>CALNVZ010003430.1:26519845-26543724 GCA_940671915.1 Paracentrotus lividus | reverse complement strand
AACGACAAAGCGTTTGACGGGGGTGGAGACACTCCGGACGTGGGAAGCGGAGCCGCCATCCTGGGGGTTACCCATGGAGGAGGTGGGTCCGCTAGATGCAGAAACTGCGGCGCACGGGTCCCAAACCGTACTCGGCACACCCACGGGGCATGCCTGAGCGAGAGACGTGTGCGCACGACTCTCATCCCTAAGTGAGACAGAAACCGCAATTTTCTGTGCTACACTCGGGGGGGCCGGAGGGCAAGACGTCTGGATAGACGAACCCGCTCCCTTGGCCGGAGACAACCGAGACGACAAGGTCTTAGGCACCCCGGAAACATGGGCGCACGTTATTCGCATGGTGCTCTTCGAGCTACAAGACCCTTTCTTAGAGCTGGACTTAGAGGAAGTGGAGCCAGCGCTGGACACAAGTGTCACTGGCGAGCTCCCCCCCTCCTTTCTTAGGAAGGAGAGGCGGACGACCTGGCGGTCGAGACGGCTCTCCCGCCGGGCAAGCTTCCGATCCCGGCGAAAACGACTTCGAAGAGACCAATGCCACCAGCTCTGTGTCGTCTGTGTCATCAGAGGAGTCACTCCTGCTGTCCATGGTTAGAACGCCTCTGAAAAGAAAAGAACAAAAATTTTGTCTTTGAAAGCGTTAAAATTAATTCCTTAGAAAAGCTAAGGCAAGACAAGCGAGACCGGCTACTTAGGCGGCTCACGGAGAACTCCAAAAAAAATGAAAACCCTGTCTAGAACAGGCTAGACGAAGAATTTTTTTTTTTTTTTTTTTTTTTTTTTTTTTTGGTTGAAACGAAAACGGGGACGAACCTCCGTTAGAAACGACCAAAAAGGAAGAGTATGCACCAGAAGAGCGACTAACAAAGAGGCGCTCGATCACACATACACACACAATTTTAGCACGCAACAAAACAAGATGGCGTCGAACAAAGACCGGAAGTCCAAAGACCCGGAAGACACACCGCAGCAAAAAGGCCAGTGGCCGGCGGGAAAAAGTACAATAATATAACAAAACGTACTTAAAATGTCAAATATTGTTCTAGAAGGAGAGAAGGAAACCCTCCTAGAAAGGAGAACAACCCACAGGGAAGAGTCGGAGAAGAGCGGGACTGAGTTTCAAAAGAAAAACAGGCGCTCAAACCGACCGACCAAAAACAGCCACGTTAAAAAGAACGGGCGGGACTGGGTTGGAAACGGAAGAAAAACGTCCGGAAAAAGGACGTAATTCTTGGCCAAAAGGAGGGGCGCAGTAAATCTAAAGCACCCAAATTTAACGCTAGGCGTAAAAGGAGGCTTTAGGAAGCGCAAATATTTGATAATAATAATTTCAAAATCGTAAAGAGGAACGATCTCACCCGAAAATTCAGGAACGGTCCGATCAGCACGACTCGAAAAATCAGAATGAAGATATATGCCTTAGTGGTCTAGCGCCACCTCGTGTCAGGCAGGCGTGAGGCAGGGTATTATGGAGGGGTAGGGAAGTAGGAAAAATGTTTGGTAGTCTATTGTTGGTTCGGTCATAGCATTGTTCTCGGGAACAAAAGCAAGGTAAGAGAGGGTCATGTGAAGTAAATACACATATGTATGAGGGAGAAGGCATCAATGGAGACTCATCTGAGGTGTAAAAATGAAAATATCTAAATATCTTAATATATGCAGATTTAGATCCTAAAATAACCCCACTTGAGATGAAAATGGAAAGGACAATGTAAGGAAAGTTAACGATATCCATGGGATATGCTGTATGCAAAGACAATGAAGGCTATAAGAGGCTACCACCAAGGATACATTTGCAAATCACTGCACTATATATGCCTGAATTCATGAATGCGGTACAACTTTAACCCAAACAAGCATTGACCACTGTTTCCATAGACCACAGTGTTAACTCTATCCATGGTTTGGAATTAAACCATAGACAAAGGTTTCTACTTTTGAACATGGTGTTCTATGGAAGACAATGGATTTTTAATGTGGGCTAAAGTTGTACTAATTTCTGGTCATAGAGTATGGACTTTTATCCCATTTCACTACTGAATATATTTTATTTCAAAGTGTAAATAAAAATGAAATAAGCATTTCCCATCACCAAATGATCCAAGTAATGATGATAAAATGCAAAAGAATTGTACCATTTTCACAATTTGTGCCCTCAAAGCCGGGTGCACACATGCACATGTATCTGTCACGACTCATGTGTTCAAAACAAGTAGCTCCATTCTGACAAGGATCACTATCACATGGGTGAAGCTCTGGTAAATAGGGAAATATATATCACCAACATCAATAATTAGGTATACAAATTCTCAAATACTTCAAAATTCAAAGAGGATTCTTAGAGAGAATAAGAAACAGTTCCTAGAAAGACAACAATAAAAATCTGGCATGTTGATTTTTTTTAAAATATAAATACACTATGACAGTAAAGATGGTGCATATCTAAAAATGTAACCCCGGAAAAGATAAACATTGGATGATTTTTTGTGAACCAAATCTCAGTAAAGCTTTATTGAATTGACCTCAAATCGTTCTGTTTTCATAGCAAACAAAGATATTAAAACGTTGAAACATCAGTATGGAATTATAAGCAAATGAAAATTTGTAATCATACACATTCCAGACCAAATACTCGAATTTGAGCATTCAAATGACAAAATATTCCAATCATAAATACAAAAGTATCATACGATATCTATGATGACTATATTTTCAATAACAATGAATTTAGAATGATAGATAGAATACTGTATTTTGAAGGCAATGCTTCTCTAGGGATAAAATACATTGGTTCAGACCTGCATTGGTTGGAATATTGTACAAGGGACATTTGAATATAAGGCAATACAGATTTCAGTCACATTATGAAAGCAAATACCTGTTTCACAACGGTCCCCAATGAAGCCTGGAAGACATACACAGATATAGCTTGTAGAGTCCCCACCACCTGCAAAGCATGTACCCCCATTTATGCAAGGGTCAATACTGCATCCAGTTGTGGTAACTAATAAAAACGAAAATGCAAACATTTGTAAAGTATAAGTAGGAATGGAATATGAAAGTTGCAAAAGAATTCAAGTTTAACATAATAAGACTAGCAATATTCTGCAGTTTATACATGCACTGTGTTTCTTTGATAATATCACAGTGCATGTTGCTCTAAATGACAATTCACTTATATTTATACGTCATAAAAGTTGAAAATTGGCATTACATTCTATCAAGTTTATTGTTTTTGAATTTCTGATCCTTACCTAATTTCTACAATGATTAAAACAATTGGAAATCACTGAATTCCATTCAATTGTAATCAATTAATGGTTTATTTCATATGAAAATTAATATATGAATGACACCCAAAAGACTAAAATTATTATGTTTACAATAAAAATACATACAAAAAAAAACATACAAAAATTTATAATGTGCATAAAATAGATAACTACCTAATAAAAATTGATAAATTATAGGTAAAATAATAAAATGAACAAGTAATTTACCTAGCTGACACAAAGCACCAGCGAATCCTTCTGGGCAATCACACTGGAATGAAGTCTGTAGATTGGTACAGCTTCCTCCATTCAAACAGGGGTTAGGATTGCAGATATCTTCCAGAGGTTCAGCACATGTAGTTCCTTGCCATTCAGCCGTACAGCTACAGAAGAAGTTCTCGCCACTGACATCCTCGTAGCACACGGCTCCATTCAGACATGGCTCACTCATACAGGCTCCAACAACTGCAATCAATTAAACATTCTAGTCATGCACTTTTGTCTTTATTCTTAAACGATTCTAAAATGAATAGTTTAATTAAAAAAAAGAGATTAAATCCACTTTTGTAATTTCAATGAAAAGGGCATTTGTTTACCAGATTTTGTACAGACGTCAATGAGAAAGTGACATCAGAATGTGCATTCAATAATGAGTACATTCAAACTGTGGTTCATAAGAAAGTATAAACACCTATCTGAATAATGATCCTAGATATAAAAAAAAAAAATAAAAAAAAAAATAAAAAAAAAAATAAAAAAAAAAAAAAAAAAAAAAATCAATTTTCATCAAAAGTTGATTTTGTCCCTATTGGAATGAAACTCGTCAAATATGACCTAATACATTTACATGAGCAATATCCATCTCAAAAACAAAAAACATGATCACGGTACAAGAAATATTATGGATACTGGAGACATGGGACAATGGAGCAGCCATAAATAGACTTATAAATGCTGCCCTGAAATGATTGCGCAGCTATTTCTGTTCTGCAATTTATATAGGCCTAATGCCTATGAGGTATGATTATATGAAAGTTCCATACAAAATAGTAATGTTATTATTACCTATCATTAGGGAATTAAAGAAATCTCACACATTTAAAAACCTCACCATTTTCACAGAGAGACCCAGAAAAGCCGGACTGGCAGAGACAAATGAACTGTGTACCATCTACAACGCAGATAGCACCATTTTGACAGGGATCAGGATTACATGGAGTTACTGCAGCCTCACAGTTGTCTCCTTGGTATCCATCAGCACACATGCAGTAGTAACCAGACCCAGACTCTTGCTGGAAACACACTCCATCATTCTGACAGGGTTGAAGGTCACACGCAGTTTGGACTGGACAGGTCAAATAAGGAAAGGAAAAACTTAGGATAATTTAATGCCAATATGAAGAAGCAGCCCTGTATAGGATCATCTCAATTCCTCAGTTAATCAATCTGGCCCACTTCCTAGTCCAGAATTCAACATTCTGGCAGGGTTGGAGGTCACAGGCAGTTTGAACCGGACAGGTCAAGTAAGAAACCTTGGGATTATCCCAACAAGCCGCTTGGCTTTTTATGATTCCCCCATGTCTTTTACGCTACAAAATGACTATATATGTTTATATTAACACGCATCGTAAATATTTTTATTGTTTTTATGAAAGAATGGAAATAAATTAATTGAATTGAATTGAATTGAAAAGGGAAAACTTAGGATAATTTAAATCCAATAGGAAAAGAAGAAGACACCTTTTATAGCATCACCCAAGTCCTCAAATACTCAATCTGACCCGCTTCCTATTCCAGAATGCAACATTCTGGCAGGGTTGTAGGTCACAGGCAGTTTGGACTAGACAGGTTAGATTACAACAGGGAATCTTGGTGTTATCTAATGTAATATTCACTTCATATAATTATTACTACCTATTATGGGTAGCTGCTACTGCAAGCATGATATACTCAAATACGAAAAGTAGAGAAATATGATACACACTAGTTGATCTCAATGGTTCATGTATCTTTAGTAAGGGTCTGTCAGACAGAAGGTCATAATAGATCGGCTTATTGAGAGTGACCCGTCCCAATGGAAGCCATGAGTGGTATAAATCAAGCAAATAGATTAACTTGTGGAAGTGACGACAGGAGGATAACCAAGCTTTATATAACATAGTACATGGTCCCATTATTTCTATCTTTAGTACAGTCACACATCAGTCACACCCAACCCATGCTCTTCGAACTGAACAATTATCTATACTGGCCATAATTACACTTGCATTTTGTGTCAGTCTCATCACAAACAGTAAAACTGTGGCAATGCTAAAGAACATCTGGCTTGCGTTAAATTAAGGACATTACTTGATACATTTTAGAATGGGATATTTTTTTCCATATCTTACCATTTTCACAGTTAGTTCCAGTAAATCCAGTTGGGCATTGACAGAAATATCCATTGTTGTTTGATGCCTCAAAGCAGAGCGCTCCGTTCTCACATGGCATGCTGCTACAGGATTCCAAAACTAGAAACAGAAGAAAATCGAACAAGTGGATTAGTATATTACGCGATGCGGAATATATGTCCCCGCCAATAATATAAAATTCCCATTATATCGCATCAGAAGGATAAAAACGAAAAGTCAATTCTCTGTATTCCTGTACAATTATACAACCAAAATATGTAAAAGCTACAGAAAATGTTCGCCAAATATAAAAAAAAAGAATGCTTCTTACAAGCTATGTGAAATTATGTAATAAATGATAATAAGAAAATTACTGAGAGAGGGTTGAAGGAGTAGCATTTTGTAAGCAATGTACAATATAGGTCAAAGATCAAGGTCAAAGGTCAAAGGGGTCAAAAGTCAAAATTCCGTGAGGAAGTTTTGTAGTCCTCACCTAGTGCTATATCATAAAGCAAACAAAATCGAAATCGGATGAAAATGGCGAAGGAGTAGCATTTTGTAACCAATGTACAATATAGGTCAAAATCAGGGTCAAAGGTCAAAGGTCAAAATTCTGTGAAGAAGTTTTGAAGCATCACCTAGTGCTATCATATAAAGCTAACAAAATTGAAATCGGATGAAAAATAGCGAAGGAGTAGCATTTGTAAGCAATGTACAATATAGGTCAAGATCAAGGTCAAAGGTCAAAGGGGTCAAAAGTCAAAATTCCGTGAGGAAGTTTGTAGTCCTCACCTAGTGCTATATCATAAAGCAAACAAAATCGAAATGCGGATGAAAAATGGCGAAGGAGTAGCATTTTGTAACCAATGTACAATATAGTAGTCAAAAAATCAGGGTCAAAGGTCAAAGGTCAAAATTCTGTGAAGAAGTTTTGAAGCCATACTAGTGCTATCTATTAAGCTAAACAAATTGAAATCGGATGAAAAATAGCGAAGGAGTAGCTTGAACATTGTGTAAGTAATGAGTCATCAAGTGCGATTAATAAAATATGGTCATATCAGGAGGTCAAAGGGGTCAAAGTCAAAATCCGTGACGAAGTTTGTTAGTCCTCACCTAGTGCTATATCATAAAGCAAACAAAATCGAAATCGGATGAAAAATGGCGAAGGAGTGCGTTGTAACCAATGTACAATATAGGTCAAAAATCAAAGGTCAAAGGTCAAAGGGTCTATAGTCAAAATTCCGTGAGGAAGTTTTGTAGTCCTCACCTAGTGCTATATCATAAAGCAACAAAATTGAAATCGGATGAAAAATAGCGAAGAAGTAGCATTTTGTAACCAATGTACAATATAGGTAAAAAATCAAGGTCAAAGGTCAAAGGGGTCAATAGTCAAAATTCCGTGAGGAAGTTTTGTAGTCCTCACCTAGTGCTATATCATAAAGCAAACAAAATCGAAATCGGAAGAAAAATGGCGAAAGAGTAGCATTTGTGTAACCAATGTACAATATAGGTCAAAAATCAGGGTCAAAGGTCAAAGGTCAAAATTCTGTGAAGAAGTTTTGAAGCCATCACTAGTGCTATCATATAAAGCTAACAAAATTGAAATCGGATGAAAAATAGCGAAGGAGTAGCATTTTGTAACCAATGTACAATATAGGTCAAAAATCAAGGTCAAAGGTCAAAGGGGTCAAAAGTCAAAAATTCCGTGAGGAAGTTTTGTAAGTCCTCACCTAGTGCTATATCATAAAGCAAACAAAATCGAAATCGGATGAAAAATGGCGAAGGAGTAGCATTTTGTAACCAATGTACAATATAGGTCAAAAATCAAGGTCAAAGGTCAAGGGGGTCAATAGTCAAATTCCGTGAGGAAGTTTTGTAGTCCTCACCTAGTGCTTAGTCATAAAGCAAACAAAATTGAAATCGGATGAAAAATAGCGAAGGAGTAGCATTTTGTAACCAATGTACACTATAGGTCAAAAATCAAGGTCAAAGGTCAAAGGGGTCAAAAAGTCAAAATTCCGTAAGGAAGTTTTGTAGTCCTCACCTAGTGCTATCATATAAAGCTAACAAAATCGAAATCGGATCAAAAATGGCGAAGGAGTAGCATTTTGTAACCAATGTACAATATAGGTCAAAAATCAGGGTCAAAGGTCAAAGGTCAAAATCGTGATAAGTTTTGATCCTCACCTAGTGCTATATCATAAGCAAACAAATTGAAATCCGATGAAAAAAGCGAGAAGTAGCATTTGTAACCAATGTACAATATAGGTAAAAAATCAAGGTCAAAGGTCAAAGGGGTCAATAGTAAAATTCCGTAGGAAGTTTTGTAGTCCTCACCTAGTCTATATATAAGCAAACAAAATCGAAATCGGAAGAAAAAATGCCGAAGGAGTAGCATTGTTAACCAATGTACAATATAGGTCAAAAAACAGGGTCAAAGGTCAAAGGTAAAATTCTGTGAAGAAGTTTTGAAGCCATCACCTAGTGCTATCAATTAAAGCTAACAAATGAAATCGGATGAAAAATAGCGAAGAGTAGCATTTTGTAACCAAGTGTACAATAAAGGTCAAAATCAAGCGAAAGTCAAGGGGTCAAAAGTCAAAATTCCGGTGAGGAAGTTTTGTAGTTCCACCTAGTGCTATATCATAAAGCAAACAAAATCGAAATCGGATGAAAATGGCGAAGGAGTAGCATTTTAACCAATGTACAATATAGGTCAAAAACAGTCAAAGGTTCAAAGGGGTCAATAGTCAAAATTCCGTGAGGAAGTTTTGTATCCTCACCTAGTGCTAATTCATAATAAACAAACAATTGAAATCGGATGAAAAATAGCGAAGGAGTAGCATTTGTAACCAATGTACACTATAGGTCAAAAATCAAGGTCAAAGGTCAAAGGGGTCAAAAAGTCAGAAAAATTCCGTGTAAGGAAGTTTTGTAGTCCTCACCCTCTATCATATAAAGCTAACAAAATCGAAATCGGATCAAAAATGCGAAGGAGTAGCATTTTGTAACCAATGTACAATATAGGTCAAAAATCAGGGTCAAAGGTCAAAGGTCAATAATTCTTGAAGAAGTTTTGAAAGCCATACTGTGCTATCAATAAAGCTAACAAAAAAAATTGGATAATAAATAGCGAAGGATAGCATTTGTAACCAATGTACAATATAGGTCAAAATCAAGTCAAAGGTCAAAGGGGTCAAAGTCAAATTCCGTAAGGAAGTTTGTAGTCCACCTAGTGCTATATCATAAAGCAAACAAAATGAAATCGGATGAAAAATAGCGAAGGAGTAGCATTTTGAACAATGTACAATATAGGTCAAAAATCAAGGTCAAAGGTCAAAGGGGACAAAAGTCAAAATCTGTAAGAAGTTTGTAGTCCTCACCTAGCTATATCATAAAGCAAACAAAATCGAAATCGATGAAAAATGGCGAAGGAGTAGCATTTTGCAACCAATGTACAAATAGTTCAAAAATCAGGTCAAAGGCCAAAGGTCCAAAATTCCTAAAGAAGTTTTGAAGCCATCACCTAGTGCTATATATAAAGCAACAAATAAATCGGATGAAAAAATAGCGAAGGAGTAGCATTTTGTAACCAATGTACATATATAGGCAAAAATCAAGGTCAAAGGTCAAAGGGTCAAAAGTCAAAATTCGTGAGGAGAGTTTTGAAGCCACACCTAGTGCTATATCATAAAGCAACAAAATGAAATCGGATAAAAATGCGAAGGAGTAGCATTTTGTAACCAATGTACAATATAGGTCAAAAATCAAGGTCAAAGGTCAAAGGGTCAAAAGTCAAAATTCCGTGAGGAAGTTTTGTAGTCCTCAGCTAGTGCTATATCATAAAGCAAACAAAATCGAAATCGGATGAAAAATGGCGAAGGAGTAGCATTTTGTAACCAATGTACAATATAGGTCAAAAATCAGGGCAAAGGTCAAAGGTCAAAATAGTAAAGAGTTTTGAAGCCATCACCTCGTGCTATCATATAAAGCAACAAAATCGAAATCTGATGAAAAATAGCGGAAGAGTAGCATTTTGTAACCATGTACATATAGGTCAAAAATCAAGGTCAAAGGTCAAAGGGTCAAAAGTCAAAATCCGCGAGGAAGTTTTGAAAGCCATCACCAGTGCTATCATATAAGACAACGGAATCGAAATCAGATGAAAATGGTGAGGGAGTAGCAAATTGAAGATTTTGATCACATACGGACCCACGCGACCGTACGGATGTGGACGGGACACACACACACACACACACACACACACACACACACACACACACACACGTACGGAGCCCGTTTCATAGTCCCCTGCTCGACTCGTTCGGCGGGACAAAAGGGTTGCTCTGAATTGTTAGCCATGGGAGTGCAATACTAAAATGAACTTCCATAACAATAAACTCATTTCAAACTGCAATTAATTCAAATTTATGATTTAGTTTACATATGAATGGATTGTTAATCAAACAACAGCAATTACTCATACAGTCCTGTATTTGACTATCGATTTAGCATGTATTCCTTTAAAAATGTTGATTGTTTTTCAAAGAGATGTATGCAAATGGTCAAGAAAACTATTTGAAATAGGAGAGTTGTCTATCTAAAAAAAAAAGAAAAAGAAGAAGACAAAAGAAAAACAGACGGAATGAGATCTAGCAAAGGAAACATAGCTGATTATTTGATCCTACCTGTTTCACAGAGTGATCCTGTGAAGCCCTGTAGACACTGACAACTGAATGAAGTCTGTTCGTTCACACAAGTCGCTCCATTCATACAGGGATCCATAGGCTGACACATGTCAATAGCCTGTCCACAGTCCACTCCCTCCCATCCCGGCTCACAGACGCATAGATATGATTGGCTACTAGCACCCGATGTAAAACAGGTTGCACCATTCAGGCATGGGTTGTTCGTGCATCCAGTTGTTGCTGGAAGAATCATCAAAAACAATTGATATTTATAAATTCTCCATTAGGTTGTTGAATACATTATAAAATCTTTATGAAGCCAGATAAGACTGTTTATCAAATTTTCAGTTCCATCAGCTTTAGGCACCAGGGATATATTCACTTGGTGTTCTGCCTGCATCCAGCTTGCCCTAATTAAGTGCTATTGTTATTTAATCCCCTGTTCTGCCTGGGTCCAGCACACCCTACTTAAAACTGGCTATTGTTATCCTGGAAGCACATCCTGGAAGAGGGTGAGTCAGCATGGTGCTTACACACATTACCATCCCAGTGCTCTATTGTTTACTGAACAATAGATTTTTTTAAGCTGGTGTGCTGGAACACCGCTGGAATGGGGCCATGCCAACCCCATTCCAGATGCCCTAATCCCCCATTCCGCACCCATGCGGAACACCAAGTGAATATATCCCTGGTGCCTTTATACTTCAACCCTTTTCAATTTAATTTAAAGAATATGAATGTTCATTGTGATTGATGTAAGCTGTTATTAAAAATGGAGTTGGAAAATGATAATTTACACAAATATTGTAATAAAAATGTAATTATAATTAAATATCATTTTTCAAACATTTATGTTTGGTCTTTTGACCATTAATGGCTTAAACATACCACTATTGTCAAATCATTTTGTTATTAATGATATCAAGGAAAAGAACACCTACCTTCTTCACACATCATCCCATCAAATCCATCAGCGCATGTGCAGGTGTATGACGTCTGAAGATTGTTACAAGTAGCCCCATTCATACACGGCGTTGAGTCACATGCATCAATGGCCACCTCGCACATAGGTCCTTCCCATCCTGCTTCACATAGACAGAAGAATCCCCCGCTGGATTGGGAGCTTTCAAAGCAGGTTGCACCATTCTGACAGGGGTAGGTAGCACATGCTATCAGAACTGTGCAAAAAAAAAGAAAAGGTGTTGACTTACATTCTCTCATTTATTTGGGCTATACTTTACTTTGATAATATTAACAAATTAGTACCGGTATACATTTATTCTCTGGTCTAATGTTCCGATATTTTGTAATAAGAAAAAAAATAATAAAAAAGTCGGTAGAGCACCTTTCTAGCCATCAGGGTTCTGGTTTTGAATCCCAATGGAATCCCATTTTCTTTTCTCATTTCTTTATAAAAAAATAAAAACATGTAGTGAATTAGGAGAGATTGTGCTCCTGTTTCTTCCAATAGAACAAATCCCTCTCAGAGCAGCTTGCTCACAATATGGATGCTTTGTTGTTATATGCTTATCAAGTCACCACTGACTTCCAGTGACCTCATGGAATACTATCTGCAGGTTTATCGGCCTTGCATTAGCCAACACAATATGGATGATATAATATGGATTATGGTGGAACAAAAACAGTCTAGACTCAATTCACTAAACTCCTCAATAGCACTTCATACATATACCTCTTTAAACTCATACAATATGGATAATCCAAATGTTATCATGATGATAAAAATAGTCTACACACAATTCACTAACTCCCCAGGAACACTTCATGCTTTCATTTTTTTTTAGCTCATACAATATGGATAATCCAATATGGATTATGATGGTACAACTCACTAAACTTCATACTTTCACTCTCTTGCGCTCATGCAATCTAAACAATCCAATTTTTAAACGATGGTATAAAAAATAGTTGAGGCAAACAAGCAAGTGCAGTTTATACTTTCACTTCTTTGAGCTCATACCTGTCTCACAGCCGTCTCCTCCAAACCCATCTGGGCATGTACATGTGAAGGATGATTGAAGGTCATTACAGGTTGCACCATTGAAACAGGGGTTAGGGTCACAGGCATCTATCATCACACTGCAGTCATCCCCTTCCCATCCTGGAGTACAGAGACACACGTGGGATGTCGCATCACTGCTCACAAAGCAAGCAGCACCATTCTGACATGGTTCAGCACTGCATGGTGATTCCACTACGATGAATAGAGGATTGAATAGAGTTCGAAAAATAGAGACTTGTCAGCAAAATATCATGTTGCGTAGGGTGCACTGGTAGATCAATTGATCATAAGATTGGTCATTTTCTCTTTCAATCTTACAATCGATTCAATTTAAAGTCTACCATACACTTAGGGTCGATCAATTGTAAGATTTAATCATATCTTTTATGTTACAGGGCGCTGAAGTGGCTATCTTGGGTAGATACTACAATATCACTATTCTTATTGTGATTATTTTTTTAATGACATAACAAGAACTCGACATACCAGTTTGACAGTTCTGTCCTGTAAACCCTGAGGAGCAGTCACAGGAGTATGATGTTTGCATGTTGGTACAGGTTGCTCCATTCTGACAAGGAGAAGGGTCACAGAGGTCCACAGGTGTTTCACAAGTAGTCCCTTCCCAGCCATCAACACACATGCAGAAGAACTCGTTGGTGAAGGCTCCTTCAAAGCAGACACCTCCATTCTGGCAAGGACTGTCCTGACAGGCATCAATTTCTGTTCCAAAGGCAACATGATGGTGATTATTACAGTGTTAAATGCACAGAAATATATGACTGAGAGCATCTTTGGCCGATGTGACCTAAACATTTTTGAGGTCTACAAAAAAATTAGGCTGGTGTGTCCTAAAAGTTTTGGGGTGTACAAAAATCTGAAATTCCATTTTAAGGCTCCCTGTCCCTCATGAAATCTTAGATCGGCCGCTGAAAAATGTCAGAATGCATAATATTTATCCTGCAAGTCCTGATTGAGATATTTCTGACCATAATCGCATACTCTCCAGTTTATGATTTAGCAGTTTTACATTTCTGGAATTCAAAACAACAGTCTAATATCAATAATGCAACCTTATGCCCAGCAGAAATCAGTTGGAAAAACAAATTAACATTTATAAATTGGGTAAAGCACTTGATTATCAAAATTATTGTTTAACTCACACACCAGAACATGGTATTGATCTTTTTTGTTATTCTGTTAGAGAAATTTATAATGGAGGCCGATCAGTAATTGACTTTTTTAAAAACAAAACAAAAATTTACTCCTGATACATTTCTTGCCTTACCTGTCTCACAGTTGGAGCCTTCATACCCGATAGCACATTGGCATACGTATCCACCATTCGATCCATCAAAGCATACAGCACTGTTCAAACAGGGGCTGCTGGCACATGCTTGCAGGGCTAGGAAATCAAAAGATAGGTAGGGGGAAAGTATGTAGGTATATTGTTTAATCAAACTATATATGAAATAAGTAATGCTCTTGTCATAACTGGTCATACATGGACAAGAATTGTGCACCTTTCCATATTCAGGACACACTTATTTTTATTCCAAATATGCACAATGCAAGCGGGCTATGTAGGTTTTTGTTGCACATTTTGTAATGCCATATCAAAACCATAGGAATAGCAGAAATTGGCCTCCTGCAGCTTAGGGTAATGCAAGCTTACAAAAGGATGTGACCATAGCATTATTTTTTGGGTGGTTTTGTGCTCACACAAATCTGTAGGCTTACATTATTGCCAACTGAACTTCTTCCCTTCCAGTTATTTTGCAAGGATTGGTAGTAAATAATTTTTTTTTTGATATTTGTATCAACAGTAGACCTACATAAGGCTAAAGTCATTACCATAGCAATTGCTATACATAAACCTGTGTTATCATAAATAAACTCTTCTTACCAGTTTCACAGTTTTCCCCTCCGAATCCTGCGGCACATTGGCACATGTAAGAGGTCTGCATGTTAACACAGACGGCACCGTTCTGACATGGGTCTGGGTCGCAGAGATCAGAGGGCGCTTCACAGTTGGTTCCTTCCCATCCCATCGGACAAGAGCAGAAGTAGCTGTCTCCGTTAGTTTGAGATTCAAAGCAAACACCGCTGTTGAGACAAGGGTTGCTGGTGCAAGCTGCAGCAACAGCTGGTGGGAGTAATCAAGAGAATGAATTCAAATATAAAAATAACAATAATTCTATATTCACACCACACAAATACAGGTATATTATCTGAAAAGAACTATGATTTAAATAAACACGAACAATATCATCACATAGAATGAACAATACAAAATGAAGTTTGTTTGGTTTGTTTTCATGCCTAACAAAAAGGATATAGAATGAATATAGTACCATTGGTGATTAAATCAAGAATAATGATTCAGGAACATTATAGCTCTCAGCAATATATCAAATGCACAAATGATAACAAATTTTCAAAAACTCACAGCATGTGTTCTGATCGGCATGGAAAATACATTTTACTACATATTAGAAATAGTTTCTCACTTATTTCACAATTAGTGCCAGTAAATCCAGTTGGACAGACACAAAGATAAGATGCAGAATTATCTTGCTGAAAGCATGTTCCATCATTCAGGCATGGATCGGCATTGCAGGGTGTAAGTACTAGATGGGGGAGGGGAAAGATGAAAACAATAATTACAAGGTAATGACACATAGCCATTTTAATAATATGTATGTCAGAAGTATTGCTTTAAAAATTTACAGTCAAGTTAACTGTCAATTGGTCATAATTACTTATAATATAATACTAACACTGATTATAATTTTTTTTTATTTATTGCAAAATAATGTCCATGAGCTTACTTTGAAATTAAATATAATGGCTGGTATTCTCGAAGGGTGACTGAAGTTAGTAGGCGTACGAAATACGTATTCAGTAGGCCTTGCTATTGTCTTGAACAAGAGGGTGATGTCGAGAATACCGGCCAATATATGTCTCTTTTTTAAAAGAAAAGCCACATTATCAGTTAGCTCTACATACACACAGGAATGAACACAGGCCAAATGAAGAAAGTTATGTAGCATTACAGTTAAGGTGGTCAGAAATACATTGGATTTAAAAGTAATCGATTTCAAATAATCAAAGAAATTGTATAGGACTGATTGAATTCACATACCTTCACAGTATAGTCCAGAGTATTGAGCATCACAGATACAAACAAACCCTGGAGACATATCAACACAGATGGCAATATTCCGACAAGGGTCTGCTGAACAGTCTGTTATTTCTGTGAATTAAATACATAAATGAATAACATTCAATAGCCCAAGAAAATATATAAAGGTAAATAATATTTCAAAAATACTAGCAATATTTTGAAGGGGAAAAAATTGTAGAATATGTTGTTTCTAGCACAAATATTTAAATAATAAATTGTAGAATCACAAAAGTATCTTTCTTTCTTAAGAAAAAAATATATCATACTTCTATAATTATCATACATATGAACAACAATTGTATTAGTAGGCCTATTTCAAATTATATGCGGTTTCTTTTCAGCAACCCTCTGTTCAATTTGAAAAGTTGAATTCTGAGACGGGTTTATTCAGAGCTACTATAGAAATGAGATTGCATAAAATTTGTTACTTACCTATCTCACAATTAGTGCCTGTAAAACCAAGAGCGCATTCACACTGGTAGTCTACACCACTCAGACTGCAAGCAGCTCCATTCTGACAGGGGTTTGACTCACAAGGATCAATTTGTTGAACTGTTCAAGAAAAAAAGTCAGTCCAATTTAAACTCACCAATTTATTTTCTATAAACCTACTTTAACCGGAAAACTTCCCGAAGTAATAGCGCAAACGAAAAGCCTAAATGTTTACCAATTACCACTTCACATCACAACCTGCACGACACCCCACGCCCATGCCTAGGGTACTCGCCCAATCGCTACACGGTGATCATTAACAACCGAGATGTGCACCCCGCAATGAGCCAGCACAGGAACATAAATGATGAACACCATATCAGACCATGAGTGCAGTCCAAACCTGTAGACAGTTGTCCCACAATCTGACCATCTCCACTTTGAAATTTTGTTGTCATTGCATATGATTTATTATAATTGTGAAAATAATGACTTCGAAATTTGACATGTATACCAGTGGGCGATAATACTGGATCGCAGAGGACACACTGTATGTGATCGGCAGCTGAGTGTAGTGTTTGCTCTACATTCATGGAATCCCTGCATCTGTTTTGTGCATCTACTATAGCATTACGTGAGAATATAGACAAAAGATGGGATAATGTCGCTGCATTGTACACCACATGTAAATATATACTTTGAATGACATACTAATGACTTTACATTAAACATTCAACTACATGTACACTATACTCACTGGCTTCACAATTGGTTCCTGCAAATCCAGTAGAACACACACAGAAATACGAGTCTGTTGCTGCAGAGCTACGAAAGCAGGTCCCATCATTCATACATGGATTGATGGCACATGGGCTATCCACTGATGCAAAAAAAAAAAGTATGATTAAAATATTTATAACATGCAGGCCGATTTTATGATACTGGTGATATTTGATTTATTTACAAAAATGACTAACAAATTGTACAACAATGCACTACAATAGATGCTAAAACTGTGTGGGTTTTTCTTTGTTTTTTTTATTGGCTCTTACTTTGTCTTTACCATATTCTTTCGTTCGTCATTATCGTTTTCCAATTTTCATCACAGTTTAATAATGAATTACCAGTATATTTCAACAGTAATAACTAAAAACAAGATTTTTCATTGGAAAGGAAGAATATGCCATGTATTATATGGAAATATGAAATAAAACAGTCATGCATATAAAATGAATTAGATTTCTTGAATCATCTGTCCATGAAGAAGAAAACCTTTCAAGAAAAACAAATGTACTTTTCTTTATTGTTTCATTAAGCTTGTTTCTCAAACACAGGGACAGGAGATACATGTACACATAGAAAGGAGCCTATCAGGTAAGGATGGATTATATGTCCTCCCCTTTGTGGTCATATGGTTACTCATGGTAAAATTGTGGGGAAATACCTCCTTCCCCGACTTTCATTGACCCACTAACCTGTTTGACAGTTAGTTCCAGTGAATCCTGATAGACATGAACACACGTAGCTATTACCATCAGCAGCTATGAAGCATGCTCCGCCATTATCACATGGTGCGGAATCACAAGGCGATACTAGAATTATAATGAGACGTAATCCAATGGTCACAAGGAAGTATAGCAACAAATCAAAAGTAAAAGCATAAGAAAAAGTAAAGGGGATAATATCCCTAATACGGCGTTGCCTGTTCAAGCAGGAAGAAAAGTAAATGACCTTCAAGCCTATTTGAATTTTGTCATAATGGAATAATCAATTTATCAATTTATAAAAAATATATTTAAAAGATCTTTACACCTTGATTCAAAGTTAAGCCAAACAAAGGCAAAAAATATAATACTTCCCGATCAAATATTATATGTAGCTCTGTAACGGTGGCAGAAGTTTTCATTCTTACACTTTACTCATTGCCAATTTTTTTTCTTCATACATTGTAAGTTTTGTATATTATATATGGGTTGTTTTACGATCAGGGTACACCGTCAAAAAATGGCCTTCTGTGCACCATAAAAAGAAATAGAGGTATGGTAATATCAAATCTACGACGGCAAGCAATTGGGCACTGTTAGAGCAACCTACAAGAGAAAAATTGACCATTATATGGCATTTTAGGGCAAAATCGCTGTCTCATTTTATTTTTTCTAATTTTGAGCCTGCGAATCTTGATTATTAGCAATCCTTTGGCTTGCATTTCCAATCAGAATTGACTACTGAAATGCGATGGTTTAAAAACTAAAAACCCCACAAGCTAGAGTTAGATTGATATTTTTTTTTAACCATTAACCAAAAATGGGGTCCCAATTCTGTCAAAAAATGTCCTCTCCGAAATTGGTGGTTTTACGCATAGTTAGACATCACTTGATGAACAATGTTTTTGTCTGTAAGAACACTTGTATATATGCCACAAACTTATAATGTTTACTTCACCCACATTCATTTATTTTTCAGACAGTTCACGTTACAATGTTGTCAAATCACGTTCTGTCAAAAACGTCCTCTCCGAAAAATGAAGCAATTGACTTTACGTGTAATAAAAAATTTGAACCCCTATTGAAAACTAAGTTAGTGACCTCATGCCTCCAAATTTAAAAGCAATATCATTTTACTTGTCTAGAACACATACACAAAAATTGAGGGAAAACAAAACAACCTTTTTTTTTTGGTCCAGTGAGACAAAATGGTGTACCCTGATCGTAAAACAACCCATATCATCTTCTATCTGATGCACACCAATAGATGAAGACCAAAAAAAAAAAAAAAATTATAATTAATCTATTTATGTGGGGGAAAGACTTACCGGTGGAGGTTTGACAGTTAGATCCAGTGAAACCTTCGGGACACTGGCAGATGTATGAAGCATCATCCAAAGAGCTGATAAAACATGTACCTCCGTTATCACAAGGTGAGCTACCGCAAGGATCGATGACTGTGCAGAATAATCGTAAAAAGATTGAGATTGAGAACTAATGCGTCAGAGAATCAAAAATAATTGTCAAAAGTGAGGAATGTAGGCTTTTTTAAAATAAATTTTCGCAAAGAAACAAGTTTTTCTTAACTATAATTTATGGATGATTCTTTCCTGGTGACATAGTATCGAGGTAGAACAACCTTAGTTTAAAAAGGTATGCATAAAATATATGAACCGGTCTATAGGAGAAAGTACTACACAATTCTTATATCTAAGATTTTGTTTAAAAGGTTTCAATATCAGGGGGTGTTTCATGAAAGGACTTGGACGTTTTATCCGACAAATTTTCTCTAAGCCAATCAGATGCAAGCATTTCAGTGAGAATCAGTGAATATTTGCTTCATGAAATGCTCCCCTGGTCATTTATATTGTCACATCTTACCAGTCTCGCAGTTATCTCCAGTGAAAGACATTGGGCAAGCACAGAAATGATCAGTTCCGTCTGAAGATATGAAACACTGGCCGCCATTTTGACATGGTGCTGAGTCACAAGGTGAAGCTTTGAAATAAAAAAAAAAAGATAACATGATGGTTTTGAATACGAATAGGAGAGACATGATTGATTTTGAAAATGTTTTACATAACCCGATTTAGCTTCATATTTGTTATCTTGCAAATACACACTATCCAACTCCCTTCTTTATCTCTCTCTCTCTCTCTCTCTCTCTCTCTAACTCTTTCACACCCATATCCCAATTTCTCTATCTTTCCTTCCCCAATTCTCTCATAACACTTTTTTTATTTTCACCCTTTTTCATGATACATGTAATAGGAACATTTTATCTTTAATGAAAATCCTTGTACATTGTACTTATTATTATTATTATCCTATAGCTATAGGCTTGAATATGCATGTTTTCATTACTCTTTCTAAACCGTCCAACTTTAAATTTGAACTAAAACATATGCTTGGGGGAGGGGAAGAGGGGGGAGGGCTGTACATACTTTCAATTCAACTGTGAGGCGCTGAAACCCAATTTTCTGCCTGATCATGCTAAATTATCACTTTTTGTATCTCTGTATGAAATGATGAAAATAGACTTGAATTCATGTTTTTTTTGTTTTTTTTTTTTGTTTTTTTTGTTTTTTTTTTGTTTTTTTTTTTTTTTTTATTATTAAACTTCCCAAAATATCAAATTTGAATTTGAAACTAAAGCATCCAGTCACGTGGACTCGATGGGGGGGGGGGGGGGGGGGGCTAAGAAGAGAGGTAATTAGTTTTCCGAAAGTAATAAGTCGTTCATTTGTCAGCTTAATATTGTAATAATTATCCAAACTATAAACATATTTCTAACTATGACCAGTCAATGCCTTTGATTGTTTCTGTTTTGTTATATTTTTATGTGTATATCATATTTTCATATTGTTTTATTTATTTATATGTCTGTAACTTGTTGAAAAAGCCATTGGAAGTCACATTTCTATGTATTTGCATGGACCAATAAAGAATCTTGTATCTTGTATCTATTTTACTCAACACGTGCAGTTTTCTTTTTTGATTATCAGTGTATCTGCAATTAAAGCAGAAAGACTGGTATATAAGTAAGTGGGCATCAAGGTAGCCCAAATTTCATGTTTTTGGCATATGATTGTTTATTACTGGTATCCATAGTGTGACTTGGGCAATCATGGCGTATTATTACAAGTTTACTTAGTGTGACTTACCGGTTTGTGTTGCTGTTTCACAGAGTACACCTTCAAACCCAGCCACACAGAGACAGGTGAACGATGAGCTATCTGCAGCCTGGAAACATGCAGCTCCATTCTGACATGGGTCGCTCATGCAAGGGTTCATAACTGTGTATTGTAGGAGGGTAAAAAAATCACATGAATTTATCATATCGTTGTATTTTATCAACTTCAAAATACCGATTATATTTGCCATTTGAATAGTTTCTTTTAAGTTAGTTTCTTCTCAAAATATGATATAACTACATAATTCATTATCCAGTTTTACTCAAAATTCTGATGTTAGGAGAGAATATTCTTACATATAAAATATTGTTAGAATATATGAATTATGATGTTCTGCCAGTAACATAAAGTAATTCTCCATTTTTTATAAATGCTTTGAACAGTACTCCAGTGATATGCAACATAGATAAAATGTCTTTTGCAAAGAAGCTTGCTAGGCTTAGTGAGAGTTGGTTCGTAAAGATATGGAATACAATTAAAAGCCTGTTGTTTCTTGGGGCAATGGCCCTTTAAAATATAACCAGAAATGAAAATTAGTGATTACCTGGTGCAGGCGTAGTGGGTTCTACTAATGTTACTATATCACAGTTTGTTCCAATGAATCCCTCCTGGCAGAAGCATGTATAAACTGTATTGTCAGTATTAGAAAAACACTGCCCTCCATTTAAACAGGGATCGCACAGGCACGGGTTAACGGCTGGATAAAGAAAGTAAAAGGTAACAATAAAAAATAAGAAATGGAAAAAAATGTTGGTGGAATAAAAATTGATGTTGAAAAAATATCTCACTTTTGCTTGATTGTGTCTGATAAATAATTTAAAAGTTATAGCTAAAAGGCATGGAGTTTAGTTGAGAAACAAATTACTTTCGAAGGCAAATCACTCTGTTTACCATTCTTATTTTTCAAATATATTCATTTGCTTCTTATTACGTCTTCACTTGTTTCTTTTAAAAGTCTTCAGTGTTCCTTAGAACATACTTCAATAAACTTATTTCAGCTGTATCTTATGGTGTAGAATGCATTTTAGTGTATTTATTTCAACTATAACTCATGTATTTCTTTATAAAACAAATGACTTAAAATGCAAAGCAACCTGTTTACCATTCTTATTTACAAAAACATCCATTTGCTTCTTATTACTCCATTTGTAAAAATTACCGTTTTTGTCTACATTTTCACATTTACTTAAAACTGTTTGGTGTTCTTCAAAACATATTGCAGCTACAATTTATGGCAAAGAATACATTTTAATGTATTTGTTTCAACTATAACTCACGTATTTATTTTTTAAAACAAATTACTTAAAGTGCAAAACAACCTGTTAACCAGTCTTATTTTTTCAAAAACCTCCTTTTGCTCCTTAACACACCTTCACTTGTAATGTTTCTTATTCTCAATTTTTTTTTTCTACATTTCACATTCTCTTGAAAATTTTCAGTGTTTTCCTCTTCTCTCTCTAGTTGTGGTTTCCAACCCCTTTATTACATTTGAATTCTTCATAATAGTTTAAGACTTACGTGGAGAAGGTGTCGTTTGTTCTAAGACTGCCAGTATCTCGCAGTTGATACCGATGAAGTCCCCTGGGCATAAGCACTGGTACATTGAGTTATCAGCCAAGGAGAAACAACGTCCATTGTTCAGACACGGATCCGATACACAGGGATTGACAACTATATATATATAAAAAAAAACCGATATAACCAAATAAGTTTGGTTCATAATTGAACTTTGAACATACAATTATATATATATGTATATATTTATATATATATATAGAGAGAGAGAGAGAAAGAGAGAGAGAGATAGAGAGAGAGAGAGAGAGAGAGAGAGAGAGAGAGAGAGGGAGAGTGTGTGCGATAGAAAAATAACCAACTATGGTAATTTGATGATTGCATGACATGTGTATCATATCAAAATATGATTCTTTGAAGAATAGCATTTTCATAACGGGTCATTCCATGCCAATTCACCCAATGAAAGTGCAATTTTGCACCCTTCCGTCTCAGAATTTGCTCAAATTTGGTACACATAAAGTTTAACATTACCTTTCCATGAAACAAAAAAAAATTAGCGTAAACGGTCCGTCGGTGTCCGAGCTATGGCCCGCCCTTTCTGATTCGTTTTGGCAAAAATGGGTGTGACCTGCCATTTCAACGGCACAATGCGCCTGAACTGGTAGACCAATTTTTGTGAAACTGGTACCATTGAAAAGGAAATTCGAAGAGGAATTCAAAAATGGTATCAAAAATATTATTGGAGCAATTTAATCTTACTGAAGATATTCGATGGATTCAAAATGTATCAAAAATATTAGGCAATTTAAGTGCTATGACTCTTGACCTTTTCCTTAACTTATTTTTGACCCCAGCGAATAATTTTACTTGATTTTATGTTTATGTTAATTTTCAGTATGATTTAACTAACATGTAACAATGCTAGATGATATTTATTTTCTCACCTTAAAAAACTCTTTCTTAATGTATTACAAGTCCGTTACCCCACTACTGAATTGGTATGAAGTGTAACAGACTCCATATACATGAATACTTTCAAACTGAAAGTAACATTACAATCAAATGCCATATTGTATTCCATATCTGTTGCTGATGCTTCAAAGATTCTAAGGATGTTATTCAGTTTGGGACAGTAGAGGTTACTTGAGGAAGCATTTTTTCCTGTCAAACCGCAGATTCTGATTTTTTATGAATACCTATGCACCCCAATCAAAAGGGCTTCTAAACAATGTCTCTTATTCATAAGCAAATGGGGTCTACGTTACATGTATACATTATTTGTGTTTAATGTTTCCTTTTATTATGAAATTTTAATTGAATGTAATTTAACTTCTTGGAAGTAGTCCTATTAATGGGAACTTGTACACACATTACCACATCAATATCAGTTGTTGTGGTAACAGTAACTTGTAAATTACATAAAAAGAGTTTTTAAAGGTAAGAAATAAAAATATCATCCAGATATTTTACATTTAGTTAATATTATACTGACAATTAAATACATAAAAATCAAGTAAAAATATTATTCGTCTGGGGTCAAAATCAAGGTTAAAGGAAGAAGGTCAAAGGTCATAGCACTTTAAATTGCTCCAATAATATTTTGATACCATTTTGAATCCTCTTCGAATTTCCTTTTCAATCACCATTGCACAAAAATTGGTCAACCATCATGCGCTATGTCGTTTGAAAGGCGCACACCA
>CALNVZ010003430.1:26471314-26519820 GCA_940671915.1 Paracentrotus lividus | reverse complement strand
ATTTTTGCCAAAACGAATCAAAAAGGGCGGGCCATAGCTCGGAAACCGACGGACCGTTTACGCTAATTTTTTTTGTTTCATGGGAAGGTTGTGTTAAACTTCATGTGTACCAAATTTGAGCAAATTCTGAGACGGTAGGGTGTAACCCATTGGGTGAATTGGCATGGAATGACCCTAATAAACGACACTGAACTGGAACTGGTTCAGTGACTTTTTACGAAACAGGAAAGGACCATTTTCAGCTTTTGAGGATTCGGTCATACCTTGATGGCCTAACTAAGAAGAAACCTTGAAGTATTTACTCCTTCATTACGATGACTTCGTCTCAATAAAATAAAAGTCGTTTGTGTCTTTGTTTTGTTTTTTGAAATTAACAATACAGTTCTTTACTGAATGCAATGCGCAAGGACTTTGTATTTGTTCCTTACCTGGAGCAGCAACTGTTGTTGTTAACGCTGATAATTCACAGTTCATTCCAGCAAAACCACTGGTACAAATGCAGATGTAACCTGTGTCATCACCATTCATGAAACACTGGCCACTATTTTGACAAGGACTTGAGGAACATGGTCCCGTAGCTACAAAATAAATATAAATAAAGTTGATTTTCATAAAGTGGAAAACGAGTTCTGAAATTGCATAATACAACAGACTTAAGAGGAAACACTTTGACATAACGTTCTATGTATTCTTTTCTATTTTTTTTTTTTTTTTTTTTTTTTTTTTGGGGGGGGGGGTATATGATATACTAAATGTGCGTATTTTCGAGTTAAGGTAACGGGTGAATAAAGTGAGAAACAAGAAAACAAATCATAAGCAACGATTGATATTAAAATCATTGAAATTGGATTTCTTTTTTTCTTTAATACAAACACACTGGTGGAAAAAAAATGTTATATGTGTCAATACCTGAAGCAGGAGTTGTTGCTATTAGCATTGATAATTCGCAGTTTGTTCCAGCAAAACCATTCGTACAGATACAGATATAACCTGTATCATCACCATTCATAAAACACTGGCCGCTGTTTTGACAAGGGCTTGACGAGCATGGACCTGGTGCTAAATTAAAAAGAAATACAGTGACAAAATATAGATTGATACATTTGTTTCAAAAATGTGGGTAGAATAATTTGAAACAGGTTCCTTTTTATTCTATGACATATCACAAGAAATGCGAAACATAATTAAAGTTATAAATTTCTCAGTGTTTTTAATTCAATTTCATGTGTGAAATATTCTTCTCAATATTTTTTTTTTTCATTTTAAGCTAAATATACAATGGCAAATATTGGATTAAAAAATTTCAAATTTATCAATTACCGGTAGGGGGAGATGTGGCTGTTAATGCTGATAATTCACAATTCGTTCCAGAAAAACCACTGGTACAGATACAGATGTAACCTGTATCATCACCATTCATAAAACACTGGCCGCTATTTTGA
Organism: Paracentrotus lividus; assembly: GCA_940671915.1. Taxonomy (NCBI): domain Eukaryota; kingdom Metazoa; phylum Echinodermata; class Echinoidea; order Camarodonta; family Echinidae; genus Paracentrotus; species Paracentrotus lividus. Next base: position 26,518,378 of record CALNVZ010003430.1, on the reverse strand, counting down.
CATGGACTTGACGAACACGGACCTGTCGCTGATAAATAATTCAGGGAAATATACAAGTTATATCATGCATTTCAGTGCTGTTGGTAAGGTAATTTTTAAAATTATAAAACGTTTTGGTTTACACATCAAATATTCATTAGCCTTTGCAATTAAAAGCATTCGATTATAAAATAGATGTTCATGTACGCAAGGTATTAACAACAGAAAAAATGGTTCCAAACGTTTGGTTAAAATTAAAAGCCAGAAAATTAACTTGGGTAATACTTTCAAAAACTTACTGGTAGCAGCAGTTGTTGCTGAGAGTGCTGATAATTGACAGTTTGTTCCAGCAAAACCACTCGTACAGATACAGATATAACCTGTATCATCACCGTTCATAAAACACTGGCCGCTATTTTGACAAGGACTTGAAGCACACGGACCCGTCGCTATAAATGTATAAACGAAGTTCATTAAAATTCAGTTGCATTAAATAATAGCCTAAAGAGGAATCACGTGGACACATTATGTTTAACCGACTTTATATGTAATTTTCTGGTTTTATTCAGGAGCAATAATGCTTTCGCGTGAAATAGATCTACTAGTATACAAAATAGACACAGAAAAAAATCCCAGAGATTTGTAATCATTTTTAAAGATCAAAATCGTTACTGTGTTTTGTCTTTCTTTTAAATTTTGTTAAATACTATCATAGTTTTGAAAGAATAATATTTTCAAATATTTCCTTACTTGTCGGAGCAGCTGTCGCAATTAGCGTTGACAATTCGCAGTTAGTTCCAGTAAAACCACTTGTACAGATACAGATGTAACCTGTATCATCACCATTCATAAAACACTGGCCGCTATTTTGACAAGGACTTGAAGAACAGGGCCCCGTTGCTAATGAAGGAAATATACAGTCATAATATTAAGATGTTAAAGTGTTATTAATTTCTGCAATGTTGGTAAAAATATTGGAAATATGTTCTCTTGGAATTTGTTATGCAGCACAAGAAATTTGAAACATTATCAATGACATAGCTAACATTCCTACCACTTACTGAATTTGTATTTGTAAAACATTGTAATCTATAACTCAACTATAACCAATATTGTAAACTAGGTATACAGTTGTAATATTTGGTTGCGATTATCATTATTATTTTAATCCTGAAAGCAGTCACTTACTGGTTGGTGCAGTTGTTGCTGTGAGCGCTGATACTACTAATTCGCAGTTTGTCCCAGAAAATCCAATTGTACAGATACAGATGTAACCTGTGTCGTCTTCATTCATAAAACATTGGCCGCTATTTTGACAAGGAACCGAAGCACATGGACCTGCTGCTAATAAAAAATATAATACAATGGCAATTGGTATTATTTATTTCAGCAATGTTTGGTAAAGTAATTTGAAACAGATACTTAGATAATAGATAATTTTGTAACATAAAACAAGAATTTTGAATTATTATTGTTGACGTAATCTAATATTCCTACTACTTTTGAATTTGTATTTGTAAAATATTCTAATCTATAAAGGATGCCACTTGTAAACTTGGTGTACAGTGGCAATATATGGTAGAGATTAAAAAAGATAAACAAAAAGATTCTTAGACAAATAATATCCCAACGGCGTAAACTCCTTTACGTTTAAAAAGATTCTTTTTTAAAATCCTGAAATTAATTACTTACCGGGAGCAGCAGTTGTTGCTGTTAGTGCTGATACTTGTAATTCACAGTTCGTTCCAGAAAAACCAATTGTACAGATACAGATGTAACCTGTGTCGTCTTCATTCATAAAACATTGGCCGCTATTTTGACAAGGACCCGACGCACACGGACCTGCTGCTAATAAAAAATATAATACAATGACAATTGGTATTATTTATTTCAGCAATGTTTGGTAAAGTAATTTTGAAACAGGTCATCTTGGGTTTTGTTACAAAATACAGGAATTTTGAAACATTATTGTTGATATAATCTAATATTCCTACTAATTACTAAATTATCATTTGTGAAACATTCTAATCTATATTAAATGATGTCAGTTGTAAACTACGTGTACAGTGGCAATATTTAGTAGGGATTTAAAAAAAATTAAAAAATAAGATTTTTAAAAATCCTGAAATTAATTACTTACCGGGAGCAGCAGTTGTTGCTGTTAGTGCTGATACTTGCAATTCGCAGTTAGTTCCAGCAAATCCACTTGTACAGATACATATGTAAGATGTATCATCACCATTCATGAAACACTGGCCACTGTTCTGACAAGGACTCGAAGCACACGGATCTGTCGCTATTGAAATAATTAAAAGAAGAATTGTATTACCGTTTATTTTGGGGTATTTCCCCCTTTAGAAATGTGTTTTCAAAGTAATAAAACAAAAAATAGAGTGTATGTCAATTTCTGTTACATATACCGTAGAGTATAGACCTCCCAGAGGCGAATTGTAGGCCTAGTACCCTCCCTATTTTCTTCCTTAGTTTTTCAACCTTTTAGAATATAATTTGTAAATCCCTCATTCTGAGCAGACACTTTGTTTACCTGGTGTAGCTTGTAGTATACTTGATGCAGTGTCTGATGTAGGTGACACCTCGCAGTTGGTTCCTGAGAAGGAGGCTGGACAGAGGCAGGTGTATGCTGTTCTATCGGCCTGACTGAAGCAACGACCTTCATTTTGACATGGGTCAGATAAACAGGGGTTGATGGCTGAAGAAGAAAAGATACATGACAATTTAGGCTGTATTTCTACAGTAAAATATTATTTTATCCAATACAAATGTATTTGTTAATTGTATCATTCATAGATAACATAATTTAATGCTATATCACTTTGCATTTCATCATTAATTTGATATTGGATTTTGTATTTCAAGTATATAAATTTCCTTTGGATTAATCGACTAAAAAGTGGCCGACGATGGAAATCAGATGTCTGTATTATTTTGTGGGGAAAAAAAAGAAGCTTAATAAATCTTAAATTATGATCACCTTTGATACTTAAACAATTTTTGTTTAGGCATATGTTTCATCAAGGATCTGTACATGTTATCTAAGTCTGATTCAAGATAATCGGTCCAGCTAGTTGGGATTCCAACACTTTCCCACTACTTTTCAAATTCTATTAAAACCTCCATACGGATCAGCAATTCCCTGATTACCTGACGTAGCATCCATCGTCGATGATATATCGCAGTTGGTTCCTGAGAAGGTCCCAGGACAGAGGCAGGTATATGCCGCTCTATCGGCCTGACTAAAGCACCGACCTTCATTCTGACATGGGTCTGATAAACAGGGATTGAATGCTGAAGAAGAGAATAGAAATATGATCAATGTTCCACATCAAATTATTTATTTCAAAATGATATAAAGTAACTGTATAAACTAAAGACGAATTAGCAAACGAAGAAATGGTTCATATCCCACAAATGTTTTTATATTTGCGTTTTTGTTTTTTTTTCATGACCACCACTCAAATGTCATTCAACTTGTAAGCAAATGAAACTCACAGTTATACTATTCTATATTATGGAGACATGATTCGAATGTCGTTTCTTGATTCATAGATTTTAAAAAGTTTTGAACTAACGCTTTTGATGAGTCTCTTTAAAATATATATATGATACTTCAATGAAAGATGTTTTCAAGATGTCAAATGCAAATCCTTTTACACTTATCCAAAAAGTCTAATTCTGACAAGAAACACTATTTTGAAACAGTCGATCACAGTACGTGACAGCATGCTTTAGTGAACTTTATAACAGGGAAGTGATGCATAGCAAAGAGAAAAAGTACCACTTAAAGTGTGCGCGATAAAATAAGTTTCGTAATGCACGATTTTGCAATAATTACTACTTTAGTTAACTGAACTGCAAACTGAGGTAATGTCTTTACCTCTTTGTGTCAGCGTTGGCGATGTGACTTGCACCCAAAATATCGTCTGTTCTTGGACAAAAGTTGCTCTGTGAAAAAAATAGTTATTGAGTATTATGGTAAATTATGTGACGATAATAGCAAAATGCGATATTGGTTGAAAAGTTTTGTGACAAAAATGCAGACCGAATAACCATATTTATCGTTCGTGTTTGAAAAAAAAAAATAAGGAAAAACTAAATCACTAATATCTAACAGACTACGGTATCTAACCCTCCCCCTTTCTCCCACTCCATATCACTTTATCTGGGAATATGTTTATATATCTCTCGTCTCTCTCTCTCTCTCTCTCTCCATACACCCCAACTGCACAACTTACCTCTCATTTTCTCTCACTCTAATTTGTAAAAAAAAAAAAAAAAAATGTGATCGTTTTTACTTGCTTTTAATAGTAAATATTAATTTCTGAAAATTGTTTAGGAATAATTCCATATACTTACACGAACTGAATATCACCAACCGTACTTGATGGTGCCCGCCATAGAAACGTGAGATCGGTCGGATTCTTATCCGATCTGTCCGTATGGGTAACCGAGTCACCGGTTGATGTACAGTCGATTATTTGAAAGGTATCCGGAATGTCCGTCCATTCCCCAACGGGTTCAGATGTTAACACCGATCTGGCTTGCAATAAAATACCTCGTAACGTTTCATCTCCGGATATCCGAACTGTAATATAAGAAGTAACATGGCCATGTATTATTATTTGGTTGTTACAAGTTTGATGGATATGATTTACAGTGAATTTAGACTGCTATCATAGTCAATACTACCTGTCCAAAATAGGTTACATATATGATAAATTTCACTTATTATTTCATGTAGTACATAGCAAGAATGCATTTATTCCTTCTCTCTCTCTCTCTCTCTCTCTCTCTCTTCATGTAAAGCCTTCCACTTAATCGGATAGAGACTAAAACATTTTAGTTATATAAGTTATATAAACGCAGGTTATAACCTCAATATTATCACTTTTTTTATTATCATCATTATCATCATTACCAATTATCATTCCTAATTTTCAAAAGCTCGTATAAAATGTTAATAAATACTTTTAAATTGAGGACAGAAAATTTGAACATCAAACTTTTTCTGAAAATTATATTAGTTAAAAAGTCACATGTATGGAATAATTAAAAACGAAAAATCACAAAGTTTGGTTTTCGATGTTTTAGTGGTGATTGGTATTTTATATGTAGGGGAGACCGGGGACAAATGTAACACGGGGCAATTGTAACAGGGGCTCCCATTCCTAGCAGAAACACGCTATAAACTTAAAATTGTGTTACAGAGCCATGCGATATACAACCGTTTTTGAGCAGGAAAGTAATATTTCACATACCCTTGTTTTTTCTTCTGGACAAATATGTTGGATGAGCTACGGCTGTCATTTTTATATATTTAGAAATTATGTTCTTAGCCATATTTTGCTAACGTTTCAACGATAAATACCTAAGCTAAGATAGAAAAAAATCTCTCCAATATGGTCGCCTCTGTCAGGGGCAATTGTAACAAGCTGTTACAATTGCCCCTAAAGACCATATATAACTCCCTAGGAACTCGCGCGGTATTAAGCAGCTTTCCGCGCATCAACACCAAGCTAAAATAATAACCAATCAGGCCACGGAGCGTTTTTGAAAGTGGAGGGCTGAGCGGCAAGGGGTTGGGTGGGGGGGCTGAACAGGCTAAAAATCACAAATGTTATTCATTTGACCGTTTTTGTACACGTTTGCTGACGAAAGTGGGGGGCTTGAGAAATGAGAATTGCATAACTTTGAACGTATCCTCAATCATTTATTATTTACAAGAAAAAAGGGCCTTATATAACTCAGATATGAGAATTAAATTACTTGAACATATCTGTCCAATACGTTTTGTTGAAAAGGCAAAAAATATTGATTTAGTCCGCAAAAAAGGTGGTCTTTAGTTGTTTATCATTTGTTTCATTGTAATCAGAGCCTCAAGTTTTTTTTTCTTTTTGTTTTTTAATAATTTATATCACCTTACTAGAAACGAAAAAGTAAACAAATTATGAAGAAAGTGAACATTAGGTTCTTTTAATGCCAAAGTTGTAAAATGAGTAAACTTGGAAATAAATAAAAAACAGCAAAGAGTAGCCTCGTCGATAAGCTCAAGCATCAGAACTTCATAACTTTGAATGAATTATCAATTATAATGCTTTACAAAAACAAAATGTAACCATATCGTAAGCTCAGACATGAGAATTAAATAACTTTGAACATATGCTCCAAACGTTTGTTAGAAAGGCAAAGAAATATGATTGTCCGAAAAAGTGCCTCTTAGTTTGTTTAACATTTGTTTCATTGTAATCAGACCTCAATGTTTTTTTTAATTCTTGTTTTTGATAATTTATCACTTTACTAGAGAACTTCATAACTTCATATGTTTTAATGTATAGTCAATTATAGGCTTATTCACAATTACAAAAGGTAACCTTATCTATGAGTTCAAACATGAGAATTAGTATTAGATAACTGTGAACCTATTAATTTGATTGATTTATTTTATTTTATTTGTCGATTGTACATATAAAACAAAAAAACACTGACAGGATAGCCCATGAAATCCGAAAAGGCTTCATTTATAGGGTCCTATAAAAATGAGAAAAAGATTACGGACCCCCCCCCCCTGATTTGCTTTTCTTATTAAAAAAAAACCCACACACATTAAAAGAGAGAAAGAAGAGAGAGGAAGGGAGGAAAATTGAGAGGAGAGGAAAGAAGAGAGGGAAGGGCAGATAGAAAGTAAAAGGTAAAGATGAGTGAAAGAAGAAAAAAGTAAGACAGAAAAAAAGAAAGAGGAAAAGAGAGAGGAGAGAGAGAGAGAGGGGGGGAGATGGGAGCCCCATCAAAGATTAAGAATATTTTCAATATGATACCTGAAAATATACGTCCAACGCGTTGTTAACAGGGCAAGAAATATTGTTTTGCCAGAAAAAAAAAAGTGGCGTAAATTTTTAAGATTGATTTTACAACAAAACTTTTTACTTCTTATCAGAAATGTATCACTATTTGGAAAAGAATGTGTCAAAGTCAAAAGGCGAGCCTAATATAAAGTGTTATACCACCAGTTGTCAGTTTAAAAATATATTGGGTAGGTACAAAGTAGATAAAGAACAAAAATATTAATTGATGAAGTCTATATTTCTACAGTTAAAGGGTGAAGCCCCAACAACCTGAAGAAAAAAAAAGGATCATAACTTTTGCCCCATATCATGAATATAACAAGTGGAAAACAAATATAAAGAGTCAAGCATTGTCATGTTTTATTATAATTACTATATGGTTAATGATGTTTAAATCTTGGATCTGTCAAGTGGAATAGCTTTGATAATTTCATGTGTTACAATTGCCCCGCTACGTCTGTTACAATTGCCCCTGGACACGGGGCAATTGTAACACTCGACCTCTCTGTTTTGAAATGGTAATGCTTCAAAATGACTTGTTGTACGTAGCCCAAACCTATTCATATGTCAAGCTAAGATATGCATATTTCATTTTATTTAATTTTAAGCAAGATTTGGCTTTAATAAAGTAGATAGGTTAAATTTGGAAAAAACTGTTACAATTGTCCCAGGTCTCCCCTATACTCCCTCCCCACATTAAAGGCCTACAAATGGAGCAATTTAACACCAGATTATACCACACTAAAACCACGAAGCAGTCAAACATTGCGGAGAGCATCGAGTGAGTGGATAAGTGACCGAGACACAATATATATTACGTGATTTTAAAGCCACACAATCAAACAGGGTCAGTCAGGAATAAAAACCAGTTCTAATCCTCTTCCGTCGAACATAAAGAAGTTTTTTCAATCCGAAATCAGCTTAGAATGGAATGCATTTAGACACTTTTTAGTAACAGAGTTACAAGTCTCATGAAGAGGGGCCCTACATCTATCTATCTATAGAGTTATATAATTTTGTTAAAACGAACACTCTCTCCTGCAATTTCAGTCGTTTGCAAAAAAAAGTTTTTGTCATAAACGAATGTCGTTTTCATTGAAAAAAGACAATCTTTATACAGAATATACTAGACACTGCATGACACAAACAAGATATACCTTTGAAACTTTCGTAGTTTCTTAGAAATGACAAAATAATTGGGAAAGTAATCAAATATATTGGTTGAGGGCGGTGATATATCACAGAAAACATATGATTCATTAGAAGTGTATAGGTGAAAATAAGGCAGGTTAATCGCATTCTATTCTATTCCGTCCTAGTAATGCAAACTTGCGAACTTCCAAATGCTTTGACTTTCACAGTTTTTGTTCGCGTGTACAAATAGTTCGCCTTACTTTTCACTCGAGTTCCCTTTAAACAAGTTTGCCTTGCCGTAAACTGACAAACACATAAATATTCATGAAATTTCTTTCACATATGGATGGTACATTATGTTCGGCCAGTTATATCAACATGCAACTCAATTCAAATAATCAAACATTGGCTACACTTCTTAAATACTTACAGTATGAGCAAATAAAAGTTTTCGTGCGGATGTTTGTAACGCAACAAACAAGGTCGGATCTACTTAGGTGTATGATTTTGTGTTGCGATTAATTAAATTTCCTTTTACTTGGAACATTTTAAATATTCCAAACCTTGTGTAAAAAAAATCAATGTACATGTAGTATCATTTGAAACATGCAAAACCTTATGGTGGTACATGTATCTCACTTCGCGGAGACGTCTCTGAAACTTTTTTTTTTCTATCGCGGAGACGTAACCCGTCTCAAAGTAGTCATAAAGCAGTCTCAAATCCGTCTCACAGCAAGTGAGATACCACCATAACATACTGGACAAGATATTGCAAATTCATAATCGTTCGTTAAAACAGCTCGTACTTACACGACGAATACATGCGGTATTTCAAAACCAATACAGTGGAACTAAAACCTTGGAGGAAGAATATTATAGTCATCTAAGTGGTTCCTTCTATTCTATTTATTTCACTAATATTATTACCCAAACAAATGTACATTTATTTTTCAAGTACCATGAACATCCTGTCGGATAATAAAACCAGACACAAATACAAATCAATGAACCACATTATCCTTCAACGATAGAATAGGCGGATCAACTAATACGATCAGAATAACCTAGACATCACTCATGATTCAGTGGACAGGCAGGGGCACAGGGATGCCCTTAATAATTTGGACCACTCAATACCCCTGGCCCCCCCCCCCAAAAAAAAAAAAAAAAAAAAAAAATCGGGCCTTGAGCGCCCCCCCCCCCGCCCCCTATTTTCAAATCCTGGATCCTCCAACGTAATGAGTCGAACATTACATTCAAGAGAATGAATATGGGTACTGCAGATACAGAGATTGATAGTAGATCGAGTGACTAAAAAATACCTGGCAAACGATACGGATACTAGTATATCCCCCCCCCCCGATTACTTTTTATTTCCTTAGATATAGGCCAGCTATTTTGTTATAGCCGTAAATAAAATAAAGTAAAATAAAATGGAATATACAAAATTGAATGTCATGCACCATTTAAAGCAAACAACAACCCTACTACACTACTCACTTTATCCTAACCATATTCCTTCTTATAAGTGCGATCTGTCCCTTCACGTATCCCTAAACCTATCATTCCAAAAAATTAATTCATGGGTATCGAACTTGCAACCTTCCGATTGCATCGCACAACTCGACGATGAGCGTTGATGCCGAGAACAGCAATTCAGGCATAAACGAACCTTTATTGCGTCATTTTTATTCGACTATTTTTGCCCCTGTAATTTCTTTTCTTTTGATTATGATATCCTAGGCGATTTTCGTCATGAAATTGATACAGCCATGTCAAGCAACAGGTGATACGGGTTCTAGTACAATTACCCCTGGATAATTACCCCCCCCCCCCGGAAATCTAACCCCGCTAAATATCTATCCCCTTCTTCTACACCTAACCCTGACCCTACTTCTGGGGTGTATTTGTCCTGGGGGTAATTGTCTAGGGGGTAGTTGTCCTGATACGGGTGATAAGATCATGAAGGTTGGAGAAACTGAAAACATGAAATAAAATACTTTTTATTTTCTTTGCGAACCAAAAGAAAAAAAAGCGACGTAATAAATATGTATTCCATATCAACATGATGGTAAAATTCGGTCAATATTCAACGGTCCGAACTAAACTTTTTATAATTCAAAGTGTCCCTCCATTTTTTAAGTTTGTGTTGTAAGAGACCCCAACCGAGTTTTGTAACACACCACCCAAGCGGCGCCCAACCTCATTTCTCCCTGATACCCAGATAATCCAGTGCTGGTACAATGGCATTGGACCCAGACACGCTTCGCCTCATATAGAACAAAAGTCGAGGATTATAAAACCTTATAATAGATCTTGTTCTTAAATGACAGGAGAGCCAAGTATATAACGCAAATCATTTATATACGGTTTAGTAATAAGTATTCCAGACCTGATATCCGTATCACATCCACATGCATAACCAATTGTATATCGGGCTGTGCTAAAACGGCTACCTGCTCTACTTTTTGTTGCTTAACTTCTTGAGAATAAACAGCGAAATAAAAATAAAACCTCCCTCAAAATTGACCATTAAACGATGATTCACATGTGACATTTTAAATCTTGTTGAGTGGTATTTCACGCATTTTATGTCAAGTGTATATAATGTGTATAATCATTGTTCCAGTTAAATCTTTTCTTTTAAACATATATTTTAATCGTAATGTACTAAAGACAATTTACGTATAAAGAGGTTAATAATCTCTACGCGGAAATCACCATCATCATCGAATTCGTATGTTACATCAGAAAATAAACCCTCGTTATACAATACGCCTTTTGTACGGAACGCATCTCAAAGGAAACCAAAGTTAAGAGGCTCTTTGCTTTGATTTTGTTTTTAACATAAGAAATATCGGTTTTTGACCTCTCTACATATAAATCATGACTTGTCCGAAGTGTAATGATGAATCTTAAATAGCTCTTTTAATAATGATAATATTGACATGTTTCAGAAAACGATTTATTTCTGATCAATCTCCTGTCTACGTTAGATGATGACATACCGGTGAAATGAAATAAGGCGACCCTATATCAGAACCAAATATGCATGAACTATTAAACAGAATTAGATAAAAAACAAATATGAACATTGTCTTCTAGGCAATGTAATAATAGAAAATATAATATACTGATAACTGATTTAAACATAAAAAGAAATATTCAGGTGACGAAGATCCTGCACTGTATGCAAGTTTAATATAGCCGTTTCAGTGTTTGCTATGCTTTTTATCAGTCCTCCGTTACCTAATGAAAATATCATCGTCATTAGATAGCGAAAGACCGATTCAACAAGTTTGGGGGGGGGGGTTGTGTTTAACATTTGATCCGGCTACGAGCGCTCAGTCCTGACACTAATGTAATGATGTTCTTCAGCCGTAAATTTAAACATTACACCTAACCTTAAACCCAATATTACCAAAACCCTCATGGAACCCTCACCCTAAATCTTAGAGAAATACAGTCGGAGGAATTATCGCGGGGTCAAATGCACGAACGCCTATGATTGGTATTTATTTATACACATCTTTTATAGCCACAATCCCTCCTCGAGATCTGAATCACTTTCAGAGACAATTGTATTTTTTTCATAAGACCTCGGGGGAACATACAAAGAGGAGGCCAAAACAAAAGATGACTTGAAAAACATGGTTGATAAAAAAAAAAAAAAAATTATGACAACTTCCTCAGCATTTTTATTTTCATATTTTGAATTGATTTAAACTGTAATGGAATATAATCTAAAATACTTAACCTCGCCACTATACATGTGTAGTAAAAGAGGATGTCTTGCCTTAATCACACATAACCAAACGATAACACATTAGGACCTACATGAGTCAATTGTTATTGTTTATAGGCCTAATCAGTTTTAGAGAAATGACACATGTTTAAATCACATTTAGAGTTAAATTAAAACTCTAAATTTCTAGGATTTAAAACAATAAGAAAAAAGAGCGGCTGTGAATAGAGACCACTCGAAATTTGGATTCAAATATATATATATATTTTTGAATTATATTATTTAAATATAACAAATGATAAAGTTGCATTCTTCTGCATAATTTGTTTTTACTTAGGATTATAAATACGAATAAATAAATATGCACCTTTTAAAAATACAATATAAAATTAAAGAAAACAAGGAAAAAAATACACCTGTAATTTAGTAATATCCCTATAATGATGTAACGACTAACCACCATTCACATATTCATTTGTAGAAATGAATGTAAACAAAGTAACTTAATTCAACGAAATGTGGTTCCAATTTGAATAGCGTGACATGAATAATCGTCTAATGACCGATATATTTTTTTTTATCAGAATGGTTTTTTAAAATACAAATAATCTCAAGAAGAAATTAGAAAACTTGTCAACGGACTTGTAAACAAAATGTTAAAATGAAATTAATATCATCCAAAAAAATTACTTTTTAAGAATCGTGTTTTATTATCACCTGTTATGACTCCATCTGGTGAATACGATGTCCTATCGACGGTAATCGAATACGGACTCGTCGTCGTCTGTCCATCGACCCCATGTCCCGTGGGTATCATTTCAAGGCAAGCTGAGGGTGGGGCACCAGTAGGGTACCCCTCTGTGCCCCTCCCTAGAAACGAGCCGACACATAATAGCGTTAATAATAATAATAATCTCTCACTGATATTTGTCCTAATTTCCATGATTGTGTTTTGTCGTTTACCGGCTGCCGTGCCAAAAGGGGCACGTATAATGTCCCCTTCTTCCAATATTTAATAATCCTTTGGGTTATCCACCTGCGAGATGACCGATGATGCAGTTGGTGTTATAATATCACAGATGCGATTTTCGTCTTGAGGAGCATAGTTTACACCATGGGCAGGATTACTCCTGAAAATGGTCAGAGTTCAAACTGTCTTTCCGTCGCACCTACGCCCAAAATATGCCTGGTCCCACGCGTAAACTTATTTTGAGGCCTACTATTCCTCTCCAAGATTTTGAAATCTACAGAAGATCTTATAGATCTGATAAAATATATCCTTTAATGTAAAATCCGTATATTATAAGCCATGTTGAGATGCGATCTTAGAACAATTTTTAGGAATAATAGCGACGCCTCTGATCTTTGGTGTTACGTATTCCGTCCAAAGAACTATCTCATAACACCAATGGTTCAGCTCGAAAATCTTCGAGGTATTCAGTGAAAGCGAAGAAAAGCATCCGTATTTCCTTGCATAGGTTTCATTGAGAAAGATCTTTTATTATGCAGATAGCTGATGAAAGCCACACAATGAATGTCTTGGGCGTGGGGTTGGCTATGGACAATAGGGGGATTCGTACCGGTATTAAAGTGAACCACTGGAGCGTCAAGCGCTTTAAACGTTAGGTATGTAAACCAACCAACCAGCGAAGAAAACGGTTAGATAACACTGTCCTTGAAAATTGTATTTATTTCGTACTGATTTGATTAACGTCAGTCGTTTAAGCATTCCTTGTTCATGATGAATCATAATATTAAAAGAGAGTATTTTGATGCGGAGTAATTGAGGTTTCAAAATGAAATCTTATGCATCGGATGTGTTCCGAAGTATATCATTTGCTTCCAAGTTTAGGATTTGTCCTTATAATCAATAAATCTTACTCCATGAATAGCATTCCAACGGATTCGACAAAGTGATCGCGATGAATGTGTCCCCATTAAAAGTTCACCGCATTATCAGAAATCAGATTAATCGATGATTAATTACCACAGTGTGGTCACATTCACACTGTAAGCTTGTAAATCGATTAAAGAACATTTCTTTGATTTTTCTTGGACGATGTCGTACATCAGGAGTCAGTGAGGGGGAAGGAGTGATTTCTCCTATTGAATATGGCTTTGAATATTTGCATTGGCGTGGCATAAGGGGCGCAACACATCACCGGCGCAACTGGAGCTTTAAAACACGTTGCATAATTTAACGTAAATTATATTTGAAAGTGTGAACCATTTACTAAGTATATGACTACAGCCAGGGCGAAGAAAATAAGGGTTGCACGACATTTGTTCCAGCGACAATTGCTCTGGGCCCATATTCAGAAAACCTTAATTGGCCTATATAAATACTTATCACCTAACTGTGTACTGTTCCCTAGTTGACAACTAGCTTTAGAAAGATTTTATGAATATGGGCCCTGGGCCTTTTTTGTGTACGTAAGATGTAGGTTTAGGGTTATGCTACAGTCACACAGACACTTAGGTTGAGTTACGTCCGGCATTGCGTCCAAAATTCTTTTTTTTTTTTTTTTTTTCCCCTGCAGATCCCCACGGATGCCTTCCCGTCATAGTCAGCAGTGAAAATAAAATAATTTCGATCATCCAATAAAACAAATAAATACATAAGAAGTAATAGAATAGAAGATGAAATAAAGATGAAACAACAAAAACGTAACTATACGTAAGTGTCTGTGTGACTGTATCAAGTCCAGGGCTGAAGTATGTGACTCGATTACTGTTTCAGTGGCGGATCCAGGAGGGGGCGCAGGGGACGCTCGCCCCCCCCCCCCCCCCCCATCCTGAAATCCCGTATCCGCCACTGTGTTCAGAATTTACAGCGGAGCAGTTGTCTCCGGAGCAAATGGCATACAATCGATTAGACCCTTTAATTTAACTTAATATACCAGATATTATATGAAGAATCTTCACTTTCTTTTCTGATCCTATTTTCATGTCTGATGAAGTTATGTCGCAATAATAATATGATTAACACGCGATGGCATTTCAAAGTTAGACGAAGTGCAATAAAGGAAGTCGAATGAACAGTGAAGGACACGTGAGTGGTGGCGCCCCCACTTCCGGTTCTTTTTCTACATCTCTTCCACGAAAACTTTCGCTTTTGTTAGTTTTTGTAATGGATGGAAAGGGGCACATTTTTCTATTTTTATAAAATGTTCTCATGAAGAGGATTTGTCACTTGTAAACTTTTACCACGAGGTTGACGCTGAATATTTTTGCTGCTACTCCTTTCCAATAACGGAATTTATAAAAGTTGATGCTAATGGTGGTATCTCACTTGCTATGAGACGGATTTTGGACTGCTTTTAGACGGGTGTGAGACGGTTTTGAAATTCGTCCCGGGGACGTCTGAGAGACGTCTCTGCGACATAAAAAAAAGTATCGGAGACGTCTCCGCGACAGAAAAAAAAAAGTATCGAAGACGCTCAGCGAAGGGAAAAAGTATCAGATACGTCACCGCGACGGAAAAAAAAAGTATCGTCTCCGCGACAGAAAAAGTTTTGGAGACATTTCCGGGACAGAAAAAAGTATTGGAGACATCTCCGCGACACACAAAAAAATATAGACCTATTAGAGACGTCTTCGCGACGGAAAAAAAAGTATCGAAGACGTCTCCGCGACGGAAAAAAAGTATCAGAGATGTCTCCGCGACGGAAAAAAGTATCTTCTCCGCGACAGAAAAAGTTTTGGAGATGTCTCAGGGACATAAAAAGTATTGGAGATGTCTCCGCGACACACAAAAAGTCGACCTATTGGAGACGTTTCCGCGACGGAAATATAGTATCGGAGAGGTCTCTGAGTGTCCAAGTCGAAGAGACGTCTCCGCGAAGTGGGATACCACCATAAGCCCTTCAGGACATATTCCTTGGCTTGGATCACTAATATTCTGTGATCACTCGTCACTACAAAGTCTTCTCTATATTCCTACAAAACCAATCATCGCATCATTCTTATGCCGGCTATTTTACTTTTGTTGTGCATGTACATGAAGGGTTGTCCTGTTGGGTTTCATTGTAGAATAAAGTAATCCTTTATAGAGATTGCGAATCTGATATCAAAAGGGAATCCAGACAAGTATAAACGATGTAAGATTTTTAGCAGCTTAAATAAATCCATTCCTGTATTGAATACTTATTTTTATGCCTCCACCTCCAAAGGCGTTTCGAAAACGGTACGTTTCCTGGTTGTCCGTCTGTCCGTACCTACGTCCGGAGTCTCAAGAAGTACTTGCGATATGAACATAACTGCAGGATTATATGAATCACCATAGAAAGATGATCCGATTAGATTTTGGAGTACATAGGTCTAAGTTACTGGGCCACAGGGGTCAACTTACGAAATTCCATATATTATCGCTATATCTCAATAACCACTTGGGAAACGTACTTCAAGCTTAGGGTGCTATCTCACTTCGCGGAGACGTCTCAGCGACAGAATAAAAATCCGTCTCCGCGACAGATAAAAAGTATTAGAGATGTCTCCGAGACGTCTCCGCGACAATATATGAAAAAAGTCTGAAGTAGTCCCAAATCCGTCTCCGAAAATCAGGAGACGTCTCCGCGACAATTTATATAAAAAAATTAATCTGAAGCAGTCCCAAATCCGTCTCCGATATTCAGGAGACGTCTCTAATACATTTTATCCGTCGCGGAGACGGATTTTTATTCTGTCGCGGAGTCGTCTCCGCGAAGTGAGATAGCACCCTTAAGGATATTATGTGTTACCATTATATCTAGATAATCCTATCAAATTTTGAAGGGCGTCTAGGGTCACTGAGGTCAACTTTTGAAATCATTGAGGGCGGGGTATTTACGACAACGCAGTCGCATTCGTGTTGTTTTTTTTTCCCCGTGTTTTTGTTTTTGTTTTTATTCTTTATTTTGAAGACGAGTTAGTCGTCGAGTTATTATATCTGACAAATCCTCCTACGCTTCGAAGCACAATTCCGACGTGGAGAGAGAGTCCTCGTACATCACCGCTGTCTTCAGGTAGGCCTATTAATACCAAGTCATGATAGACGCGGATCCAGCTTCAGCTCTGACAACGAATTTTCTGGGACCAATTCTTTACGGGATAGCGACTTTCTTACGCTTGTGCAAAGGCCGATACAATTTGTTGTCAGAGTTGATGCTAGATCCACGCCTGAATGAAAGTTGGTAGAGACGGGCCATAAACTCAAATAAGTTATTTAAATTGTATCGCTGCTGAGGTCAAGCAATTATTTCCTATAAAAAACATCGATTATAATGCGGCGGTTCGTATAAGTATAATGTCAAAACAAACTTACACAGGCTAAATAGTGCGATGCTTCGCATAAGTTCGTATAAGTACAATGTCAACACAAATCTAAACATGCCATTTTCCCCACTACCTTGGAGGAAGTTTGTACATGAGTGCATCTGTTAACGTTATTCTGATTAATGACAATACGACATGTACGTATATTACACTTATATAAAAACCACGCAGGCATGTCTACTTCACAAAACTATAAGAAACTATTGTGTCGGAATAATAATTTTAAAACGCACCCACGCCAACACTTTTTAGTTTGACCCCTTAGAATCATTAAAATAACGAGATGATCAGGTCTCTTCAGATGAATCAGGCGCGGATCCAAGAAAATCGGGGGACAAAAGCGGCTCTATTATGTTTACGCATGGGCCCGGTAAGTTCATTGTGTAACTCCGGTCTGCGTCCGCTACTGTCAATGATGTAAAAAAAAATGCTCAAATGTAAAGAAACTTTGCATATCCCATTTCATTTTGTTTCTATTATCCATTATTCATATTTTTTAGCAAAGAAATGAATGCAAATCGTCTTTTGATGGTGTGTTCCCGAGGGGGGGGGGGGGGTCACTCAAACAAAAAAGTGCTACCCCTGCGTGTCCCCGCACCCTGGAAATGGACCCTAAACGTCTAATTGCATGAAGTCAAATTTGCACCCCTTTTCGACGTCAGACTGAAAATGGACCCTAAACGTCTCATTGCATGAAAACAAATTAGCACCCCTTTTCGACATCAGACTGGAAAACATACTCTAAATGGCGTAAACACCGTGAAATTTTGACCCCAAAACAACAATTTCCGCTGAAAACACCCCTATTTTTACGAAAATGGCGATTGAAATTAAAAAACACCCTATTAGGCGTGTTTTAAGGCAAAGCGTCGACGCTGCTGAAAGGCTGAAAACAGACCCTTTTTCGACGCTTTTGGGGAGCACGCATGCGTAGCACATCATATGGTGAGATGACCCCCCCCCCCCCCCCGGGGTGTGTTCTTGGCTTATGCTGTCCTAAATAGGGCTTATTCGCAATATCATATTGCACATTTAGTAAACGCTACATGCATGGTGTATAGTTCCATGTGCAAAATCATTTACTTTGAGGATGGTCATTTATATGTTGATAGGTAGACACTATCGTAATATCATACCGGCAGGTAGGTTATGTTATCATGTGGCTTCAGGTGAATTTTGATGACACAAAAAACTACATTTACAGTGACCATTTACTTTCAGAAACGCTCCGCGACCACTGGCTGTAGGATGATGGGCTACAGGGGTCACGGAGCATTTTTGAAAGTGGATGGTCATTTTCGCTTTTTTGTACACGTTTTCTAAAAATAAAAAGTGAGGGAATGCTGAAGCCCCCACCCCGGCTAAGCGTCCATGATTTCATTACCAGTTATACCAGCCTATACCAGTCTTTACCAGCAATACTTCTCGCAGCTATATTATTTTACAGCGGCGCAGATGGCGGTATTTGACAAAAGAGCACAGAGAGCATGTATCTGGGGCCACACCTATTATAGAACTATGATCTCGTAAAGATTACGTGTTAATTTTGAAGTTTGATAAATTTATATTAAATCAGAATTGAATTCACCCGGTGAGTGGTCATGTGGAACTGAAGGGTAATTTATTCCTCCTTACTAATTTAGCCAGGCGTCATGCTCACCGGCTCAATTTAAAAATAAATCGATATAGCGCCCCCTCATGCCGAAACTGACTCTATTTGTACTCAAAAGCAAGAATTTGATGTCAAAATTTGCGCTTCTAATATAGTGCCAAGCCTTAACATTGATTTCTTCTCAGTTTTAGCATACGAAGCTTAATGATTGCCCTTCCTATAACCAATCTTAAAATGTGAATCAGTTGCACATATTTTTGTCTATCAGCTGTTCAAAGTTACAAAATGTTCAAAAGGGTTAGGTCGATTGAATATCTTTTGCTCTCTGTCAGAGGCGGCGGAACCAGGGGGGCAGGGGGGGGGGCACTGTGACCCCCCACTTTTTCATCCACCCTAAAAGTGCCCCTTTTCATGACTAAAAAGTGCCCCTTTTCTTAGCTAATAAAATGCCATTTTTATACTAAAAAGGGGCACTTTTATTACTAAAAAAGGGGCACCTTTAATACAAAAAAGTGCCCCTTGTTACTTCATATATGTCTATTAAAACCCAAATTTTCGGCTCGCGCTTCGCGCTCGCGGATACTGAATAGGGTCTATAATGCACAATAAACTCAAATTTCAAGCTAATACTTTTCAAATTGCGCTTCGCGCTCGCGGATACATAATAGGGTCTATAAAGCACAATTAACTACAATTTTGAGCTCAAATTTTTTGGCTCACGCTTCGCGCTCGCAGATACTAAATAGGGTCTATAAGGTACAATAAACTCCATTGTAAGCTCATAATTTCCATCTTGAGCTGCGCGATCGCGGATGTTTAATAGGGTCTTACGATGCACAATTATCTCCCAATTTCGAGCTAAAAATTTTCTGCTCGCGCTTCGCGCTCGCACATACTAAATAGGTTATATAATGCAGTTAACTCAAATTTTCAGCTAAAAAGTTCAGCTCGCGCTTCGCGCTCGCGGATACTAAATAGGGTTTATAACGCACAATAATTACCGTTCAAAATTTTCGGCTCGCGCTTCTTTTTGTTCACATTATATCAAAAATCAAGCCATTAAAATTTTTAAAAGCAAATCTTAAAGGCAAATTTTCTGCGCCCCCCTAATTATCTAAATACTTTTCTCTCTAAGCCTCAAGGTCTCAAGTGCCCCTTTTTGCAGAAAAGTGCCCCTTTTCCATCGTGACCCCCCACTTTCAAATTCGTTCCGCCGCCTCTGCTCTCTGTCAATAATTAGGCCTGTTTGAAAATCTGGTCAACTCGATGTAAAAGTTGGGTACCAATCCCCCTCCCCCCCCACCCCCCCCTAAGGCGGTCAACCTTACACGTATGCTCGTTCCTGATTCTTAGAGATACTACCCCTATCACAGTCTTTTGGAAAGGAAGCCAAGCCGTGTCAAAATTACCCCCCCCCCCCATTACAGGCATTTGGAAGGGAAGCTGCATCAAAATTACCCTATTATATACATGCTTTTGGGAGAATGAGCCAGCAAAATGACCCCCTTTTACAGTTTTTGGATCATATTTCAGGATTATTCCTCATAGAATTGAAAAATACCCCTGATTAAAAATATTTTTGGGGAAAATGATAAAGGACCCCCTATTTCAATGATTTATCAAGATCCCCCCCCCCCCATTCCAACTGAGCCCTAAAATATTATCCCTTTTCCTGAGGAATCAGGTACGAGCATACATGTACATGTAAGGTTGGCCGCCTCAGTGTGAGGAGTGAGGGGGGGGGGGTACCAATAAGACTAATATTGCATTGTCAGGCAATAACAGTACAGAGAAGGGCCATGTTGTTCACCAAAGTAACGATATTTGGCCAGAAACTATGTACGGCAATGATAGTGTTAGGCCCAACAAGACTACAAATTTTTGGTCATATGATCATAAGGAGGATAATATTTCAGCACATGCCTTTTTTCACCAATTTCTTTTTCTTGAGTAAACCGGTCTGAAAGTGTGATTGACTATATTAACATTATTGTGATAAATAAGTCAGTCTTGCCAATTATACATGTATCAGATACTAGACCAATGAATTATTCTCAGTAATTCCACCCGAATCCAATCAATCCATTCAACAGCAGTCACTGTCTCTAACTCTAACGCTTAATTCCACACAATAACCGAATGATTGACTACAACTCTGAAATTTACAATGTTACCCTAAAGCTAACCCTAAACCTTACACTAAACAATAGCCTCATCATAAAAGGGTAATTAGCATAAAACCATATATTACAAATTAGTTATTACTTGTTGGTCTATGAGATTTGAAGAAAAAAAATATTGAAGAGTGAAATAATCAAGATCTTCTTCAGAATAACATTTTCATTGAAATCTGATGTACCTATAGGGTTGCATGGGTGTCATTTAGAAATGTTCTAGGATAATTCAGAACTGAGAAAACCGAGTCAGTTAACAAAAATCTTTAATCCGTGCTTGTGATTAAGTAAATAGACTTCCATTATGATAAATGTGATTGTGTGAAAATTGAAAGAAGTAGCTAGTCGATATTGTATTTCCCGTGAATAAATTCACCTTTCAATCAATCAATCAAACAATCAACAAAGACATCCATTCAAATCCTAAGCCGACATTACTTTTAATATGAAAAATTGATAGTGTGATGAGGCTTACAGTTCACAATGTGGTTAGTCCTCAAAAGGACTGTTGAGAGAGAAATGAAAAGTTGATGAAAGTAGAAATTAGAGGATACATGTAGGAAATCTTTTTCTTGATTTAGTCCTGAAAAGGACTGTAAGAAGGTGTGAGGCATAGAAGGCTTATAGTAGTAGAGAGGGCTCAACGTTCTGGGCAGCTTGACTGTCCTTCAGGAGGAAAAAGTTCAAGGTGAGGCATGGGATGAAACCATAAAACTCATCACAGCATCCAACACCACCAAGCAACCTTCTACCTTGAAGGACCATATCATACATAATTAAATAGACAAACTTTCAATAAAAAAGATTTGATTTTAATCTTCAAAAGATCTCTTAATTGCAAGTTTTATAAATTGATATTCATTAATATTGATTCATTGATATTGACTTGAAGTCACACACAGAAAACTTTAATACAAATCTTAAATATTGCTAGAAGCTCATATAAATAACAACTGTTCCTGATCTGAGTGAGAGATATAAACATTAGTACACAGAAACAACATGAGCATATCATCACATGAAGAAGCCCTTATAAGGGCTGTTGAAATAAAACAAAGGTGATTCCAATGTTGTCTGGTGGTAATGATGTGGCTCCTGAAAAAGATTGTAACTTACAGGTCAACAATTTTAATTAAAAATGTTTCTTTAAACTATGCTTTTTTTTTTCTGAGGTTACCATCAAGAGAGCTTACTATGATATTCATACAAAATAAATTAGCAAATGTTAAATTGTACTTTATTAATGCATAAAAACAAACTCCTGTAAATCTTCTATGGCAAGCTGCAAGAGTAAAGTTATGTAGTCTATGGGTCATTTGATTGTGTGTGAAGGGCTAACAGAGTCGCTGTTTTATGCTGCCAGCTAATTTCCCCAAGAAACAGAAGTTAAGAATTAAAAATGGTTCCCAACTTGATAAGTCAAATGATTACCTAGGTCAAAAGCCTTCTAAAGTCATCTTATATTTATATTCAATTACGTTTAACCCGTCATAAGTGAAAGCTATCTCTTTAGCCCTAATTGATTCAACTCTATAATAGGGAAGGTTGACTGTATATCTATACCAATCCAATGGGTATTTGGCATAGTGGATGTTCGTTGCGATTAGAAGGCACTTCACAATTTGCTCCACAAGATATATGTTGGCCACCAAACTCTAATCAAAGAGCTTATAACTTTTAAAAGTTCATCCTTTAGGTAACAGCAATGATGCACAGAACAAATTGAGCCATCAACCATTTTACAGACCAAAATCTGATTCTAAGTTAATAATGACTGCATTAAGGCTCTGCCAGCAGAGAAACCACAATATATGCTCTTCTTCTTCTTCACAAATACTGTGAACCATGTTTAATATTCTGACCATTTAACTCTTCATTGACTTTAACACTACAAGTTTCAAGTTTTAAGTCAGGTCAGACAAAGCGATTCAGTCAAATGTTTGGTTGAAGAATTGAGAAGCATCACCTTGAAAACGTCTTCATCCTCATGCAAGACCATAGGTTCTCAGGAGAGGTTCGACCTCTGGGTCGCGACCTCTGAACTGCCGGAAGACATCTCTGGGATGAGTACCGCCTCCCAGACCTAGAACTGTGTCTCGGAATCTGTGTGAAGTCAGAGAATGATAAAGTTTTTTCATTAATAACAAATATAGATTTAATGAGGGAGCATTCATAATTGAAAACATTTACACAATGGCTACCACAAAAGGCTACCAAACCTAGAACCTTGTCTCTGAATCTGTGTGAAGGGGATAATAATAATCGTTTCTTCAATATTGTTAAAAAAAACAAATAGATTTGAAGACGGAGTATTCAGAATTGAAAACCTTCACACAAAGGCTACCACATTCATAATGCTCCAAAATGCTCCAAATGGTCATGAATTTTACGGGTGCAGGATTGGAGTTTATGCCCCTTTCTTTCTTCTCTTCGTTCCATCTGGTCAAAATACCTATACTTTGTTTTCCGTTCTTTTTATTTATTATAATTATTTTTGCTTTACAAGAACGAGGTCGGTACTTTATTAGAGACATATACGACAAATGTTTTGACTTTCTCGATTATCATCAAGCAAGGCTTAGTATTTTTTATTAAAAAAAATGAAAGAAAAAAAAAAAATCCTAATTTTATGATTTTCTTTAAAAAGAAATTAAAAAGAAAAGAAATAAACAAAATGCAAATGATAAGGCGTAAATATTCATATAATGAATGAAACGCGCCGTAAAATATAAAAACAACAACAACAACAACAAATATTTCCTGTGATTGTAAATACGATTAGAAAGTCCATAAGTGTTGGTGCTATGTAATTTGGGATAGGGTAACAGAGACATAAAGGGATAGGATTTGTGGCAACTACCACCGATGAGGGTAAGGGTAGTGTAGTGGGGAGAGTAATATATGTTTGCAGCGTGAAGACAAAAGTGCCTTTGCACCAGACATTATAGATTAACATGCTAAAAGTGGGGGGAAAAGAGGAGGAGCTCACCTTTTTCCCACTTTGGCTACCTCGTCTCTGTTGCTTAGACCAACATCTTCAAAAGCACTGAAGGCATCAGCTGCCATGACCTGCAACACAGATAGGAATGTACTGTTGTGTAAAAACATGCTAACCCATTCAGAAATGACTTGGACAAGCTCAACATTCTCTTTTCAGTACATTCATAATTCATACTGAACAAAAAGGTCTTTATCTCTCAGATTGTATGTGAATGTCTGGAAAATTGTACCCCCACCAAAAAAACAAAACAAAACAAAAAACGAACAAAACAAAAAAATAGTCATACAAGAGGTAATTATGTTGCAATCTCTTAAAAAACAAACTCAGCACCCAATACTTTGAAATTTCTCTTTTACTTAAAGTATTAACTCCTTGGCAATGTCATAGTGCATAATCAATTAAAAATGATCTATGTGCTTAACATTATTTCATAACTAGCTCTCCAATAGTAAGAAAATTTTAAGATTAATAAAATTCCAAATACACAGCTTGGAATATAACTATTAGACCAAATCATATATAAGCTAATTATAAGACAAAATCATATGGGATCTCACTTATGATTTGGTCTAATAATTATTTCCCAAGCTGTAAATTGCTTCAGTTAGTATAATGTAGGACCTACCTCTGCCCATTTATATGAATAGTAACCAGCTGCATAGCCAGATGAAAAGATATGCTGGAAGGCACATGGGAAGCGATCCTCCTAGTATAAACAAATATATACTTTGAAATGAAAATAGTGGAATAATAATAATACACTAATTTATAAAGTGCAAAATGAGTAGTACCCCCCCCCCCCCCCAGCGCTGAGTATTCAAAGTCCATAGAGAATTTTGATTTATTCTCTTGAAAATTGATAAATGAGTTTACATGAGTCAATTATATAATCATACCAGAAAGGAAATAGCACTCTGTGAGTCTCAGATAACAAGTGATAAAACACAGACTGCAGTAATAAACAATTTGTTAGCTTCTTGTTACAAGAAATATTATCATCCAGTCAATAACTATTCAGAGTCATGTACATGATACCCAATACACCAATTTTAAGGTGTTCAACACAGAAATATCGATTTTATGAACTGATGCACCATTGAAGATTGAATACATAAATAATGAAATAAGAAAATGCAAATCTTATATAACAGGTTGTTTGATGAATGACCGGCAATTTGAGTGGCATTGGCATCGAGTGTTGAATCAAACGAAAAGGTGCTTTATTCATTCAGTGTATTATTATTACTTTTACCTGTAGCGGCTTGAGAATAGTGTATTCATCTGCTATTCTAGACATCACATCAAGCCACGGAGCATCGCTGTAAAAAAAAAAAAAGACATGACACCAAATATTGAATTCAAAGACTCTAGAATATGATTCATTTTTAACTTTAACTTAATCTATAAAAAAATTTCACATTGTACAACTTTCCTGAATGAAAAGGTAGAGGGAAATTAAATATGCATATTTCCATCTTAACTTGCTTTGAATTACATGTAGATACTTGAGGAGCAGAAGTATTTGATAACGTAGTTTTTTTCTTTCATGTCTTCAATATACTTCTCTCTTCTTCTTAAAACAAGAAACATTGCATAACACACTTTAAAAATGTTGAATATATAAAAACTATACTTTCGCTAAAGTAGGACAAAAATAAAAAATGATACAAATTCATATCTCTAATCTCTAAGTTTCTGCCATAAAAATTCTGATATGAAATGTGTACCTTGTGTGTAGCTCCAGGTCTAAAGCAGAGAAGTAGAGTTGTCTCAGCATTGCAGATCCTGCCATGTACTTCCGAGCTACATAAGACAATTTCAACATCAACAATTAATATCAACATCAACATCGGTAGCATTTTCAACAACAGCTACAGGAATTTATATCAGTTTCAGCTCCCTTTACAACATTTGCTAAAATCACACTCTAAACATTTTGTGTGTGTAACCATGGTCTTTAAAATGTTAAATAAGAACAAATCTTTCTATTTTCTTTTTAACTGGTCAACAATTTAATAAAGATTCTCAAAAAATTTGTGTAATAACCGGAGATAAACCTAGCTGCCAATCATCTTATCCTGTAAATAATCTGTCCTAAAAAGTATGGATTATTGCAAGAGTAAACCTGTTCCCAAACATATTCCAATTTATTTATTTCTGTATAATCTGGTGGATCATTCAGATGTTAAAATCTATTTTGTATTTGGATACCATATATTAAATGCATATTTAATATCTGCATTACTTCCTTTATTATGGAGAAACACTTTTCTTCTTTGTAGAATGAAATAAAGGTATCCACAAAAGACAGGTCACCTTTATAGACAGGCAACCTGACATAATTTTGCTGAGCAGCCCTTGAGCAATGAAAATAATTTTCCAAATTGCTTTTCCCCAGTATCAAGACTGACAGTGGCAGCAAGACCATTCAATGGCAAGAATCTTTATGTGCAACTTTGTTTTCATTGGCTGCCAGGGGAGACTCAATGGCCCGAATTCTCAAACTGGCCTTAAAAACCGTGGAGTAAAATTATGGTTTATGTAAATTTTGTGTAATAATTAAGCTTAATGTAGCTCGTACATTGAAAAAGGGCCAATATGAATGCCCATTTTTTTTCACAGCATGCTACTAAATTCATGCTTGTTACTTTGGTTACTGTATATTTAAATAAACAGTTGACTCAACAGTGTACTCATTAATTCAAAATTGTGGGCTCATTATGCTAAACCATAGCAACAGGCGGCATTTTAGCGTGCTGTGACAAAAAACCACGCATTTATATTGGATCTTTCTTGATATCCACACTAAATTAAGTGTAATTATTATACAAAATTAACATAATCCATGGTTTCAGTCCACGTTTTTTAAAATCACCTTCGAGACTACAGACCAATGTTGCCATGACCTTTGAATGAAAGTACACACATGACCACCCCCAACTATAGGTACATGTTGGCTCAGTGGATAGAGCGTCCGCCTCATAATCGGGAGGTCATGGGTTCGAGCCCCGGCCGCGTCATACCAAAAGACGTTAAAAAATGGTAGTTGCTGCTTCCCTGTTTGGCGTTCAACAAGAGGGTGATAGAGCAATGTCCTTCTGGCGCTGCTCAGCGGCTGCCGGGCCCACGAGAAAAGGGGCAAAATAAATATCCTTTCCGGACAATAAAATTTGGAGCATTTGGAGCATGTATATAAACATTGTATACCGGTAGGTGAACTTTATAGGAGAGTTCATGTAAATTAATGTTCCAGTACCTTTGAGGACTTGTTGAAAGAGCTTGTCAGGCAGTCTTTCTCCAGTCTGGTAGTGACTGCTTACTACACCTACATATGTATAGTCTCAGGGTCATAAAGCCATTTCAAAATGAACATGTCTGTATTAAGCAGGTGGAAGGCATATGTCCATGATTTGGACTTAAACTATCTTGTATCTAGTATGAACTGTAGGATGAAATAAATAAAGGCACTATAGATGGGAGACCTTTATAGACAGATTATGTACCTTTGAGGACTTGTTGAAAGAGCTTATCGGGCAATCTTTCTTCAGTCTGGTAATGACTGCTGACTACACCTATAGTCTCAGGGTCATAAAGCCAGTTCTCCATGAACTGTGAAGGTAGCTCTACTGCGTCCCACTCCACGTTGTTAATCCCTGCTGCTGATGCATACGGTACTTGGGTTAACATGTGCTGAAGACCATGTCCAAACTGTACAAACAACAGAAAAGACATACATGTAATTTATTTGATTAAAGAGAATATATTGTGGTGGGAATGATGAAGAAAAATATTGTGAGCTTTCCTGTTATCTTAAAGCTATTTAGGATGAATATCATATTAAAAAGGTCCACTGTACAGGATTTCTCTTCAATTGGCATAATAGTCATATTATGAGCAAAAATATACTCCCAACAGCCTAAATGTTCGGGCCAAACATTTTGTGTTGTCTCATGCATGCATTCCTGTGTCAGTGCATGTGACTCTAAGCAAAATAGGGTCAATTTCTGTCTCATTTTGGCAATTCCAAAACCTCAGAGCACACAATAATGCTTTAAGTGAACTTTTATCAACCTTTCCAAAGCAATTTTAGACAGTGCCCAGAGCAATCATTTCTCTTGAATTACTTCTGACCTGCTGAATATCACATGTATAACTATAATTAATTAATCCGTTGTATACTAAGCCCGCATATATGTGGGATGGTAAAATAGAGACTACCCCTCTTTGTGATCTTATATTCGGTTCATTTTTCTTAATAAACAATAATAATTAATGATTCCTTGATGCTCGTATATTGATGATTGAAAAATTATCATTCTTTCACCTTTAAATGAAAATAATATGTTGAACCATGATTGACAATTATGCTTGATAGGTCTTCGTAAAAATAACCTCAGTCTTCAACGGGTTAAAGAGTAAACACGGGCAAGTACAGCAAGAGGCAATGAGAAGGATATTTGGGCAACAGTGAGATATTCAAAAGATTGTGTGGAAATTTTCATCAAAGAGATACAAGCACTGACCGTAAGTTCTCAAGAGTGAGATTCGTCTGATCCAGCTTGGAACTCCTTGATTTCATGTACACAAATATACCACATTACCTGAATGTATAACTGCAATAAAGTCTGGGCTAAAGGACTACAATAGACATGACCATCTAAGCATGTGGAACCTTTGTAATGGCCATGATCATAATAGACTGAAGAGCTCCTCAACACAATCAGACTCCTTTCATTGTCTGGTATAACAAAGGCTTTAATCTCTAACAAAAACCTAATCAGAATGAAAGCCCAAGCTCAATGGTTGAAAAGGACCCATTAATTGTATCTTATACAGAAAAGACATCAAGGTTCAAAGCTATTATTTGATACTTGTGAAAGGGTATTTCCACTTTCCTTCCTAAGTGGTCATACAAACTTTTTGAGGGATTGCAGGGTTTTACTTAAAGGCGCGGTCCCACTGGCTTTTTAGGATGATTTGCGTGTGAATTGCTGATTGTGTGATTTGTTTTTGTTTTTTGTTGCGGATGAACAAAATTTGAATATGCAACTCATGCGCAATTAATCCTCCCGCCATTGGGACCGGGCCTTAAGGAATGATTGTAAACTGAAGCACTACAAAACCAAATATTCTGTTTCTACAAGACTGTTAAATAATGCTGTAAAACTAAAACCCAGTCATATCCCTATTTAAGAAACATCCCACGATTGATCCAAATAAAGTTAACCAAATTCTGATAAAAAGTGTGTTTTGCATAATTGCACTTGCCAATTGTTAACATAACAATGCATTGTTCTTGAAGTTTCGCCCGCAATGTGCTCTGATCTTCTCTGAAAACCCTTTGTAGATAAAGATGTGACAAATTCCTGATGTATTCTCCTTTTACACTCTTTGTTTAATCTTTATTTCACATCTACTTTGTTGTTTCTCAGTTAAAAACAATAATTTAGCAGGAAAATGACCTCAATAATTTTTCAGTTAATTCTTTATCATTGTTTTTGTTTTGTATTTATTAAAGTATCAGCTTAGCCGTAACCTTGAATATTTTTAAACACATCCCTTTTGGACTTGATATAAATGTGAAAATATGTAGGAAGGGTGTAGGTTTGTATCATATACGTAGGTGAAAGTCGATCCCATCTACATGTAGCATTGTTATGCAAAGAGCAATTGAAGATGCTAGTACTAGAAGTTCCTATGTTACATCAAATCAGTTTTGAGAAACAGAGGGTAAAAATGTAACATACGAACATCTAGTACTAGCATCTTCACTTATTTACATATTCCGAAAGAGTAACTCCTCCCGCATCTTTTGGTACCATTTTTGTGTGGTATGTCTTTACGCTTGGATGAACACGACACATTGTTACGTAAATGTAACAGAGGGCCAAAATGTACCATACGAACTTCTAGTACTAGCATCTTCAATACTCTAATTGATACTTAATTAATCTACAATTTGCCAGACTTGACCAAAGTAAGGTAATTGGGTAGTGGTAGGAAGAAATTCCTCAAATGCCTAAAGCGCCTTTTATTAGGGCAGCTATGGCTATAGCAGGGTAATAATATAAAGCTGCGCCACTGAATAGTTTACTAGATAGTCGGCGCATTATGAATGCTGAATATTATTATTATTATTATACTTTACCTCATGGAAGAGTGTTTCAACCTCTCTGAATGTCATCAGTGAAGGCTTGTCTTTCTGAGGTGGGGACTGGTTGCATATAAGGTATGCAACTGGCTTGGTTCCTAGAAGTGAACTCTTTCCTGTGGAAAAAAAAAAAAAAAAAACTTTTAGTGATTGGCTTCTGATTTTACAACATACACATACATGTAGCTTTTTGTGCTTGTACTAAACTGTGAATATGGGTGTTCACCAAATGTATTGCACCAGCAAAACAGGTACAATCTGGCAACAATCTTTAGAACTAAAGGAGGCAGTGTATTAAGAAGAATATAAAAGATCAAAGATTACACATGAAAAAAGCCCCAGAAATTCTTACTTTTTTAAATTTCATGACATTTGCTAAACAATAATGGCTCCACTCTCAATTCCATACACTAATCAAGTGACAGACTTCAATCATACCCTGCAGTAAACCTGACCCTAAACCTAACATAATATCAATTGGGAAATCTGACCCTCATCCTACGTTCCAAGATGAAAAAAAAAAATCCCTTACACATACCTACGTTGCACAAGAAAATGTTGCGTCACGTTTTGTTCATTCATCATAACTTTGTTCTTATATCATTAGGGGACATACATTGTACCAACAAGAAGATCTGTGAATCTTTCACACACAAACTCTCTCTCTCTCTCTCTCTCTCCCTTGCTGCTTCTCTCTGTATCTACCTGGGTGTATTGGTTCGCAACCCTTTGCAAGGCTGGATGAGGGGGTGGGGGGGGGGGTCCAAAAAAAACTAGATGAATCTTCGACCGTGCACGGTCGGAAGCATGCCTCCGTATTGCCACATCGGAAAAAAAAGGCATGCGCATGTTGAGTATTTTACATCCATTTATACCATGACATCTTTGAGATATTGACCCCAAATCTATTAAAGTTGCATCATCAGAATTATTTCACACTCAGAAGAGATGGCTACTGATGTAATAAAAAGGATAACATGTTTAAGTGATCTGTCAAAGGTCCTTCAGAAATTGCACAAACGAGTCATTTACATAAATAACCAGTGACCTTTGATGTCCTGACCTCAAAAATCTATCAGTTCATCTTTCCTCCCACATGACCCAAGTTTGAAGTTGATCCATAAAACGGTTCAGAAGTTACAGCAAGAACGTGCCATTTTCATGTATACAATGACGTTTTGACCTTGACCTTTGACTTTATGACCTCAAAATATAATAAATTCATTGCCCTACCATATGCACACATGACCCAAGTTTGATGTTCATCCATCAAACTGTTCTTAATTATCGCAAGAACAAGCCATTTTCACGTACACAATGTCCTCTGTGGCCTTTGAACTTTGACCTCATGACTCTAAATTCTAATCAGTTTATTGTCCGTCCCATATGCACATATGACCCAAGTTTGAAATTGATCCGTCAAACGGTTTTTAAGTTTATTGCGAGAACAAGCCATTTTCATGTACACAATGACCTCTGTGACCTTTCCTCATGACCCAAAATCTGATAAGTTCATTGTCCCTCCCATATGCAAATATGATCCAAGTTTGAAGTTGATCCCTCAAACGGTTCTTAAGTTATCGCAAGAACGAGAGCCATTTTCACGTACACAAGACCTGTGACCTCCTTTGACCTCATGACCCCAAAATCTAATAAGTTTATTGACCCTCATATATATGCACATATGACCCAAGTTTCAAGTTTATCCCTCAAACGGTTCTTAAGTTATCGCAAGAACGAGCCATTTTCATGTACACAATGACCTCTGTGACCTTTGACCTCATGACCCAAATTCTAATCAGTTCATTGTCCCTACCATATGCATACATGATCCAAGTTTGAAGTTGACCCGTCAAACGGTTTTTAAGTTATTGCGAGAACGAACCATTTTCATGTATACAATGACATCTGTGACCTTTGACCTTTGACCTCATGACCCTAAAATCTAATCAGTTCATTGCCCCTCCCATAGGCACACATTACCCAAGTTTGAAGTTGACCCGTCAAACGGTTTTTAAGTTATGGCGAGAACGAGCCATTTTCATGCATACAATGACCTCTGTGACCTTTGACCTTTGACCTAATGACCCCAAAGTCTAATCAGATCATTGTCCCTACCATATGCATGCATCTACACTAAATGACAACTTAAAGCGAAGGCTTTTTGTAGCAACAGTTGAATCTGTGTTACTTTATGGGTCTGAAACCTGGACACTAACATCCAAACTGGAAAAAGCACTGGATGGAGTGTACACACGTATGCTGAGGGTAGCGCTCAATGTTTGTTGGTATGACTTTGTAAGCAATGTAAATCTTTATGCCAATTTACCACGAGTATCAGTTAAAATTCGTATGAGGAGACTGAAACTAGCAGGTCATTGTATGCGACATCCCGAACTCTCTGCCAATCCGCTCATCCTTTGGAACCAAAGCAAGGCAACAGGAAAAGAGGACGTTGCGAGATACTTTGTGAATGTACTCAAAAAAGATACTGGACTTTCTAGCAACCAGGAACTACAAACAGTCATGCAAGATAGATTTGTTTGGAGAAATTATGTTCATGGAGCCCGAGATGGCACAGGCTAAATGCTATTCTGCCCTCGATCTAGTAGTAGTAGTATATGCATTACATGATCAAGTTTGAAAGTGATCCGTCAAACGGTTCTTAAGTTATCGCGAGAACGAAAACGGGACGGACGGACGGACGGACAACCCGAAAATATAATGCCTCCGGCACCACCTTCGGTGGCGGAGGCATAAAAATTTTAACATGTACAGTCAATGAGTGATTTTCAAAACTACACCACCGCCTGGATCCACTACTTGTATAAGAACAAAACATTCACAAATCTCGGCATTGATGTGGAAAAGTATGCTTGCCTAAATTTTTAATTTTATGTTACGTACCTTGACATTGATCCATCCAAGCTCCTCCTCTTTTCTCTGCTGGTCTAGAGTATGGGTCCAGATAGAATGATGCTATATGATCCCCTGGGTAGTCAACAGAAATAATTCAGTGGTGATGAATCTGCTATAACATTATCAATAAATAAATTTATATACTCCTTAGACATAAGCACATGTACCTATGATACAAACTTATATCATTGACAATTTAAGTACATGCATCGCTGAATCTGTGCTTTTGGTGTTGAAACTTACTGCTAGGAGGAACGTTTCAAAGATTGCCAGAAAGATTTACTTCTAATATTCTGCAAATCATTATAATACAAACATGAAAAAGGTTAATTCTGTACTATTAATATCTAAGTACATTATTAATCCCTGATTTAATTCCAGTTTGTTTGCATACTGCCTTTTTTCTCATATAAAAGCCTCAAACAAACAGAAAACTACCTCAATACAGCTGAATTTTATTATATCAGTACACCTCAGTATAAGGACGGTCACTGCAATTATTTTTTATTACTATGGTTTTACCTTTATTGTTGAAAATCTTGTAGAACTGTACATCATCATGCCATGTCTCAGCTTCACCATCAGCAGGCTACAAAAATAAACAACATATCACATCAAACATATTCACTATAAGAGTAACAACAAATTTTAACGGTAATACATTTTTTAAAATTAAAAACTAGACAGTAACATGCAACATGAAAATCATTTAAAGCTTTCTTTTAAGCATCCATATAGGCCTACTGTAGAACACCATTTGCATTTGTGAATTATTACACAACGCAGTACTTGGGGCTTTCTGAGATATAAATGAAACAATTTCAGAATAGGAAAATTATTTTTCGATGTATATTCACAAGGAAATCTATAAAAACGAACAGATTAGAGATATTATGGTCTAGTGTTGATCACAAGGAATGCTTTTTGACACTAATATGCATTTGACACACTCGACCAAGTTGATATAAATGGGTATTGGTAGGAAGAAATTTCTTGAAATACATGTATGTGTGCACCCAACGAATTGGTAGCCTAGCAAAAGCCACGTCCTAACAGATACAGATTACTTAACATAAATGTTGCACAATGTTCATATGTTTGGTGTTATTATCATCAATAACCTTTAAATGAAAAGGAATGGTACCTACCTTTATCTGAACAGAGAAGAGGAATGAAGTAAGATTAAAGAGACCCTCTAACACCTTGGAGAGTGGGAAATAAGGCCTCAGATCTTCGTCATTGAAGCTACAGAAGAGGGGGAAGAAATGTAAATACGAAAGCACAGTTGTTGGACCATTAGGAGATATATATTGGAATAATAATATAATAAAATAATCCATTATAAGATACTTTTCTTTTATTATTTTTAGTTTTTTTTTTATCAGTGCACACATAAAACATTGGAGACTCAGAAAATCAAAAAATATTCCCCCATCCCCCAAATTGAACATTTTATTATTATTCAGCTGACATCCTCGACCCTTTGGTGGGTTTGCTCGGCATCTTGTGTCTGATTTAAATATGATGAATCACATATATGTTGCAAACTTATACAAACCTGAATAGATGTTCTCTTTGTCTTTCAGCCCAAAACGAGAGATCCCAAAGATTGAGTTCCCCAGAGAAGCCATTAGAAGATGCAAATGACTGCAACTCTGTCAATTCTCTATGAAAAAAAAGGGCAAATCATGATTGTCATAAACCTCATGTAATTCCATAATGCAAACATTTCCCTTGTATGTTTTTGTATGACTTAACCCTCACAGAGAGACAAACTGTGGCAGGTAGTTGGATTTTATTCAATTTCAAATATTTTATTTCCATGAATAGCAAAAACACTTGTACAATGTATAGTACATGAGCAATGTGTGAACTACAAATCAAAATGTAAATACCGAGTGTGTACATTTACATTGTAAGTATCACAATACATACATTCCTTGTCCAGGCTGTACACATACATTTGGTAATTGCATTTCAAATGCCAGTATCTTGGTATTATATCACTTGGAAATTAAAATATGAATTAAGGGGCTCATCAGTTCTAGCACTTGCATTAGTATCATAAATGACTGGAAACAAAATAACAATTGAACTATAGGTACCTTTTAGCTGCTTCCTTGCTCCTATCTCTGAGGTTATGAATGAGTTTCCATACATTCTCTGCTTGGCCAGCCATCTTAGATTCTAGAGAGAGAGCAGCGAAATCCTTATATCCAAGCAGTGTAGAAATCTCTTTCCTGGAAATAATATATACATGAGTAAATAAGTACAGTTAAAGTTCAACATAAAGACCACTCAAATACAACAAGAAACCAGTGCTTCAATGAATAAGCTTCAATGTCTACAAACGACTGATTGGAAACTGCAAACAGTGAGTGTGACTTGATAATCTACTTTGTAATGTTTTGGGGACAACCAGCCCAATAGTATTATTTAATTCCCATCAACTAGCCCTCTGGCCACAGTTTGAAAAGATCATTTCAGTGGAGTATAAATCCATTTGAACATGACTGGTTCTAGGTATTATTCACATATTTCATTGACTAATTCTACATTGTAATGTTCATATTCGTTGTCATGATTGCTTTATAATGTATTGTTTTATTCTTGTTGCCTGGAAATCAAATAAATAAAATAACATTAAAAAAAAAAGATACTTTGATTGAAACACAATATTGAGAATGATACCATAGGAAAGGAAAATCATTATATGATTGCTTGTCCTTAGGCCTCAACAACATCAAAGAAAAGAGAGACTGAATCCTACCTGAGTTTCCTGATATCTTCTATGATGCCACTGTTATTATGACTCTCTGTAGATGCTCTTGTTACGTATGCTCTGTAGACTATCTCTCTCAAGTCACTACGTCTGCTATGCTTCATAAACGGATCAAAACATGGAATGTCAAGGGTCAACTTCCAAGGACCTTTATCTGCATCTGCTCTGCAATTTAAATGATACAAACATAGTTGAAAGTCATTTGCTCATATGATGTTGTTTGGCATTGTCATTCTCTAATTGGTGCACATGTACGTTGTCTCTGGCTCTATTAGACCTATTTTGGCTATAAATGAGTAATATCAATTCAATGAGCAATACTGTTGTTAAAAAAAATGAACATATTGGCTAAATGAAAGTTTCACTTTGTATAAATAAAGTTCAGTTAAATCAATTCTCATTGAACTTTGTCTTATTCTTGCTAGAACTCATTTTCCCCTTATCTGATCATCATTTCTACATTTTCCTCCATGCACATTATACACTTACAAATTTCTTGTTTGGTTGTTTGAAAATATCAGCTTGTTTCTAAGTGCTATTTTATGTTGTTTTATGAGTACTTTACACATATGAATTGTGGTGAATAAAACTTGATCTTAAATTTAATACACAAAGATAAAAAGGAAACTTCTTCACAGGCCAGACACAATGATGATCGCCAAACTTGCAAGTCCTCAAGCTGCTTCTTTGGTGATGATTTTCAACCAAGGATACAAAGAATATGATCTATTGTGATCTCATTGAGGATGAGTTTTTTCACCAAGATTTCAGGAACAGATCCACCATCGTCCCTGACAAAGGATTTTATCGGCCCAATTGTCTGAGGAAAATAGCGGCTATATAATGTTTGGGAATGGGCTGCTAAATTCCTTTGTCAGATTCAATGCTGGTTACAAACAACTTTACTACAAACTATTGATCAATTCTTGGGCTAAATGATTCTGAATGTGAATAGTATAGCACCCAAGAAAACGTTCCAGTTCTTTCATAAAGGGTCGTATGTTATGAACTCGCCACCCAAATAGGGGTGGTGCTGTACGCTCTTTGCTTTCTTTCACATTATTTGTTAAATTTTCCAAAGTAAGAAAGTTCATGTAACATTTGATTCTCATTTTGAAGCTATGTTACTGTGCTAGCTCCCTGTGAATTTTTATTGTTCTAGGTCACACTCTGGCGGAGTTACAATGGTTTAAGTTTAGGACAATAGGGGTGGTGCCGGAAGCAGCGCCGCTTCCGGCGGCACTGCCTGTACAAAGTCAATGGGAAATTTTATATTTTGTGATTTGGGGGAAACTTGTATTTCTCTGCCAAATTTTGGCTTATGACTGTAAATTTGGTAGCCGACGAAACTGAACAGCTTCATAATATCTGCCTTGTATATCCACCTAAAATCACTGAACAAGCGGTTTGATGTACAATATCGGGACCTGGCAGGAATACCCCAATCACACATTATCCCTAAAAAAGGCAATGCCATTCTTAGTACAAGTCATTAGCAATGAGAATTTGTCAGTATCCATTTAGAAACTTGAATAACTCTGTCAGAACGTAGCTATTTTGGTAAATTTGTTGTGCAAACAATCAATTGGAAGCTTATACTAGCTGCTTTAATAGCCATCAATAATGTCACTTAACATATTGATGGCCAAACGTATCTTGTGTCAGTGGATGATCTAATGCTTTAAGTACGCGAGCTTGATCGATATTGACGGCTAGTTGGTGTGTGGTGTGGTGATGGTCTCGTGATTCTGTATGCAAGGATTGGTTTGTGAGAATTAGAATGGATATGACAGAAAAAGAAGATCTAGTAGTTGCTGGAAGTAAGGGGGACTAGATAAGGGACATATGGGACTTCTAGTGCTGCTTGATATTTTACTTCTATCTATAGGACCATAATGAGATATACGACGTGAGATTAGATGGTGGGCGGAATCAGGAGCTAGGTGCGGGCAGACAGGGGTTAACGAGGAGTGCGATGGCAGGAGTTGTGGAAAGTAGGGTCGAATAGTGTCCTCCTTGACGATGAGAGTAATGATTACGGTTGGCAAAATAGAGGACTTATCTTATCTTCTGAATAAACGTATACCGCGCGTCAAGAGGAGATATTAGTCTAGATATCAAATCTACATGTAGAAATCCAAAAAATGCAGTAAATGATTTTCGTGCTACCAGATGAAGCTCTGACCGTCTAAAGTGTGCAAAAACCAATAGTGTATTTTGCCCATTCATAAACACGATCTTATGGATACCAATCCGGTTTTAGTGATTATGTTTCTTATAGTGATTTTAGGATGCGTTTAAAAAGCTCAAATCTGACAATTTGATCGATTACATGCTATTAGAATGATGTTGTATAGTGATTATAATATGATGATTTTGATAATGAAGGTTGAATTCTTTGCTAAGAGCGTATGAACTAAACCTACCAAAGCTACAGCTAACGTAACAGTCAACTTAAGAGAAGGAATAAATCAAGTTGGATTAATCAATGTTGGGGTTCCTATGATACCAAAAAGCACTAATAAACGCAATAACCATGGTTATCTCGAAAACTAAAAAAGTATTGATAATTGGGCCATAACAAGCGCTATTGTATGGCCGCGGCCATACTTGGCTTTTTGCAGCTTTACGAACGCTAAAGGACGTATCGACAATGGCAAAAAATAATTGCTCATTCTTCAGTTTCCACGTCGAATTT
Source organism: Paracentrotus lividus (assembly GCA_940671915.1). Taxonomy (NCBI): domain Eukaryota; kingdom Metazoa; phylum Echinodermata; class Echinoidea; order Camarodonta; family Echinidae; genus Paracentrotus; species Paracentrotus lividus. The sequence goes on along the minus strand of CALNVZ010003430.1, from coordinate 26,480,010 downwards.
ACTAATTGAACACTTGTTTGCAAAAAAAGTTGGATTCGCGCAGCACTGATATATGGATATTAATAGCATTACTATTCGGCTGATAATAGATGAGTTGATGATAAAAAATGGAAAAAAACAGAATAACTTTTTTATGTTACACCTGGTATAATTTTTCAATGCAGATTTAGATTCCTTGAGGAATTACCATTCAGAAAATGTATAGTTTTTATATAGTAGGGTGAATACTTTTCCAGATACAGGTCTTTGAAGTGAAAAAAGTTCCATTTGTAGTCAAATTGGCATGTAACGCAAAAGGCGGCGAACTTATATTATAACACTCGGCCAAAGTCATTCATAAGGGATGATAGTGACATAATATTATGGGAAATGCACTATATAAATAAATTATTATTATTATTACTATCATTACTTCTTACTTTTGAGACCCTGTTGAAGCTGAAGCAGCCATGAGTTGTTTTAGTGAGGCTGGTAATCCTTCGACATCCTTCTCCTCTGTTAGTTCCATGCTGAATTCCTTTGTGGCATCAAGTACATTGTTGCTAAAAAGATTCCATATAAAATACATATAAGTTTATATGACCAGGAAGTGTGTGTTGGCAGGGGGGGGGGTGACTTGCTAGTTATTGGATCTACCACCCATTTTCTATCTACTTTGAATAACCAAATTTGCACAAATATAAGTAAAATAAGGAAGAAAAGTTATTATGCATTCACATGTACAGGGCACCCTTTCGTGGTTGTACTATTTTTACTGAAAAACACTGTTACAGGAACAAACAATGTTTGACTCACCTGAAGTCGGTGCTTAGCTTTGCCAATTTTAACCTGATCTCGTTGAACTTCTCCTTGTCTTTGCCTGTTAGTTCCACTCCACCTTGCCTGGCCTGCCTTACAGCCGTTTCAAGTATTCTGCGCTGAGGAAGGTCAAAGTTCAATGTATCTGCATGCTTTGATAATTCCTGCCAATAGAAAATCAATATTCACAAGCTTTAAGCACTAATGATAACAAACATTTTGAGGTAATATATATTATGTGTAGATATGTAACAAAGGTACAGGACATACATGTTCGTGTGGATCTTGTTACTAATGCTGTAAATAAAGAATGCAATGAAGATTCTCAGGTTAAAAAGGAATTACTTCTAGTGTGCAAAATGCCTCATCATAGCTTTGAACGTAAGTGTAATCTAACCATCATGAATTACACAATACCATAAAGCTGACAAGCCAAACTTTATTTCAATACAGTATATATTTGCATAGAATACAAATAGAAATAACTATTTCTTTACTGGGATTTTTACCTTCATAGCATTGTAGATGACTTCACTCTGCGAGAGTTTACTAGAAACCATGACGACTGCTGGCTGAGCTTGTTGATATGCTTCTCTTAATTCTTGGTTATTCCTGACACCGTTGAGATGCGATACCATACCCCATCCATACTCCAAGGGGGTACCTAGACGCTCTAGAGGGTCAGACACCTTTGACCAGGTCAGATCATTGGCACCATAACCTGATGGAAGAAATGTAGGAGATTCAGTACATTTATGTACGTTTTGTAGATGTTCATTTTTGGTATATTGCATGCTCAAGAGTTTAATATAAGGAAATGAAATAAGCTGACAAAAAATTATATTTCCACAGTGCTTTTATATTCACAAAAGTTGCAAGTCGAGAGTGAAATGTTTAATTAAATAAGGAAAATTCTTCACAGTGGAAGTAAATATTACATAAAGAGAAGTATGCAAGCTGGGTAATAATTAGTTGACAATATAAGTGCTTGAAATGCCAAGGTGGATTAGCGGTATACAAATGTAACTATTCTTATCATTATTATGATTATCATCATTATGCTATTAATAGACAAAACAATTTGCAGTTACAAGAGACCTTACTTTTATGAATTCCATATACTCATACTCTCAGCCTTTAGTCACCAAGGCAGGCAATAAAAAATAACAATTTAAGAAAACCTAGTATATAGAGTTTAAAAGAGGTGCCTTAAATATAAATTTATATATTTCTGAATTGGAAACTTCCTGTGAATGACCAACATTAGGCTATTATTCAATGAGAGAAGTAATTTTCTATCATGTACCTTTGTACGTGTCTTCAATATCCTTGATGCCCTTCTCAAAGTCTTGGACCAGCTTCTGCATTCCAGGAGCTACCTGGTTGGCATTGAACGATCTGAACTTAGGTAGACCATCCTGTATGAGCAGAGAGTTCTCTGTATCAGGAACAGCAGTGCAGTAGTGATGACCGGGCTGGGTATACCTGTACGGATAATGCACATAAAATATGTATTGAATCAACTGGTTCTAGGACATCTCCCCCGGAGGACAAATCCCCCGGGGACAATTCCCGGAGGACAGCTCCCCCGGAGGACAACTCCCCCAGAGGACAACCCTAACCCTAACCCTAACCCTAACCCTATGTCCTCCGAGGGAGCTGTCCTCCGGGAATTGTCCCCGGGGGAGTTGTCCTCCGGGGGAGATGTCCTGATACGGAATCAACTACATAGATTTGAGGGTAAAAAGGGTATTGACTTAAAAGATATTTCAAAATTGCAATTTTCTAGGGACTGATAGTAGACTGTAATCTAGGAGGAGGGGTGTTGGCACTCAGCTCAGTCAATGAAATCCTAGTTTATATATCATTGTGATGTAAGCTATAATATCAAGTCAGTACCCGGTACCCCAAAATATTACAACAGGTCTAAAACTAGTACAATTGTCATTTGGCACAATAACTAGTTTTGGATAGTAGGGTCGGGGGAGGGGGGGGGGGAGCTACCTGACCGTGTTAGATGTACGTATTAAATATAAATTCAAATATACAAACATGATATCGAAAACTTTTGTCACAGCCAGTGAAGACATTGTTTCATCCATGACACATATGCATCCCATCCCATCTAGCAACCCGGTGTACGTAGACTCATGGTTATGTTTGTGATGACCCAAATAACACTTTAGTTTTGATATTCATGATGAACATCATGCTGATATGTGTGCATAGCATCTGTTCACAGCCAAAACCATGAGCTAACTTATTAATGAATCATACTTATTCAACACTCCAAAGGAATTCTTTATTGTAAAAAAAAAAAAAATAATAAAATAATAATAATAAAATAGTTCTTTTGATTGTGTACCTCTCAAAGTAATTTCCCAAGGTGGAACAGTAAAGATTATGAGGCTTCACACCCGACACTACAGCGATTATGATCAGGATGAAAGGTAATGAAATCACTCTCCTGCAGGATTAAAAGAAGCAGGAAAAATATTGTCTAAACTTTTACATGCTTCAACCCAAATTGAGCTTCTATTCTTATATCTAAGAGGGATAAATATTCATTCTATTCATTCATTTCATGGTTTATTTGGAAAAACATATGACACACATACAGCAGCTAAAAAGCTGAAAGGTATGTGTTTACAATAACATCGAACTGATGCACATATTATTACAAGTAATCATACAACAAACAATTATCATAGTTAGTAGTAACAAAAACATGGTACATGTAGCTAAAATATATTTTGCGAAATATAAAGGCTGTTTAGATTTGCCAAGTAGGGCTAAAAAATCTACATATGTTCAATAGATTGATAAAATATGGTATTGCACTTTGTTGAAAACGGTTTGTCTTGCACTTGAATTGGCTATTTGTGTTTATTTCTTAAAGTCATGCCAACAGCTTTTCGTTTAGGTATCCAGTCTTTACAATGTGGGTTTTCAGTTATAGATAAGGCAAAATCAATACATATTTTTCTCGTCTTGTTTGTAGTTTTTCGAGTTGGCATCGTGTTAAGCATCTTCATAATCTATATAATTTTTGCCTATATTATTACATACTCTTTTTTGAATTCTTTCAAGATTTTGAATTTGTTCAGATGTAAGACTTCCGTTAAAAACTGGGGTGCAATACTCTAAAAAGGACGGATTGTATCCACATATATTTTAATGAGATCAGCAGTTGGCATTTATGTTGTTTAACCAGTCGAAACATATATAACTTTCTATTGCACTTTTTTAAAACTTCATTTATGTAGTATCCCATTTCAAATTTTGTTGGATATAGACCCCTAAAATCTTAAAAGTATGTACATATGATAATTGTGAATCACCGATGCTCAGAATCTGGCTTCTCTTCCACTGCCGAGGAACTATGCCCTGATAAAAAGAAGCATTCAAAATGTTTGTTACAGGTTTACTTAATTCTATGCAAATTCACGTAAAATACGAGGTGGAAGATCTTCCTTTAATCTGCTTTGTTACTTTTGTCTTTTTCAGTATTTTGTAAACATCATATTGTTGAACCTCTGGGCTCATTGCTTGTGAGGGTAAAAAGCAGGCAATTTGCACCTGTCCAAGGGTTCAATGTCTTTTGTTATTGAAATGAACTGCGAGTTAATTGCATCAGCTGTTTTTTCCAGACATTTCGGATCGTTACCTGATATACTTTCTACTTTAATGACTGATGAATCCAAGTTTCTTTTAGTATTATAATTTTAATTTGTTTATACCAAGCTCCAGGATTTGTAGTTTTGAGATGTGATACACGAGTATTATAATATCGATTTTTGTTGTACATTATCAATTCGTTTAATCTTATTTCGCAAACGACACCAAAGTAGTTATTCTTTACATTATAAGCCTTTTCTCTCTGTTTAAACAACTTTTAACTGTGGAGTCATCCATTCTTTATCATATTCATAAAGTTCAACTTCTTTTACAGGTAAGAATCTATTTAACATTGAAAATACAGAATGATATAATGAAGAAATTTTAACAGAAGGATCTGACAATTGTAATATTTCATTCCATGACTTTTGAGTTATCCACTGACCAAATAGTCTAAACCGCTATCAGGAAAAGGACGTACAGTTTTTCTTTTTGACTTTCTTTTTTGGGTGTGATATGGAAGGAAGAGGATAACAATATACAATTATGATCACTCCTACCAATGGTGATATTGATGTAACAGGTGAGTACAATTTACCACAATTAGTAATGATTTTATCTAGTATATTGACCTCCCTAGTTGGCAAATCTACAACTTGTTGAAATTATCAATATTGAGAACGCTTTGAATATTAAGATCGTTCATATCACCAACTATAAATATCCCAGCGTCTGGATGCTGGAGAAGTACTTCATCAATTGCAGAGGTAATATGTCCGATATACTCATTTTGATATTGATTAGTGGGAAAATATAAAACACAAATAACAATACATGAAATTTCACGGGGTAGAGGATTTGGCCTCAAAATGACCATATTGCTTCTATTTCATCCGGTACTGTGATAGAAGAATATGAGGATTTAAACTTTCACTAGCATACAAAGCAACTCCTCCACCTCTTCTACCAACTCTAGATTTTGAAAATAATGTAAACCCCTTGATAGATAAAAAATCAGGTGAAATGTTCTCATCAGTCCAAGTTTCAGTTAATGCGATTAAATCAACTCTTTTTTCATGTGTTACAACTTCAAGTTCATCAACTTTGTTATTTATTGAGCGAACATTACTCAGAAAAAGACGAGGCAAATCATAATGATTTGCTTTTAATGATTTAAGTGGTATTAGGTTTGTTCTATTTATATAGCTTGTTCTTTTAGGTTCATGTTTCCGTTTCTCTTATCAGGACTGGTATGTATTCCTGCTTATAATGGTGTTTGATCTACGTCTTCCTTTTGATCCGCGATGTGTTTTGCGCTTACGCGATATTCCAAGCTCATGTACCCGTTTCCAAACATCGTGGTCTAAAATAGAAGATTGTGATGTATGATGATGCAAATAAAAATTAGATGATCGGTTGGTGAAGTGCGAGTAGTAGAAAATATGTTGTCTGTTTGGGCATGTAGTAGAAGGTGACTCATCATGATTCCGGTTTCCTCGGGGGTCCTTGTCGTTCTTGTTGATATCTGTTGAGAATGTTGGGATGTGGTCCAGGGTTGGGTTCTATACTCCATAAATGGTGAGAGATATCTGGAAAGTAGCAGTTGAATTTGAAGTAATATGAAATATGATCCAAGATATTTCAGTGTTTTTATACTCCTTTTTATCGGTGGCTGATATGAGGTTTGAGCACAACCAAAGCACATTGAAGAGTTGAGATTGAAAAATTCAGATCTATCCCATTCATAGTGAGGCACACTACAGACTGAGGGTTAACAAAAGAAGAAGACCAGTGATCCACTTCAATGCCATTGTGTGGTTACTGGCATGATAATACTGGTATTATGTCACAGAGAAGAACACTTTCAAAAGAATGAATGAACAGTCTGCTCTATTCATCCTCACTGAACAGTCTTGACATTGACTGCATGTAGTGAAGCCAATATGGTGTCGATGTGGTTCTTGAGCATACATGGCCAACATTTTCCTCACAAACGTTCCGCCACAAATCCATACGAAAACTACACCCAAAATTGGTCTCCAATTGCTAGAAGTCCTAAATAAGACACTGGGTGCAATATAAAAACTTGTGCAATAATTAAAACACGGTAAATCCAACTATAAAATCCAGCACTTAGCAAGGGCACCTGTCGGTGCGCTCACAATCTGATAATATTGTCCTGCCAATGCAATATTCCTTGATCATAAATTTACTCTTTAGGTTAAAAGTCACAACTCTCTTATTGTTTATAAGACTAAAAACTAAGTCAAGTAAGAGCCCCATTATATGATGAAAAAGCGGTCTTTTGTCTTTAAAACTCTCAACTCAGCTCTGCATGCTCTAAATTCCAGTTGACATTTAAACACGATTTAATTTTAAATATTTTTTGTATCTGGTAATTCCAGTTGAATGGTTTAGGGGTCTAAATAACAGGGTCAGATACGAAAAATATTAAAATTAAATCATGTTAACTTTTAACATGATTTAGGCCACAGCTGCAAACCAACATCAGGGTTATGAAGGAAGTGCCTAAGTCTGCGCACCTAAATTGACCTAAATTTCAATAAAAAGTAAATTATTTTTAAGATTCATCAATGTTATTCCATTCCTCATATTTTAATGATCAATGAAGAAAAAATTTCAAGAAATCATTCACAAGAACAATGTTTTTTACAATTTTTCGACAGGCTTGTAATTTGTGTGTAGCAAAATTGGATAGTGCCCATGTCTGCACACTAACTCATTTTGCATGCATATCAAGAGCATGCAAGTTTTTGACTTTCACTTTTGAGAATGGTTGAAAATTTCAGGGTAGCAAATAAAACTATAACACGATAAAATCTATTGTTTTAGCAATTTTTTTTTCAGTTTTGTTGTATCAAAATGGAATGTTGGGGTTAAGATTAAGGTTGATATTAGTTGGGTTTTTCGTTCTATCAAATTTGTGCATTTAGGTGGGTGCGCAGACATAGCTTAGGCACTCTACCATATTGAAAATACTTCCTGTCATCATGGCGGCGATCGGCGGGGACGGGGGGCGGGGGGGGGGGGGGGACGTGTCCCCCCCTCGATTTTTTTTTCTGGGGGGGTCATTCCCCCCCCCTCGATTTTCAAAGTCTAACATATTTTTTAAGTAGTGATTAGCTTCTGAAGCTATAACTATACACAGCCCCGTGCGAAGGCGACGGGGCTGTACTTCACCACCGCTATTTACAGCGTAACTTTCAGTGATGATGAGCGCAAAGTGAATTATACTGGTCAATTTAATCAATCTAATGTTGAAATGTTGTTGTAAGGTTCTATGATGTTTCACGCGTAACAACGACTAAAAAGAAATATATAAGAGCTTCTTGACTTACCAAATTGAATTTTCCGTGCCTTGTCTCTTCTCATAGTGTTGGTGCCATCGTGCCATTTTCTATGACTCTTTTACTGTGCGAAGACGTATGGCGAAGACACCGCCACGCAGGAGAATATACGTGCGATGGCTCAATTTTCCTGTATTTTTCTAAGAATTATGTAGTTGATTACTTCACATGTAGAACATTACGCAGAATGTCACCAATTCGAGAAAAACTTCAAGAATTGACTCAATGTTGAGTAATGAATTTAAAATACGAGTATTTTTTACCACCACCGCAAATTTGTGGTCCATGTATAGTATTTTCAAATTCGCCAAATATGTCAACTGGTTCGTCAGTTCCCGATCGCTTCGCGCCGGGGGCTTGGTGGTTTACTGAAGCTAATAAAGAAGTAAAATGTATGTCAAATACATTGCGAAATGTTATTATAAGGCAAAATTTTCAGCTCGCGCTTTGCGCTCGCAATATTTTCATTAGTTCCTGCATAATGTTCGAAGTATGTGAATTTTTAGTGTATCATTTTTTTCACTTTCGGGCGTTACCGTCCCCTCCAGTCGTCACATGAAATCGCCGCGCTTGCCAGTCACCCTCTTGGTTGCTGAGGAAATTTCTCAATAATAATTAGTGCAACCAGCATTAAAGGTAGTATCAGCCTCTTTCACAAATTGCGAAAACTAATGCAACTTGGCATAACTGTAGAATATGATCGACCTATACTGTCTATTCAATCTTACTGTCATAGGTTGCCTTGATCAGTAATACGAAACGAAAATCTGACCACCAATCTTGACCAGCTCTCCATCAACATCGTTGATATTACAGCGCGTTCGACACGGACCGCACACAGCAATATACACACGGCGCATCAGCGTGCATTATTCTCTGCGCTAGCGGTCAGTGGTTCGCACCGTGCGGTAT
>CALNVZ010003430.1:26426893-26464478 GCA_940671915.1 Paracentrotus lividus | reverse complement strand
GCTCCTGAAAGTGTGTAGCACATCCTAAAAGACATGGAAAAATTACAACAAAGTGATGTCAGCAGAGTCGCCATGCAAAAATGTAATTAAAAAAAAACAGTTTTGTTGTAAATTTCTCCTCTAAGAATTTATGAAAGAGAAAGAAAAGAAAAAAATCATTAGAGTTCTATAGCTTATACGTATTTGGTTAAAACGGAACAAATGTGTTACTCCTGCACCCTGTTGCATAAAACTTCTAACCGGAGTTTTTTCCAGTTAAAACCTGAAAACTCCGGTTAAAGTCCAAAAACTCCGGTTACAATATTTTTCTGGATTTTTTACTGTTTTTTCTATTGCATAAAAACATACCAGAGTTTTCACAAGTATTTATGCAATACATTTTTAAGGCGTTTTAAAACTCAGGTTGAATAACCTAAGAAATAGGTCTACATAAGCTGAGTTTTCTAACCCGAGAAAACTCGGGTTAGAAAAAAAGTTTTATGCAACACCACCCTGATGTATATTTTGTATTTCTCACTTAATTATTTGCAGGAGAAATTTACAACAAAACGGTTTTTTTCATTACATTTTTTTATGGCGACTCTGCTGACAGCAGATTTGCTGTAAAAATACAATTTTTTTTGACAGTGTACTCTAAATGTTCATACGCCTTAATGTGGATCAGCAATTCTGATTCCCAGCCCTTTCAGTTGAGAAGGTTACTATAGTAGTTTATTGGCTAGGACCCTACCTTCTTCATTTTGACTATATAGGCCTTTCAAGGTTGTATAAATAGGCCTACTGGGCCCCTTGGTATATTTAGTCCTTAATAATTTTGGGATTGGAGTGGCAAATCATTGTGGTTCTTTTTCTTTTTCGTTCTTTTTGTAAGGGCAGTCAGAAAGGCGCCATATCCGAACAAGTAGAAGACGTTTCGGGGAGGGGGGGGGTGCTTAATAGATAGATTGATGATTAAAAAAAAATGGGACCGATTCAATTTTTTTTTTTCGCCCGGGATTGTCCCATCAAAACACTGAGGTTCTAGCTCAACAACCACACCTGGACTATTCCCCTAAGGACAACTTCCGGCACACAAAAACTCTACCATATAACCCTTACCCTATTTCGGGGTTAATATTGTCCGGGGGCAGTTGAAGCAGGAAGATAGGACCTATAGTCATCATTGGGAAGTTCGGGCAGGATGGGCCAGTGACTAAGGAAAATATAGATACACACGTACTTCACGCCAAAAATACTAATAGGCCTATCATATAGCTAGCTTTCATATGCCCAACCATTATGTTTGAGAATTCCTCTTTTTGTTTAAAGTTACAGCCAATCTTTTAAATATTTTATATGTGGTATTGTATGGCTCCTCTTATTCAGGGCAGTTTGAATCAGTATTTCACGAAAAAAAAAAAGAAGAAGAAGAAGAAAAAAAAAAAAAGGTTATTATCATTTTTACAGGGTGCGCTTGCGCTAAAAAGGTCTATACAAGAGGTACATTATCAATAAATATTCTACTCTACGTACAATGTAAAGTTAACGTATACCAATGTGCGGCATTAAATCGTAATTAAACAAAGCGTGTCCATTATCTAAGAGGCCAGACGCAACAAAGTGATTGGAAATACGGCTGAGAAGCGCAGAAATTTATACAGCTGGCTGCAATAACAAATTAGCTCACAAAAACTCGCGTAAGAAGACTTCCCTGCAGTGGAATGGTACTGTCCGTTCGTTTGAGCAAAAGTTTTTACTCGTGGAGATGAAAGAAATTGATCAGGGGCCGCGGAGCCGGGGGGGGGGGGGGCTGGGGGGGGGCTGCAGCCCCCCCCCCACTTTTTTCAGCCAACGTGTACAAAAATGCAAAAATGACCATACATTTGTGATTTTTAGCCTGTTCAGCCCCCCCCCCACTTTCGGCTCAGCCCCTCCACTTTCAAAAACGCTCCGCGGCCCTGTTGATGACCTTTTATCATGGTGTTTAGTTAATAGATTCTCCAGACCAGATGGAGGAAATACACATTTGGGCAAGCTTATAACATTATTGTGCTGAAGTTGTAATCAGAATATGCAATTCATATATATTGATGCTCAAAACAATGACATAGATTGTGAACTTGTCACAAGTCTTGCGAAGACGCCGTTCACAATTATGCGATATGCATGTGATAAGCGTAAATACTGACCAGTCGAGGAACGAACCTCTTATGATTATGTTCAAAGTGACAGGACTTTTTTTAAAAATCAATTAAAATGAATGTACCATCTCCGGAAAGCTGAAAATTTAAGCTTTTAATTGCCCTGTGAACAATAAGCTGTAATGGAATAATGCGGCATCGAGTATCAAAGCTATGCAGCGCATGAGCTATTTTGGGAGCAAAGTATACCATATTGTACAGGAATTTGATCTGACTAGCTTTCGAATTGACAAAAGTGACAGGACTTTTTTTCCCTTTGCAATAAGTTCTTCCTATTTTTGAAAAATTCAGACTCTTAGCGCCAATCGGAGTGAACATTTCTTTGAAAAGGTAGTTGCTCGCCACAATAAAGAAAATAAAGTGAAAAACTGTCCAAAAACAAACAAAAAAAAGTCAATGGGCGCGTTCGCTTAGAATGGTAGCGCCCTCTATCTTTTAAGTTTACAACTAGAATTGATATGTGCTGATTTCAAAATTTTACGGGGTGCGCCAGCACCTGCAGCCCCCCCCCCCTGGATCCGCGCCTGGAAACGATAGTATAGGCCTATGTGGATCATTAAGTTTCATTTTCCAGTAATTCTTTTAGGCAATATTTCACATACCTAGTTCCGCCACTGAAATGTCTAGTTTCCCATTTACCACTTTATGGTTAGTTTTGGTAAATACAGTAGTAGGCCTATTGCCTTGGACCATTTTTTCTTTTCATTCTTCATTAAGCAGTTCAATATTTATGGAAATAAGCTCTTCATGAACCAGTTCAATATTTATGGAAATAAACTCTTCATGAACCAGTTCAATATTTATGGAAATAAACTCTTGTTTGTAAAAATTTTCCCCGTATGATATAACACTTAAGCTTAAGTTGATGCAGTGTATGAAAAATAATTTAATGACCTTCTGAAGGTGCATAAATGAAGTTTTGGAGTAAATAAAAAACCCACCAAAATTACGATTTTCAGTGATCAGGGTTCAAAAGAAAAGGGACCAAATCCAACAACAGTCATATAATAATAAAAAGAAAAATTACTCGTCAAATTATCATTTTATTTTAGAACACTATTTTCAATATCTGGGGCATGTGTGCAAAAGTCGTCATCGTTTTCATCAACATGATTAAAATTAAGAAAAAGGAAAAAAAAAAAAAATGAAAATAAAGAATATGAGGGAAGAATATCCATCAAAGACACAATCGTAATAATTAATTTTCTCTTCAAGGTTAAGACTGGCAGTTCAAGCTTTATAAGTTTAATAACACAGAATGTGTGTTCTCCCACCTTGTTGTGTATGACTTGAAATTTCACAAATTTGCCTGAAGTTTTTCATGAAATTCTTAAATTTCATGGAGGTACTCACTTTATGTTATCTTGTCAGTTACTTTAATAGCCCGAAATAATTATTCTTCTATGTAAAATGTAAAGAAAGAAAGGAAAAGTCAATGTAGTAACTTTGGCCTAATTATTGGAGACGAGCAGCTCGCAAATGATCTCACAAAATAAAAAATCTAACCATGTACGTTTTTTTTTTCTCAAGTGGATGTTAGTTATATTTTTTTAAATGCAAGGTCGTATGGCGACCGATCGAAAATAATTTGACTTTCAACAGACATGCTTAATTAAAAGGCGGAGACATGCATGCTGCAGGCCTTTCTTATCACGTTTTTTTTTTTTTTTAAATCAATGCATATATCCGTGATCAATGGGACCACATACCTTTTTATAAGAAAATGAAACTTTTTAAGCTTCTTGTTAGAATTTTAAGAAAATAAAAAGTTTTCTTTTTTCTATAAATGTATACTTCTTCAATCATGTTCGGAAAGTGGGGGCACTGTGCTCCCTGCCCAGCCCGGTTCCGCTACCCCTGCTCTCTGTTGCTGTCATACCCGATAGTCTGGTTTGTTGATGTAACACACATATATTTAGCATCTGTTCGCTGATGCGAAGCTCCGATCTAGCACACACCTGCACCACGGGCAGAAATAACGAGACCACCAACACGTTTGCGTGCGAACGAAAAATATACAATTTATAATTTATAATTTAAATATAACCCGTACCGTTATGGATGAAGACGATAGAAAATCAGGTAAGCAGAATATGAAGTTTTAAATTGAATTGATGATCGAATAAATTGTGTAAGATGTAAACATGATTTTTTGGTCGATAACTGGACATTTTTTTTTTGCTTGGGCCTTGGCCGTGTGTGATTAGAGTTTGAGACGCTTCCAGCATGCAGCACATTGTTCTTCGCATTGTCTAGTGTTAGGCCCAGTGCCGTAAATCCGTACTGCATGGAGTGCGAGTGGATGAGTGAGTGTTGCGTTTGGTGCATGCGAAGTGTTGGAACTTTTGAATAAGTTCTAAGTTACAGCCGTATATCGTATATCAAATAAATTATTCAAAAAATACCCATCAAACTTAAAGCAGAAATATCTATTTACTTTCATTATCAAACTCAAGTTCTAGCCACACAAGCAACTGAACCATCTGGGACTAATGACAAGACTCAGTAAGAAAACTTTCAGAAAACAAACTTAATTTTTCACTTTTTAAAATAACATTTTCACTTATCTTTCTTCAATAACTGAGTGGTCGGATGTTCCTTTCACTATCCCTGATGTTTTGAGTTTTCTTTCTTTCTTCTTGGATGAAATATTATTTTTTAAAGTCCACTTTCTGAAAATTTCCCCGCACGATTTTGGGCGGGAAAGGGCAAAAAAATAAATGATGTTTTAATTTTTTTTTTCATGATTTTGATTTGAAATTTATCCAAAACCTATTCACTGTGTCTTATAATGACATAGACATATGCTACTACTTAATTTTGGAGCTGAAAGTTATTGCAAAAAGGAGAAAAACCTCAGATAAAACAACATTGACAAGGTTGCAAAATTTTCACCAAAATATGGCAGTTTGGTCCACGAGGTCAATACTAAAGTATTGACATCGTATTATGAGTGGTTCTAGCCAGACTTCAGTTCAAGCAGATGGCAAAATTAAAACCAAGACAAGACGAGACGAAAGTGAGCTGTCCAAATAATTTTGGCAAATGATTATCAAGATTCATGTAGAATTTCTATTCACACCTAGATCTATAACCAAGCCAGGTAGGCCCCACTTACACTTATGCATGGTCAATTCATTGTCCCCGCCGAACGAGTTCGAGCAGGGGACTATGAAACGGGCTCCGTACGTATGTGTGTGTGTCCGTCCGTCCATCCGTCCGTTCGTCCGTCCGTCCATCCGTCCGTGCGTCCGTATGTGAGTTCAATTTGCTACTCCTTCGCCATTTTTCATCCGATTTCGATTCCGTTGCTTTATATGATAGCATAGGTAATGGCTACCAAACTTCTTCACAGAATTTTGACCTTTTGACCTTTGACCCTGATTTTGACCTATATTGTGAATTGGCTACAAAATGCTACTCCTCGCCATTTTCATCCGATTTCGATCCTGTTTGCTTTATATGATAGCCAAGGTGAGGCTACAAAACTTCTTCTCACGGAATTTTGACTTTTGACCCTTTGACACCTTTGACCTTCATTTTTGACCTATATTGTTAATTAGCTACAAAATGCTACTCCTTCGCCATTTCATCCCGATTTCGAATCGTTTGCTTATATGATAGCACTAGGTGATGGCTACCAACTTCTTCACAGAATTTTGACGTTTGACTTTGACCCTGATTTTTGACCTAATATTGAATTGGCTACAAAATGCTACTCCTCGCCATTTTATCCCGATTTCGATTCTGTTTGCTTTATATGATAGCACTAGGTGAGGCTACAAAACTTCTTCACGGAATTTGACTTTTGACCCTTTGACCTTTGACCTTCATTTTTGACCTTTATGTTTAATTAGCTACAAAATGCTACTCCGCTTCGCCATTTTTCATCCGATTTCGAATCCGTTTTGCTTTATATGATAGCACTAGGTGAGGGCTACAAAACTTCTTCACAGAATTTTGACTTTGACCCCTTTGACCTTTGACCTTGATTTATACTTATTTGTACATTGGCTAACAAAATGCTGCTCCTTCACCATTTTTCTTCCGATTTTCGATTCCGTTTGCTTTATGTGATAGCACTAGGTGATGGCTACAAATTTCTTACCGAATTTTGACCTTTGACCTTTGACTTTATTTTTGACCTATATTGTTAATTGGCTACAAATGCTACTCCTTCAACCATTTTTCATCCGATTTCGATTCCTTTGCTTTATGTGATAGCACTAGGTGGAGGACTACAAAACTTCGTCACGGAATTTTTAATTTTTGACCCTTTGACCTTTGACCTTCAATTTTACTTATATTGTACATTGGCTACAAAATGCTACTCCTTCACCATTTTCATCCGATTTCAATTCCGCTTGCTTTATGTGATAGCACTAGGTAATAGCTACAAAAACTTCTTCACAGAATTTTGACCTTTGACCTTGACCTATATTGTTAATGGCTACAAAATACTACTCTCGCCATTTTCCATCCGATTTTGATTCCGTTTGCTTATGTGATAGCACTAGGTGAGGACTACAAAACTTCTTCACAGAATTTTGACTTTGACCCCTTTGACCTTGACCTTGATTTTCGACCTTTATTGTACATTGGCTACAAAATGCTACTTTCTTCGCCATTTTTTACCCGATTCGATTCTGTTTGCCTTATGTGATAGCACTGATCGTGATATAATGGAATTTTCATTATCGGCGGGACATAATTACGCATCGCGTAATTTACTAATCCACTGTTTTGAGTTTGGCACTGGGCACATACAGCTGCAAACCAACATTAGTCAGTACTGTAAAATGGCTGTCTGTCGCCCTCTTGGTTGATGAGGAAACTTCTCAATAATAATTAGCGAAACCAGCATTAAACCTACCTAAAAATAAATTTAAGATAATCTATAGTCTCATTGCAATATAATTCTTCCATTAGATTTTTAAAATTTTGTTTAGTAGAATTTTTTGATCCTTTTTGGGTATGCCACCTTGACTTGGCTGTAGGTGCTCAAGACACTTTTCTGCAATGAATTTCCATTGGAAGAAAACTGCTGCAATAAGGTACTTCCCAGTGCAAGGTCAATTATGAATTGACCATGCATAAGTGTAAGTGTGCACTGGGAAGTGCCTTACTGCAGCAGTTTTCTTCCAATGCAATGGAAAGTCAATGCAGAAAAGTGTCTTGAGCAGCTCCAGCCAAGTTAAGGTGGCATAGATCTGGATCTATCCAAAAAGGGTCTTAAAATTCTACTAAACAAAATTTTAAATATTTAATGGAAGAATTATATTACAATGAGACTATAGATTATCTTACTTTATTTTTAGGTAGGTTTAAAGCTGGTTTCGCTAATCATTATTGAGAAGTTTCCTCAGCAACCAAGAGGGCGACAGACAGCCATTTTACAGTACTGACTGATGTTGGTTTGCAGCTGTATGTGGGTAGGCCCTAATGTTCTGATTACTAGAAGCTGAGTGGAGGATCATCCCAATTAGACCTGCAGTACAGATTTTGATTTCTTTTAAAATGCAACATTTTATCAGTTTATTGTTTGCTTTCATATACAATCAGATCGCAGAAGAAGGAGTCGTAGTCGGGACCGAGATCGAGATAGGGATAGGAGGAGCAGAAGTAGGGATAAAAGAAGAAGCAGAAGTAGGGAAAGAAGGAGAAGAAGTAGGAGTAAAAGTAGGTCAAGGTCAGGAAGCAGAGACAGAGACAGGGACAGGAGAGATAGCAGAAGATCGAAGAGGAGGTTTGTATTGTTCATGAATAATATGGAACTAAATTTATTGGACTCAAAAGCCTGTATTCTGGAGCAAAGACTGAGTTTGTACTATGAGTTTCAAATCTGTGTGAACCAATTATGCGATCCTTTTGTCTGCTGTTGACTGATGCATCAGAGAAAAGCTTTGCATGGACTTGGAATTCATTCAAACTCGGTCTTCAGTTCAAAATATGGGCCATTGAGCTTGTAATTTTCTAGGGTCTAGTCCTTTGCATTGGAACAGGAGAATAATGATGATATTGTATCCTCTTTAAAAAAAAAGGGAAAAAGTAAATAATTTCATTCATCTAAGATCTTTTCTCTACAAAGTCTGTTAAATATGAAGATTTTTACCCACAGCCTATACCAATTGTTGAAGACTGTCCCATACTCTGGGTTGCTGCCAATATCCTAGTATTTTTAATTTGATCAATAGTCTATTAAAGTTTATCCTGCAAAATGTACTTACTGTATACCTCAAATAGACTTGGTTTGTCATACTTTTCAAACCCAAAGATATATCAAATATTACAATGTCATGATTTTGATTCTCTACTAGTCGTTCGCCACGTGAGCCGAGGAAGCGACGAAGGAAGCCTAATAAATACTGGGATGTTCCTCCAGCAGGCTTTGAGCATGTCTCTCCAATGCAGTACAAGGCCATGCAAGGTGAGTCCTGGAGATATTTATTATTGACCCGTGGGAGATACACAGAATCAAAATTTAAAGATACAGAATACTGTATTTGCTATTAGTTTTCCCCAAGAATTTTATTTCATTGCACCAGAATTTGTTTGTTACTACAGGGAGGTTCCTACATTACAGTTCTGCTTTACATGAATTTTAATGGCATGCAAATATGTGTTGAAAACTGTAAATTGAAAATATATGCGTAGTGACATTACAGCGACTTCACTGTCAAAGAGGTATACATGTAGTAGAAAAACTCTGTAAAAAGAAAATTAAAAATTCAACTATTAATCTCAATGTTGAAATTCATCAAACAAAATAATACTGTTTAGAACAATTTTCTCTATGAAAATAACATATACATGTAAAGATGATTGAAGAACAGAAATTCAATGTAAATTTCTGTCTTGATTACTGATTATGCGGCATACATGTGTGTACAATGTAAGTTCTTTCAAGTAATATTGAATTTACCCTGATAAACATAGTTTGACACTTGTATTCATTTTTATATTTCTTTTCTCACCAGCTGGTCAGATCCCACCTCCCTCTGCTCCCCAACCCATCATCCAAGAGGCCCCCATGCCCGCAGCCATCCCTCGTGAAGCGGCCGCCTCTGTTGCTGCAGCATTGGCTGCTGCTACCCCTGCTGTCCCCATAGTGGGCAGTCAGATGACAAGACAAGCTAGGAGGCTGTATGTGGGAAACATTCCATTTGGGGTCACAGAGGTAATATCGGTAAATGGTACTTTAGAATATGTGGGTTTGTCACGTCTATTCCCAGCCATTCACCAATTATTTTATTATTGATTTATACTCCAAATATCTTATCCAGAGTACTGATTTTCTATGCCTTTACTATTTGTATCGGTGTTAAAAACATTTTTCTTTGTGGAATAAGTCTCTAAAAACTTAAAATTAAAATTGTTTTTAAAAGTTTGAAAAGAAAGGATGTATTTATAATAGTAAATTATAGGTGAATTGCTTGGGTTGTGACATCACAAATTCATGACCAAATTTAAAATCTCCATTTTCATTGTTTACACGTTCATTTCATTCTAAATAACTTTCTTGTCGGCTTTTGAAATCCTTATTCAAATGCTTTCATGATTTGTTATGCATAAAGATAAATTATACCAAGACTATAGTTTGCATATAATGACAGGAATCTTTCTATCAAGTCTACATGCAAAGAAGCTGTAAGTGAAATAGTTACATGATGTCAGCATTTTAAAAATTTACATCCCTTTATATTGTCTTTAAATGACAAGCTCATAATTGTTTATAAATGTGAATCAAGTTAGAGTAGAGAAAAAAGTGTTTTGTGCTGACGTCACACATGGTACATGTATCTGTTCTGTTTATTATTTGATATGCCCCTAAAATTCACAAAAGGTCATGAAGTTGTAACTTTCTATAATGTCTACAAGTATGTTTCCTGCTTCATCCACAATGGAAAAAAAAAGACAAATTACAAAACACTTTTCGCATATGAACTGTATTTTGTTTCTATCAGAATGCTATGGTTGAATTCTTCAATGCTAAGATTCACAATGTTGGTTTGGCCCAGGCACCAGGGCGGTGTTTCACCTAGTCATTTTACAAATGTCTGGAACATGTTCTTGGGTGCTATATACCGATCACAATCAGTTAGCGCAAGAAATCGATCACCAGTTGTTTGTAAAGTTGTTCGTAACTTAAGGACTAATTGATGAAACACCACCCAAGTCTCTGCAGTACATGCCAACTTATGATAACAACTTTGCTTTCTATGTTCTTTCCATCAGGAGGCTATGGTTGAATTCTTCAATGCTAAGATGCACAATGTAGGTTTGGCGCAGGGAGCTGGCCCACCAGTTTTAGCGGTACAGGTCAACCATGATAAGAACTTTGCATTCTTGGAGGTGAGTTACAGCATTCTGATAAAACATCGTAAGGGGGTTAGCCATACTGGATTTCAGCTTGATACTTTTCTTGAACTATTTTTACATGCCATCATTTTCTGTTTGGGTGGGCGAAATAATGCTCTAATTGGTATTTATCATGAGCGATGTCTTACCGAGCAAAGTGTTTTGACTAAAAAATAAATGCATTCTTCTCAAATCAGTGGTAGCTAGTTTTCATTTTAGTACTTAAATTGCAGATTCAACAAGTTTTTGTGACGAGGCATTACACTCATTCCCAAGGTAAAACATGTTGCATATTTTATTTATGTTTAAGAAGGGAATCATCATGGTTCCTGTCACTTCATTTTGATGGGATAAGACTGTAATATGGATTTCTCGGTACTGTTACTTGTTTTTTATTGCTACTTTGCCTTAGTTCCGTTCAGTGGAAGAGACCACCCAGGCCATGGCATTTGATGGCATTCTGTTCCAGAACCAAGCCTTGAAGATCCGCAGACCCAAGGACTACCAGCCCATCCCGGGCTCAGCGTCTACTCCCACTGTCCATGTACCAGGTCAGTACCTCTCCCCCCCCCCCCCCCATTGTTGATGATTTTGCAGACCATCCTGAACCTTGGTTGGTGCTCAAAACAAGCTTTTGAGATAATTGCGTTGAAAGTTTGGATGTTCTTTTTAGGCTTGTCTCTTCGCGCTCTCAAGGAAACCACACTAGTTATTTATATCAATGTACACCATAAATTATGCAAAATTCTATTAACAATTTGAATGAAACATTCCAGTATTACAATAAAATGCTAGATGGTGTTTCAGAAAATGTTTATATTTATGAAGAACTGAGGGTTTAGGCCACTTGGTAAAATCATGTATCTCACACGCATGGTTTGTACAAATAACCTATCAATTCATACGCACAACGCAATGCACATCTACATGTAGGCTGGGTTTATGACCCTCGCCTTCTATAGTATATGAACGGAACTTCCGTATGTGACTTGCTTACAGTTTTTCATGTGATTTGCAAATAATTACTGTGTAATGCTTGGACCAATAACCTCATGATACCTACATCTCTATTTGAAACTTTGAAATCTTTTATTTTCATGATTGAGTCTTTGGACAACAATTCATTGGGTTCGTTTTGAAGGAGCCAGTTATAAAACCTAAATCACATATCGCTATGTGGCATGTACGGAGAATAAAATTGTTACTTGCCAATTTTCATATGATGCAGTTTTTAACGAACATGGGTAAAATGAGTGATGTGTGACTAAATCTTTAGCAAAGATCCTATTTTCAATTTTTTTCCTGCCCTATTGTCCATTTCAGGTGTTGTGTCAACTGTTGTGCAGGATTCTCCCAACAAGATCTTCATCGGTGGCCTACCCAACTACTTGAATGACGATCAGGTAATGAACATTCTTAATCGATTCCCTGGTAAACTTTTCTCCCTTAAAATATTTAAGTTTGATACCTGTTCCTTACAACAAAGACCGTTCAACCCCAAAACATGGAGACGGCCCTCTGAAGGAGGCTAGCAACAATTCTCTCCCTTTTGTTCTTTTCTTTTTCATTTTTTCCCCTCCTTATTACGGACCTGTGGGAGCCATCAAAACGAGTTGTGAAGAGGGCACAGATGTGAACAGGGCAAAGGATATTTCTCTCCCTTTTCTTTCCCAGAGCAAATTTTTATTTTTATTTCATTTACTAGGGAGGCAACTAAGAAAGAAGTCTTCTGTATTTACTTGTCACAGTACATGTACATGTGAAACGGGACCAATGTATATTTATAGCATTTTTCTCCACTTTCCATTCCAGCAGAAATTCATTTTTCCCTTTTAAATCTGAAGGAATTATCCTTATCCTTGAATGTCTCCTTGCATTTTAATATAACAATAAAAATGTATTACTTGGTGGATTGTCACTACGTGAGTAATATGAATATGAGTAAAATGAAGAGTGTTTGCTTGAATTCCCAGGTTTATTTTTATGTATTTGTAATTTTTAAATGATTTATTAAATCATACTATTTTTTTCATTTTAAGTATGGTACCTGGTAGCTGTACTTTTTTTTTGGTAGGAGGTAAGTGTAGTAAGGTTCTTAGAGTTAGAAGCGATATGTACGACAGTTTTTTTTTAATAGTACTTGATGCAAGAGTTTATAGCTATGCAGGTAACTATAACCTCAGAGAAGTAGGGTCAAATTTTATTCTTACTGGTAAAGATATTTTTTCAGTGTAAGCATCTATAGGGAAAGTGAGAGTGCTTTGTACAGGAATTACAAAGCATTCAAATTGACTGAGGAGCCAGAGAGAGAGAGAGAAAGAGAGAGAGAGAGAGAGAGAGAGAGAGAGAGAGAGAGAGCAGCAATAGAAGACATAAGTGGATTTGTGGATGGGTAGGGGCAAAGCGAGAGGGTAGAGGGTAAGGGATAGGTTGCTGTTTGTGGTGACATGGATGGATCTGAAAGCTCACATCATCTTTACCAATGGGATCAACAATCGCACAGCTGATATCTTAGAGAGAAGAAACAAAAAATATTGTTATGCAACCATCAATTGGAATAGCAACACAACAACTTGAAAATTTACACATTGACTGGTATCCAACATGAGCAATATATTTTTTTCCAATTTTTCAAGTCTTGATTTTGCAGTCGCATAAGCACTACAATAGTCCACCATTGGTGATATATACATCGGTCTTGTGAGTGATTCGTACGGGCAGAGTTTTTTCCCCTTTTATTCCATTTTCTTTCCTTTATTTCTTTCAACAGCTAGCAGATTTTTTTTTCTTGATCTTATTTCTCTTTTTCCTAATTAATGCAGGATTAAATCAATATTTTCTCAGATCTGATATATAATGTAGTCATTTTTTTTTACAGTGATTTTGTTCATATCTAAATTTATCAGTAAGCTTTATAACAGCATGAGTTGCAATATCAATGATTTCCCAATCTTATCGTCAAATCACTTTGTTTATATTAATGTGTTTCTTGTTAGAAAGGACATATGTTTTAAATGTTCATATTTGGCTTTTCAGCATAGATAATATCCAGTTAAACTTAGTCTATAAAGAGCAAATTGTAGCAATTTATTTATTTCTGTTCCCCTCCTCATAAGGTGTGATAATTTATTTGTTAATCTAGCTCACAATAGTCGATCGAGGATAGGCTTAAAAGAAAACTTTAACGCTAATATATTAATTTTGATACTTATCCCAAACGATATTTAACGGTTCTTTCTTTTATTTCTTCCCGTTTCTTCCAATTTTTTCTCCATTTTCTCTCCTTTTGTTATTGAAATGGGAAAGATATTTGGCGGATAAATCAAACAAAAATTTTAAGAAATGGAAGATTAATATCAGAAAGTTAAAGAAAGCACTTGTTGCAAAGAATATATTTGATTTTATTGACAAGCTTTATGCTTGGTAAATATGCGTTTGTTGGATTTGTCACCGTTGGGTTCAAGTCATCAGCAACTTGTTACGAGCATCAGACTGCTAAGCCGAGTGGCGCTTTTGCGTTTTAGTAATCATCAACACACATGCTCAGGTAAATATGGTGGACATGGGATGGAAGGGAAATCTAGCAAATTTTATTAAGTCTTGTGCCGATGTTTATCAGAATGTGAGCTGTGATTATGTTTTATCATTGTACACTGACAAACATTTACCTAAATGTAACATAGTATTGAGTCCTTTTGATAGGTTTAGATTTTTGTAAAGGAGAAGCAATCATAGAGGATTGTTGTTTATGTTAAAAATATTTATTCATAGAAAGGGAAATTATGCTACACTGATATGTTTAAAGTATAAAAAGTCAGATTTTAATAAGGTCTTGTAACAGGCAATGTGAGAAAGAAACAAATGAAAAGATTTTTATTTTTTTAGTTCCTAAATAGCATTCATGCCTTCTCTTTCTTTTTTCATCAGTTGGTCAAATTTAAGCTCTCAATGAGTTAAAAAACAAAAACAAACCAAAATAAACAAAAAAACACTTCTATATAGGTAATTCATACTGACACTCGTTTAGGGCATGTTATTTAGAATCGAAAATTGAACACTCTTGTTTGAATAAAGCCGGAAAGAGCGTAAGAATGAGCAAGCTGAAAACAGAGACCAAGAGAAATGAAGAGAATTGCAAATGAGAGAGAGAAAGAGAGAGAGAGAGAGAGAGTTGTTTTCCTTTCTAGACATGGGAGGTTCTTTGACTAATTTGAGGTAAGTTTTGCCTGCAATATAGTCAAATAATTGTAATGTTTTGAGTATGTTAATTAAAAGTTGTAGGCAGATGAAAGCATGTTTTACCTGGTCTAGCAAAATATATAAAACGATTTGGGTGGGGTTATTACAGTATGAAGTCTTAATGTGCATAACAGATATAGAACACGGACAACCTGTTACGTGCCTTCCTGAGTATTTTATTCTTTAATGAATCCAAGTTTAACACTATCGCCTATCCTTTGGAGCTTCATGAATTTCCTCTTTCTGTTTTTATACTGGTAGTCTAGACATTTTATTGCAAGGAGGAAACTGGCAGTACACTTTGGTGCAATGAGGGATATTACAGAGGAACTTTCTGTGTAAACTCACTGTTATGTAGATCATAGTGTAAACATTACTTTGGAGAATAAGTCCATCTGTTTTTTTTTTTCTTTCTGTAAAAAAAAAAAAAAAAAAAAAAATTCTGCATCTCAACAAAAAGATATTGAGAACTTGTAGATGGAAAGAAAAGGATTTAGTTGGAAACTTGTCAGATATTTTCAACCTGCCCAAAAGCTAGTTCACCAAACATCTCTTCAATTCTACTACATAGCATCTGGATAATCCCTTTAAATTGATTAGTGCAAAAGCAAAACTTACTTTTGCAGTGATATAGATATTACAAACATTGTGAAAGCATCTTTATATTGATCCTGCAATGTAGGTCAAGGAACTCCTGTCATCTTTTGGTCCTCTGAAAGCCTTTAACTTGGTCAAGGACAGTGCAACCTCACTCTCCAAGGGATACGCCTTCTGTGAATACGTGGAGAATAATGTAACAGACCTGGTAAGTGTGACCTAAGTTCAGTAAGTAGATTCAGAGTTAAGAAGTGTGACTAAGTTCAGTAAGTAGATTCATAGCTAAACCCTTGTTTGGTCCTCTAAAAGCCTTCAACCTGGTGAAGGACAGTTCCACCTCGCTCTCTAAGGGATGTGCCTTCTGTGAATATGTGGAGACCCACCTAACAGACCTGGAAAGTGGGACTAAATTTGATTAAATGCCGAGCTTATAACATGCAACTATTTCTTATGGCTCCAGATATTAGCTCCAGACTGCCAATTTGTAAGGGGATCCTGTGGGTTAAAAAAAGAAATAGCGTATAACCCTGTACAAGAATATTTATCCAACGAGCCTGTGAATGTATTTGAAATGTTGATTACATGATTGATGAATGAACCAATGAATCACTAACACAGCAGAAAAGAAAATATGAGGTTTATTTTAATAGTTGTTGCTCTATCATTTTCATGATGTAATGGTGTAAGCTGGTTTTATAAAATAAAGCCTGAGCAAATACGTTGTGTAGATCTGTCCAGTGAATTATGGCAAATGACTGATTGTATCTTTAGCCAAACTGGTAATACAGTCCCTTTTTGTGCCTGGTTTCAACATTGATCGATCTTTTATTTTTGATTCCTACAGGCCATTGCTGGACTGAACGGTATGCAGTTAGGTGAGAAGAAGCTAATCGTCCAGAGAGCTAGCGTTGGAGCAAAGAATGCCAACAACCAGGCAATGGTAAGTACAACATTACCTCTTTTGTTTTGGTTCATAAAGTGCAAACACAAATAATAGCCACTTCATGGGCATGTCA
Source organism: Paracentrotus lividus (assembly GCA_940671915.1). Lineage (NCBI taxonomy): Eukaryota > Metazoa > Echinodermata > Echinoidea > Camarodonta > Echinidae > Paracentrotus > Paracentrotus lividus. The sequence continues at coordinate 26,448,088 of CALNVZ010003430.1, read as the reverse complement.
TCACAGCAGAGAGGGCAGTGAAAGTAACATTGCTACTGATGATGTAACATATTTATTTTCTATCCAATTCAAAGACAAGAAATAAATTGAAATATTAAATGCTTGGCTTTCCTCTTTATAACATTTCGGGAGCATTAAATTTTCATTGTATAATAGTCAACCATGCTTAAGTAAAACTTGCATAAGTCCATCCCCCCCCCCCCTATTTATCAAAGCTCTTCAGTCCAACAAATTTGGTAAGGTTGACTCTATCTGGAAAAAAAATTGCCTGGTTAATATCCTGGTAAACAATATTCAAGAGCTAACGATTGCAAGATGTAGACATGCATAGCCACCACCCCCTTTCAAAGGGACGGCACTAGATGATGTTGATGATGAAACAGTTTCTCACAGGGTTAGTGTAAAATGTTTCATTCTTTTTTTTTCTCTCGAGCTACAGGGTCAGCAAGTCCAGATCAACATCCCTGGTTTATCACTACCTACTACCACAGGAGCCAACACAGAAATCCTCTGTCTTATGAACATGGTCACTCCAGAAGAACTCAAGGATGATGATGAATATGATGGTAATTTCTTTTTTAAAGACCATATCAGATCTTCCAGATACATTGCATGTGATATTCCTGGTCCATTTTATGTGGTGAAGAGTCTAATCTTGATTTAAAGTATTATGAAAATATTTATTAAACCATATCAGACATAAATTTGTGGTATTCCTGATCAATTTCATGTTATTGGGAATCTTGAGGAAATTTAAGTGCTGTGTGCATTAATTCTTACTATGAATTGTATGCTAACTTCAGATAAGGAATCCACAGTCCACTCTTATTATATTGAGGTCATAAGGCCCTTAGCCAATTATTCTTGTAATACTGAACACATCATACCATAGATATAGATAGTGATGCACATGACCAGCTTTAAGGATACTGTCTGAATTCAGGACCAGGTGGGATTTTTGCCAAGTTGTTCGTAAGCTACAAACAACTTAACCCTATTCTGAGTGGGCTTTTCAAGAGGAGATTTTGACTGGGGGGGGGGGGGGTCCCCCCATTATATCTCGGCCGCGGATGGTCCGATCGCTGCGAAATTTTGCACGAACGTCGCTGCACATGTAAAGGGTATGGCTGATACGTTTTTTTCGAAAAAAAATGTCACATATTTAATTTATGCTAATTTATGCATACTCACGTATGCAAATTAGGTGCATTTTTATTGAAAACGTTAATATTTCATTAATAAATATAGTTATGAAGCTCAAATTTTTATAAAAGTTGCTGAGTAGCAAAGTTAACAATATTGAATTGACAAATTCAGAAATTTCTAATTAATTCTTTTGTATTCTATTGTTTTGTGAATTTCTGATGTATTCTATTGTTTTTATTTCTTATGTATTTCTTTGCTTTGTAATTTTTTATTGCTTGAGCAATGTTTCTTGATCAATATAAAGACAAATCTAATCAATCAAAAGGCTCAGAAGGCACAATTATCAGTGTTAGAAAGCAATTTAGGAAAAGCAGTTATTTTGTACACAAACGCATGCAAAATGACGATTTTCGATCAATTTTGGCCTGACATGCGATTACATAATGTTGCGTAACGAGACAACGGGGTGTCCGATTTTTTCGAACTTGATGTCAAAAGTTGCAGGACACTTAAAATAAAAAAGTCATAGAACGCCGGGTCGCGATTTGCAGCGGTTGCGCGGCAGTCGCGGATTTTGTACAGGGGGGGGTCAAATTGACCCCCCCCCCCCCCCCCAGTCAGAATAGGGTTAATGGATGTCTGGTAAACATTTCTTGCGCTAAATGATTCAGAATGTGATTAAAGGGATTTGGTAACTTTCAAAAACAAGAGCAATTAGATCAAGATTAATAAAATTATATTGCTCCAACAGTAAAAACAAACTACTGAAAGTTTCAGTTCAAATGAAAGTCATTTACTACCTTAAATTTGTAACAAACAATGCCAAGCATAAGCCGAACACCAGTACATGTACTACCCCTCTGTTTGCTAGCTCAGCAGGCCGCTAGGGACAGGGACTATACAACAGGAAATGGGTGTATGTTGTGCTTATGTGTAAAAGCACATGGTTTTTTTAAAACCATTCGGGGATGGTTTATAAAATTTGAGTATGAAATCATTGATATCTCGAAGGTAAAGCAAGCAAATAGCTTGCAATTTTGAAGAGATACCAGACTGACCTAAGTGTTTATAATTATGTTGGCAAAATAAGCTAAATCAAATAAAATGTGATTTGAATATCATTCAATGTTAATGCATCCCTTTGATATTGCACTAGATAACATGTTCCAGTCATTCGTAAAGTCATTCATAACTTTGCGAACGACTTGATGACACACCTCTCAGACACTGAGATAGATTATTATTATTTCCATTTTAGGGTTTTATTGTACTAAAATGGCTCCACCATGCTTCTTCTTTTCAGGCCCAAAGGTTTAATTAAAAACCTGCTTGTATCCCTAAGTATATTTAGGATTATTTGGTATTTTTTGTTGCAGACATCGTAGAGGATGTGAAGGAGGAATGCCAGAAGTATGGACAAGTACGCAGTCTGGAGATCCCACGTCCTATCAATGGTCTAGACGTTCCTGGATGTGGAAAGGTAATTCATTCTCAATCATCTACAGACCAATCTTGCTTATGGACAAGTCCAAGCTATTTTTCAACTTTGTCCCCCATGCATTACCGACAAATAAATTACTACTAAATTAATTATGAAATGACTCATGTCATTGAAAAAAAAATGTTTTGGGTAAGGGTTCTGAACCTTTACCCAAAAGCATGAAAAATGATTGAGATGAAACATTTTATAATAAAGTTATGTTAAAGTATTTGTCGGTCATGCATGGGACAAAGTTGAAAAAAAGCTTGGACTTGCCCTTATATAACCGGCCATGTTCTCTGGCCATATTCCTTCATTTTTATTCTTGATTCAATTCACCAAAGAGCCTCACATTCTTGTGTTATTCATAATTAATTTCATCTCTTTTCACACAGAAAGACATTATTCATTTACAATTACAAAAGGCTAAAAATTATTTCCAATAAAGTTTTGTTAGAATACGGTGTCCCACTACATGTACATTATGCATTATTCAAACAAAAATTTAAGAAATGGAAGATTAATCTCAGAAAGAACACCAGGTTACCTAGTTTCAATTGATAGAGTCTAAAAGAAATGTATTTTAGCTTCAAAAAGACCATGTGGATGTTTTATACAGAGGACGTAGATTTTCACTTGTAATCCAATTGATAAACTTCCAAATAGAAATAACGAAGTCTTGCATATACAGCAGGCACCTAGGAGCTGAAATGTGACTTGCATCGATCTCTTTACCAAGTATATGAATTTTTCTGTGCTTGAAAGAAATGAACAGCTTTCTAAGCACTAAGCTTTACTTTAATTCTCTTATACAATAACAGATCTTTGTGGAGTTCATGACTGTGCTGGACGCCCAGGCTGCACAGAGAGCCCTTGCAGGGCGAAAGTTTGCCAACCGTACGGTGGTAACATCCTTCTACGATGTGGACAAGTATCACAGACGAGAATTTTAGAAAACGGCATTACGTACAAAGACACAAATTCTAAGAAGCGGTTTTTCGTCAAAAAGGTCCAAAATAAATATTCACTGATTATAGATGGTGTGTCTTGGGTTTCCATGGGAAATTTGACTGCATGGATGCTTACCCAGTACCAGATATTGTCCATCATTGTGAGTTTTATCGCCAACAGTGTGAACAGACCTTATGTAATTCTCTGTATTTTTCACCCATCGCCCCTTTTGAAAGAGTCATTATCTCACTTTACCTGGCCCGATGATGCCTGAAGCAGCCCAAAGATTGTCGATGGTAGAACAGCTTGTTTTGCTGTGGTCTAGAATTTAGCTTCATGACAGGTATATCTCTTGCTTTTCACCAAGTCTGGGGTCAGCAAATTATGACCCCCCCCCCCCCCCCCCCCCCCCGAAAGCCCAAGACACACAGACTATAATGAGTACAACCCAATTATTATCAGCTATGTAGTACTTCACTGATACCCTCCTCATAGTTTTTGCTAGTTGTCATCTTTTAAAAGGTCTTTATCAGTGACATTAATTCTGCAGTGTTAACATCATAGGAGCGTGCATACCAAGTGAACTCGGCTACTATATAGTAATACATTGTATATCAACTTGCCGGTATCATTTGAATAGAATATCACTAACTTTGATTAAACTCAATTTAGCATGTGATATTAACATGGTATTAATAAAAGACATACCTTTTCAGTGTGTAATTTTTTTTAAAAGTGGTATCTGCCAAAAAAAAAAAAATGGAAGTGGAAGTGGAAGCTAAAATCCAATCAAGCCTATTGATGGAGATTTCTATATGATCTTTTTTGAGACCTATTCATAAGCGCTGAATGACATTACAAATATTTTATGCCTCACTCCGCACAGCCTGTAGTTTTAAGAGGTACTTTGGTAATTACCGGTATGAGTTAATAACAGAGCATACATGAATAAAAAGTGAGGTGATTCATGTATTGTAAAAAAATTGTGATTCTATTGCGACCATGGTTGCCTAGCATGGTGCCGCAAAAAAAAACAATCTAAGCAATTCACTGAATTTAATGTCTTGCTTAATTGATGAGGCTACTCTTTATGTACAAGTTCACTTCCTCACTCCATCTCTTTTTCATACATTAAACAATGTAGCAATGTTTGAATTATGCATGTTCTGTGTATGTACTTCATTAACTTTGTACTTGATGGGTAGTGTATTGAAGGGGTTAACGCAAGAGGGTAGCGATGTCAGGGGCAATGATTTTTATGATGAATATTGAAGCCAATAATAATCTAGCAGAGGAAGCATTAAAAAATCAACAAGATTCATTTGAGCTTAATGGATTAAGAACCAATTAGAAACCATCGGGGCCACTTTAGGTGCTCATTCCACTCTGTTTGATACCAATACTTCACAAGGTGAAGACATAAATACCCTATTCTGTTTCAATGATAGTGTTATTATACAACCTTATTCTCATTCTAAGGTACGGTATACACATTAGGAATCTGATATACATTTATTTACCCATTACAAATTTAGTCGAAGTTGTTGGAAGCAAGTTTGAATGGAATGTGTCATAATATTTTCTCACACAGGTGCATTTCAAATTTTCCACAGTTTTCTTTTTTTTTTCAAACTAATTAACATGGGAATTATAAACATCCTTGTTCACTTTGTGCTGTAGATAGCTGAACTTATGCATACAATGTTATATAATGACCACTATACCATATTCCAGGTCTTTTGATCGATTCTCAATTAAAAAAGATAATTATACCCTTAGAAAAATTTAAGTGACTTTTTTCTTAGTTTTAAAAGAAAGATAATTGAAGACAATTTCAGAATTTATAATTGTTTGATATTCTAGCATTGTTAATCTACTTTGAGTCTGATCTTATAATCAATGCATTCTTTAAAGCCGTTGAATCATTCTCCATTTCAGTATCTGTATGGAATACAATACTATGTTCTCCTTATGAATTGGTTACCTGATCTACATATACATGTGTGTCTGCTCTCAATCATAATGACACATACGGTGTTTCATGTTTCTGCACACAAATTGCTTATGCATAACAAATTAGTTACATGTAGCTCTAATGATTTAATATAAAATCCTCTCATCTTTTAAACCCACTTCTGTCTTATCATGTGTTTATACAATTACAATTTTCTTTGACCGCAGAAATCATTCATTCAAGCCACAATGAAATTAATATAATACCTACAATTTTCAAAAGAAAAGTGTAATAAGAACCTCCTTCTTATGTATGTGTATTGTGTAAATCTTGAAACACCTTATTTCTAAGTATATGTAGTTTAATTTGCTTCTTGTAAATTTTAAAAGCATTTGTTTGTATCTCTCTACACCCTGTGTTAATAGGGTTTTCTTTGTGTTTCATTAAATAATGTTTTGGAAATAAATGCTTTGTAGTTCACATCTGTTTACTTTGTTTGGTTGGTTTATGGTCATGTGTCACATGTTGGGGTATAGTAAAAGGGTGGAGGCGTTACATTTTGGAGGAAAAATGATCACATTTTTTCACATAGCATGAAAATGATGTACAGTCATGAGTTGTGCAATAACTCACATTGTAGATAAATTATCAGGCTATATGTCTGTGAAGTTGCAGCTTTGTTATGCTCATGGTTTTAATACAAATATAATTTGAGTGGAGTAGGGTAAAAGTTATTTAATCAATTAATTAATCAATTAAAACATACTTAATGCACATTTCCTCATAGACAATGCATTGGAGGCATCGAAAATTGCCACATGGAATTTTATAACAATAATTGTGCTTTTTTCGCCATTTTCTTTGCATGCATGTAGATACACAATTAAGTGGAAACATATTTCTTGCAATGAACATTGAGTTGTAATTCAAGTGTAAAAGATAGAATTTATGCCCTTTTTGCACTATTTCATTTTCTCCTTGTTGACACCCTGTAGCACGGTTAGGAAACATAATTTTGTGTTACAAGTTTATATTTTTTAGAAGCATAGTGTCTTATTAACACAATCCAAGATGATTCATTTCATTTGGTACAAAGATTTAAAAATTATTCGCCAGTAAAATTGTGAAGTTTTTAAAACCATTTACCCCTGTTACACTCTGTATAGCTTTTATGACACACCCTATACAGGCACGAAAATATGTTAATCATCTTCCTTACAATCTCTGCTTTCAATGAATATAAACTATTATACGTGTCTGACTTACTACTAATAAACTAGAGATGTTTGATTGTGACAATGTAGATTTCTACAAATTTTTTTGACATGTAACGCATTTTGCACCCAACTCATGACATGTGGTATTATGTAAGTGCTATGCAATGTGTGTATTATACAGTTTACTCCCATTACAAGAAACCCATATACTAGGGGAGACCGGGGACAATTGTAACACGGGGCAATTGTAATAGAGGCTCCCATCCCTAGCAGAAACACGCTACAATCTTAACCTGTGTACAGAGCATATGCATTTCATTCCTCCACATGTTGTTTGAGTGTAAAGAGATTTAACGGTTCCTCAAACTTTTTACTGCCAAAAAATCTTCTTCTTTTTTTTTTAAACAGGAAAGTAGTATCTCACACTACCCAATGTTTATTTTTTTTTTTTATTTATTTGGGGGGGGGGGACAAATATGTGTTTGAGCTATGGCTATCATTTTTATTTATTTAAAAATTATATTGTTAGGCCTATATTTTGCTAAAGTTTCAGCGATGAATACCTGAGCTAAGATAGAAAAAAAAATCTCTCCAAACATGGTCGCCCACATCAGGGGCATTACAGCCAACCCGCAGGTCCGCGTAAAACGCGCTTATTTATCGAGCTCTCTTTTTGCCAAATTGTGCGTGACCTCTACTTGACCCCGGAAATACTATACGAGGATCGTTCATGTCACCTACAGAGATCAATGTCGATGGTGATATAACAACATGAGTATTTATGTGAGTATATATAATATAACTGGGTGTATTGTGGTATATATTTTCTGTGGTACCCATTATTACTATTAACGTACATCCACTATCTCAACAAAGTACATACCTGCACCTTATTATTAATACTACAGGATTATAGTTATTGGTGATTATAGTATGTCGTTGTCGAGTAATAGAAAATACTGGTGTACTCTGATGCGAGATATTCTATGTGGTAACGCAATATTACATACATAAATACAACACGGGATTATCATCATATTACCACAGGAATGTGTGGTATGAATATCACTAGTTGAGTCGTGTGTCGGATGAATAATGGGTGTCTTACAAGCTGGTAATTCCCTGTATACGCAGTCTAGTTTAGTGATATAATTATACATACTTATGTGTATCATATCATCTCAATGATTGTGAATTGGTACATCTAAACTTAAGCCAAAACATTCTTTGAATCTCACTGATTCAGCATTATGTATTTGTTATATATTATGCGTTTTTCTGTACCAAAACACGTATAATACCATATACACTCTTGTTATGTGATCACGAGCCAGATTAGAGCTATTTTCGATAATAGTTCACACATCTTATTGTCTCGATGTGAACATACACTCTGATATTCCATAGGTATTCAAGTATGTGCGAAAACCGAGAGATCATGGCATAAAGAATAATGTTATTTTCTTTGATTATGGAATAATTTTCTTGTCATCCATTATCAGAATCTATCAGCCCAAATGGGTGAACTATAATATTGCAGAAGTAAAGCCTGATTTTCTATATTATTTTTAATATATATCCAACTTACTTTTAGATCAGATGATATATTTCTTATACATACATTATACTAATTATTCATTACTGATAACTAATTTTATTTTGAACATACAGACGTGTATAAGTTTACTGTTACGACTCTGTCATATTATTCCAGAATAAATTATGCCATACATTGGAATAGATCTCATATTCTTGAACCACATAGGCAAATATGTGGTAACTACTTAATATATTAGTTCTTCGAATGTTTTTAACCAATATACGAATACCTAGATGCAGTTTACGTAACAATACCGGACATTTCAGTCTTAACATATCATGATGCTCACATGAATGTATACCAGGAATATACCCGCTAACTCATGTGTAAAGGTGTGAGCTAGTATGCGTTACGTGGTTGATCGTGTGTTGTGTGTGTGTGTGCTGCCAAGTGGTATATCATCTAACATCAGGAAATTATGATGGTGTAATATTTATTAACGACTAGAAGTCGTGTGGTATATATTATCTTACAGGGTAAGTAACCACCTATTCATCGTTACACATGACACTAGCGATTTCCATACATTTCAACTCACACGTATTATTTATTAGTGTGTTGCTAGTGTGTGCTCAGTGTGTTGTGTGGTGAAGATAGTAGTGTGTCTATGACTATAATGTGACATCAGTGTGACAGTATTAAAACCAATATTCATGTGTTAGTTTCTCCTATGCTGGTTGCTAGGATATCTTCATCTTTCAGGCTATACTATTATGTATTCATGGAAGGGCACATTAGACTCAAGACAAATGGCTAAATTACATTATGTACTGCAATGGTAAATAGTCGCCATGACTGATTGTAATCTATATCTCAGACCTATAGCAGAGAGAGTATTAGCCAAATGGGCTATTATCAGTGTCTCACAATAGCTGAGAATTTGTCATACATCTATACCATATGTGTGTACGTTTCCGTCTGAAAGTAGAAGTCGATCTGTGGTCTATTTCCCTGTGTGTATTTTCATGCTGTGCTATTATGGTAAATTAGCTCATTTCTAGATGATTCTTTGTGATTGCAATCACCAATTATCGCTTATATTTTGAGAAACTGATTTTGGCTTGATGACTACATAGTCCACGTGTGGTAGCTTCTTTTTAGTAGTTGAGTCTGTTCTGGATTATTTATCCTGGTGGTAATTCTCGTGCTGTTGGCGTCAATCTCCTTCGTTGTGCCGTAACGCGCCTGTGGTATCCTGTGGTCAACGGCCGTGTGGTAAATCCTGGTGCGAACGGACGTGTCAGATCAGACTATTGATGTCGCAGTCCTAGAATTCCATCGCTGGCTAATTCAGGCTGCTATGTGAATATTCTTGTGTATTAATATTACATAATTCTAGTTTGTGTAGTATAAGGCATATGTGCTGGATTAATTCTAGATTATATTTATTTAACTCTACACTGAATTTGTGTGTAGTAAATGTCATATACATATATTTAAACTCATCTAGGACTTACGTTTGTGAGTTTATTCAAAGTAGGATACATGATTCTCACATAATTTTACCAGTACAGCGATTCGTGTGGTAATATGGTCATGTGGTAAGTTGTCACCGATAATTTCAATAAGGCTTTCGTATGTAGATAATTTCTTATGTGTGTATACTTTATTGGTACTAATTCACCATTTATTTAGCCTTACATACTAGGAATATCTGTTGTGGTCGACATTCAATGTAGTGTTGGTTGTGTTTCCCATATTTTATATTCCTACAGGATACGTGTTGGTATATTCATACAAAATGTAAGTTAGTATCGTTCCATATTTATACTACAGATTTTTACTGGTCGTCGTAATCCCGGATTCTAGTGTACAGTCGTCCATTCTTAGTTATTACCACAGTATTCTGTTATGATTTCATATTATTAGTGTAAATGCTCTTTCGGTCTAATTTTATACCTACTTAGCGATCTTACGCTCTTCTAGGTGGCATATAATTATATTATTATGATGTAGTTAATAGTGTTCTCGTGCCGTATTTTACCACCATACGTGGTATTCGTATTATTATTATACGTTGCTGGATAGAGATGTCATCCCATGTAATTTTTTATAACTACACACCAAGTTGCTTATCTACAGTGCAGATAGTGGTAAACAATATCTCTCTGCTTTGTATATTACCTGAATTCAAAACGTATTATCCAGCAGTTGACATTATACCTTTGATTAACATACAGCGATAGTCATATATTCCACAGGACTATTTTGAGGGTATACTAGTGCAGTTATATTCAATAATGAATAACACTAGGTCATCATGTTGATCTAACAGAGTCAGAGTACCGCCTAGGATTGATGCATTGCCTAAACAAACAGGTTCAATCACATATAATAAACATGCCATTCTAATATAATCGAATCGTGTATAACTACGTTAGTAGATTTTCTTGTCATTCTCACATCACAATCAGCACAATCTACTATATATAAGAAAATATAATATTCATTAATATCTGATCTACTAATCGAGATTATATCCACTAGCTATCTATATCAGTACCTATGCCTAACTAAAGCACTACGTGGTAGATCCTCCTCTATATATAACTCTGTACTATTCACTTCTGCTCTGGATTTCGCATACCACAGTATGAGATACCTAATTTTTTAACTTCTTATATAGAATTAATTGCATTTGTTATTGTATCATTTTCTGACCTCCAGCCATCTTTGGATTAATTTTCAGTTATAAGGTAAACTGAAAATATACTGGCTAAATTCTAATTAAGATTCATATCAAATTCTACAATTACTTACGCTTCGATGTACATATCAAAGTTGACTGTTTATTCTGCATTATATAATATGCATGTTTTAGATTAGTTTCCATACTAGAGTTTTATAGTCTCCGTAACGTTATGTTTATGATCAAGATCACGGTCCCTCTACAGTTTTATTATTCATTGTATAGATGAGGACTATGCTAGCTATCATATATCTTATTATCATCAGTATGAATCTCTTTCAGCTAATTTTACTCATAATAAGTAGTATCACGACTCACGTCGTAATGTATTAGAGTACTAGATTCGCTTATTATTTGAAATCCCTATTTTGATATTGCATATCTAATTCCGACTTTCCTGATCATTATGCCATCATTGATAGTTTAGTGCTATTATATACCACGACTACTTTTTGTAAAATTGAGGTTAATATTATTATTCAAGGGTATGATATTTAGCTCCATGTAAACGCCGTAGGTAGAATTGTGTCTCTTTGGAATCAATAAATCTATAGTGAAATACGTCATTGTCACGCAGATGATTTGTATGCTTTTCCTGTATGTACGACTCTCGTTCTGACTCATTACAGAATTTAATAATATAGAAGCATTCTCTGCTTCAACTCCTCATGCTTGTACTCACCTTACATTGAAATTATTGCACGTGACGTACTAGTCTAATTATAAAATAAACCATACTTATGTATCACACAAAGTAAACGAATCTAATGACTAATCTAGACGGTCTCCGCCGTCATATACCAGTGTTATCTCCATCGAGAGACAATAGTTTATCCACGTATAGATGAGTTTCACCTCTATATGATTATCATAGCCAATATTATCACGTAGTAGCTCGCAATCTACGCGCCGATGTTGTCGATAAGACATATCTCGCGTTTGTACTATTATTGTAAGTAGCCCATAGTCATACTCATTCGATTGGCCTCTTAGTAACATTTAGGATTCCTGAAGACTCGACTAAGCACTAATGATTTCCGAAAATATATATCATTTCCTTCATGATATATATAAAGTCGGTAGGACGGGTAAGCAATATCTATTAATTTAATTATTATAGTATATGGTACTGTACGCTCTTTCTCATTAGTGATTATTTTGATTAAGCCGAAAATATATCACTATTATATTATTAGTCATGGAGAGTAACGTAATAAGTCCGCAATAATTTCGTATTCTACGACATAAATCTTATCATGAAATAAAGTCGGCACGTCATGGTGATCCAGTGTGCACATTTTGTTTATCCAATCCACCCCCATACTATCACACCTTCACAATCTTATATCATACCAACTACTTCCTTTCAGAATATATACCAACACTAATACCGAAGTTAGAATTTGACATTTCCTGTGTCTTTTTATATCTCACCTATTGCGTGCTCATTTATCCGTACTTATATTCTTATAGCTACTTACACTTATTTGTATATGACTAAGCTTTTCTCATCTTAAGTATCAGGCTAGTTCACTGGGACCTATGATCGCAATCTCTCTATTCACTAAATTCAATCTGCAGCTTGTACGTTAGACAGCTTCACTCTCTTATTCACTGTTCCACACATACTACTTTGAGATTCAACTATTCGTTATTCTTAGTATATTTCTAGTTTCATATGTTATGACATATAAATCAATCAATATTATAGCACTCATGTTTTTTGTATTTGTATATAGCACTTTTAATCTATTATATATTTAGATTCTTTGATGAACGTCCAAGTTTATTTAAATTCATATTCATGCCCATGACAGGTGCTAATTATGTTGAATCTTGTTAAGCATAACAAGGTAGAAGGGGTCAAATCGAGCTGTACCATCATATTTTAGCCCAGCATGATTCCTTTGATAACGCTTTATGTTGTCTCAGCATCACACCATTTAATTATTATCGACCCTTTTTCCATATATTGTACTAATAAAATAACACTCTTATATTCTTATTCTTTTTTTATTCTATTATAATATATATTTTTTAATTATTACTTTTTTATTTTTTTCTTTATATTAGATTGTTTATTGATTACATCGCTTATCATGTCTGTCATTATCTCTTCCATTTTAGTTTTTATTTTCACTTATTTGCACTTATCATCTGCCTTGTTCTGAAAACTCTGCTTTTTTCTCTTATACACTCTCAATACTCGTACGTTATTTTTATTTATCCTATTTCTTTCTTCTTTTCACTTACATATCTTTCCCTGCATCTTATTTACTTTCTCTTTAACTTTTTTACATCTTTCCACTCCTCATTATCTTTATGACTCATTTTTTTTTATCACGTCTTCGTTCCCTTCTCTAATTATACCGTTTTATCATACTTTATCAAATTTAGTTTTTATCTTTTCAGTTTTCTTTTACATGTGAAAGATTGTAACGCATCTCAAGAACCAGATAATAACAACCTCCACCATTATTCTTCTCATTATATTTGAGATTTTTCTTATTATTTCGTACGATTTTTACTCGGATCTTTGATCTGTGCAGAATTCTTGTCCATCTACCATCATTCCGACTCGACAAGAACGAATTCATGAGAATGTCTTCTATATCTTTATTGATCGCTAATAGAAGCATAGCTTAGCGATTTCTTTCTATTTCTTCCTTTTCATATTCAATATTACGTGTTTAGATTACTAGAACTCTTATTACGTTTCAATATAACCCTATCTTATTCTATTCTTTCTCTTATTGTATGTTCACGAATATTCTTTCCTTATTTGACCATGCTATTTCTTTCTTTTACTATCTGACGACGACTATCTTGATCTGCAGATTCGGAGGATCATGGCATTTTTAAATTTGCAAGCATACACGTATTATATAAGTACTTTTTGTCCTAAGCAAGAAATTCGTTTTCGGGACAATAATCGGTTCCTTGGCTGAAAGTTTAAAAGATGCTTGGCAGAAAAACACGTAGAATTTGTCGCCCTTTTCAAGAATAAAAATGTAACAGATAAATGGGATGTGGCCAGCTGTTTGGGTGGGCACATACAAATGTTTTGGCGAAGGGTGTCGTCTTTGCTATTGAGCAAACACTGTACTGCTCCGCAAATGCAATGTCCGCAGTAACAACCATCGCATGACTGGCACAATGACAGGCCTAGTTTTGTAATCGCTATGATAATGATTCTGATTTCCGCAATGGCAGCATCCCGAAATCAGTGAGGAGGTGTAATAATGTCACATCGCAATGTGATTAGATCAATTTTTTCTGAGACTTTGCGAGCAATAAATTATTATGGTTTTTTTTCTTCATCTTTTCGTTTCGGCAAATGTGAACAGTTTTTATTCTGGACCGACTTTCAGATATCTATGAAATGTATATTTCTTTTACAATATCGTAATTAATATCAGATTTTTTACCCATTTCCGGGTCGCATTTTAAAGAATCATTAGACATTCGGCCTGGTACCATATCACCCATAGGTTCCTAGTTGGCTTTCTCTAGAAGTTAAGCCCACGGTCGACTTTCTTGGTGAAAAAGTTATTAGATATCCTAAATATTTTGTTTTTTATATAAATGATTTAGATAGAACGAAAGAGAAGAAAAACGATAGAGGAATAATTATAGTTATCTCTTGCAATTCCAATAGTAACTGTCGACGGTTACATGAAAGCGTAAAATTTTTCCCAGAATTGTTGGTCGGGATTGCCCCGCTTCGGATTGTAGCTTTAATAAATAATCTTCTCATGTTTATACACGTTCAATAAATTTATATGATTGGAAGGGATTATTGGGGGCGGGAAAATTTCACCAACTTCGTTCATGTGACATGGCGAGCAAATTAAGTTGTCGGTAACTGACGTTAAACAAGGGGAAACATGGAAATTGATTGATCCTGGATGGATTCTCATTACATCTCTCCTGCAACCAAGAACGCATTGTGGTGGGTTAATTTATTGTGACATGACACTCCTTAACAGTCCCTGGTGGTCCAATAAAATGGTTACAACGTGGAACATTTCTTTATATGTATGAGACGCCATCAATCACACATTCCAATACCGTTGAATTGTTTGGGTATTTTCAATAAAGCAGAAAGCCGGACTTTCTTCTGCATTTTTGTCATCACATTGTGCTGTAATATATTTGTGAGATTGACCGTTTCTAAACAATCAAGGAAGAATCCCATTTTTTCGCACGTGTATAATCCGTCCCATCGCCTTTGGGTAGGTTTTCGCATAAGTTAAGTGCTAACAGAAGCAATAGAAGCTCGCGTACTTGTTCCTCGTCGCATTAAATTTTAACTTTTGTTTTACGAAATAAAATTATAGCAGATTGAAACAAAGTGCATCTATTTTCATCAGCAAAGAATAATCTTTTGGCTTTAATTTGGTAGCCCCGTACATACACACATTTGAAAAAATTATTATCACTCCTAACTTATTTTTCCTCACGACTGTACCCATTTTTTCTGACAACATATCTAGACTGTATATGTACACACTAGGTCTTTGGAACAAGATGTGGCCCAATGTAATAAATAAAACATAATAATTATTTTACATTAATTTTTTCCTTTTTTATGGATGCTATTCAGGCACGTCTTTTTTTGAAGGGACTGTTCGGTGTAACATTATGTTACGCGGGGTGGTACGCGGCTGACTCTGCCTTTGTTTTGTCCCTTGGTAATTATCCGATGATCTCTTTTTTTTTTTTTTTTATTATTATTTTTTGGAATAAACATAAGTATCTATTCTTTTTCACTTGGTCAAATTTGAAGGAACCAAACTACTAAAAGAACTTGCAAAAATCAGTATACAAAGGGGATCTTGGGTTAAATGTACATCAATTGGCACAATTTCAAGACGGTGGTCTGTCCTTAGAAGAAGAGAAGAGAAGAAGAAGAGAAGAATGATGGTTATAGATTCCAGAGAAAATCAAACACTAATTGAAAATGTTTCATATTGAATTTGAAAGATTGTTTTTCTTTATCTCCTTATCTGCATAACAACTAATGGCAATAACGATTTAAATTGAATTAAAATAAATAATAATAAATAAATATAGATAAAAAAGATAGGAACACGTCCTTTTCTTCTCTTTTTTTTATTTCCATTCATTCCTACTAATTTCTATGTTAATCTCCGTTTTTAATGGACGTATTGACCTCACACAAAATTTGAATATCATTATCCTTTCTTTTCCTTTCATCAGCGCCATCAATTTTTAGAAAGAACAAAATAAGCAGAACATTTTTTTTTCTTCATGCCATATTTTAGTCTGGTCATTTGAATAATATTGAACACGCCTTGCATTTATTTAATTAATTCTTGTAGAAATTGGTTAACACAAAGAATTTTGCTCAAGGGAGCCCTTTCTTTTGTGGCAGGAGCCAATGCGGTGGACCTAAGTTTCTTTTAATAATAATGGAAATGTTAAAGACATGGATAACCACAACAACTCTACTACAGTTAAGCCCACAATAAAATTTGATTAATAATCATATCATATTCTAAAACTTTAAAGATGTATTTCTCAATTTTTCCATAGCTAACCGAAATAAAAAAAATCCGAGGAGAATTTCGATTTATTTCTTTTGGTTGTTTTTGTTTCAATCTTGACCTGTATTACATTGATGAAAATTGAATTCGATATGATATAAATTATTATGTATCAATATCATCATCTGATCCAATTGTAACTTCCTTTCTGTCTATTTCATACTTTCTCTCTTTTTTCCGTCAAGATCGCTCCTACCACCCCCAACAAAATGAGAGAATATTACATCCCTAATAAACCGTCAATTTAGAATCATCATCATCCACTTTACGAGCTTGATTACACCATTTATATATTCACATATTATTAAATTATTCATCAATCCACACATCTTATCATGTATCGGCGCCAATAATCACCATCACCAGTTATTAATCCATCACCATTTGACTAACCTTTTGTCTCGTCATTTGTCTAAATTCATTTTTCATCTACAACCAGCTTATCTAGTTCCCTTTGGTCCAATTACCGATTCAACTTATATAACTTTGTCTCATTCCCGTTCGTCTAATGTCCATTTCGTTATAGCTTTTCTTTCTCCGTCTTTAACACACAGTCTCTCTTCGCCTCTCTCACTCATATTCTCTTATCATCTTCCCACTCAACTTGTATAGAGCTGGATACACTATTCTTTACTATTGCGGGTATAATGAAAAGATCGCCTCCCTAAAATAACAAAGAAAATGATGCATGTCTATGCTCCTTCTCACTATATCTCACTTTATCCAAACACAATCTCTATCTTTATTATTTAACATTCCACACATTACATGGCACACATTTTGAAATTAAATGCTTCCCATATAAGGTACTACTTAAGTCAATAAGATATTCTGTTATGTAATATTTCAGGCATTTATCGTCTGTGACACAAGACCTTTGCAATTTCAACAACAATAGACATTTTTTTTTTTAACCAGATGTGCTTTAATTCACTTATCTTTCTTCAATTACATTACAAACTCGTGAAACAGAATACAGTTTACTCCTGTTATAACGAACTGAGAGACAAGCATAATCACCCATAATCAATGCAGGATTAGCGACAGGAGGCACGTGATTTGATTATTTGCCATTGTTGATCAGAATCGTGCACCCAATTTTCCTGTTACACCGGGCGACAAAAAAGATACACTCAATTTTTTCACGACACGCAGCCTAATAAGAAGGGGGAGGGTAGATGTTGATTTTTTTTTTTTTGGCCTTGGTTCGTAAGTCATACATCAGTTATTTGGGGTCAATTGGGTATAATTTTTATATATTATATTAATATAATTTTTTTATTTACATTTGCGCCCAACCATTTTTCCCCTAATCATTTTCTCCCAACGACACCTCGCATTTTTTCAAAGAAATTATGCTTATAAATAATCATAATTGAAGTATACTGTTGATCAACTTCAATTTCGCAGCCTATAATGAATTAAAGTACAGGAATAAACAAGATTAGGAGTTCTATAGTTAAACAATGGCATTCTAATATATACATGTAGGTAAGACTTACTAATTGAAATCTGCTACATTTTTGCAGTTAAGATCATCATTTTACACTTATCATTAAATTAGAAAATTAATCTAATGAAGGGGCCAATGAAACCTTACCTACAAACGCCAACTCCTCCCTGCCGGGGCAAGTGAAAACCACTTCGGCAAATAAGATCAAATTCACCTTCCCGATCAGCAAACCATGATTTGAGAGGAAGATATACATGTATGTGCGACATTTCACCTCAAAACACAATAAATAATGTTTTATGAATATATATATGAAGAAAATCCGGGCAAGTGTCTTTTTTTGTGGGCAAGCAAACCAAATTCACTTGCCCAACAGGTCAAGCGAAAAGTAAAATTTTTGTAGACTGGCCTTATTAATTATTTTTAAAAGGCACTATATCATGTCAAAGCCATATTATCATTTCATCTACATTTGCATGCCAAGTCCTTATAACTTGATTGTACACATTTCCAGCTTGTGTTTAGTTTGTAAATCTAAAATATCTCCAACTTCAATTTCAGTTTACTTTAAAGTAACGTCTCACATAGGGGGTGCACACAACTCTATATTTAAAAGCACTCATTGGCTCATGTAATATCAGAAAAATTAAATACCTGATTGACCCTACTCTCTGTTTCAAAAATCCTATTCCACCCTGAACATACAAAAAAATTTATCAACCTTAACTTAAAATCAATTCTACAATCATTATAATGTACATGTATATAATAATACAATTTTTTATATAAACGAAAATAATATATAATAATATCAATCAGACTGTTCTATAGGATAATTTCACTGATCCCTAGATCCCTCAGAAGTAATGTAAATTTGGACAAGATTCAAATTGTCTTTTTTTTTTTTCAGAAACAACCCTTCATGGTGCTGTTAATAAATAACAGTAGTTATTACTGCTGGTTTAACAAAAAAAAAAATAAATAAATAAATAGACAATTTTTTAATATTTTGAAAATTCGTACAAACTTTGTTTCACTGGTCTATTAATTTTCTTACATACATACATCACTATATATTTTCCCCCTTCATAACAATTCTAAGATATGTTCCTTCTTTGATGACAAGGAGATTTTATAATTGCAGCTCCTCTTAGTCATAGCTGTTTGTTTGGGCAGGAGAGATTAATGGCGTAATGTCTGTTTGGATGTAGGTTTAGCCACGCATCAAACCCTTCCCATGGTCTAGGATGATATCTCTGCTTGGGATGATTTTTTTTTTTCTTTTGCGTTAAGAAGTACTTGGAGAATTTTTCTGCAAGGAAGTACAAGAAGGATCATTAGTAGTAGCTGCTTCTGCTTGAGGCGCGAAAAAGGAAGAGTTCAGAAAGGTGAATTAAACTGAGGGACAATTGTTGCTGCTTGAAGCTGAAGATGAAGAAGATCAGTTTTTCCTTATAATATGATTTGCATCCATACACTCATAATCAGGTGTGTACACTCCTCCAACTTCACTGTATCATGGATTCCGTAAAATGTTGATGGTGTCATAGTGTTGCAGCACACAGACTGTTATCCCAAGTTGGCTTCCACAATGGATCTTCAACATGTGTATGTTAAAACTGGAAAACTGCAACAAATAAAATAAACATTTAGAAGCGAATCCCTACTTCAAAATATGGTCATGCTCATTTTCTGTGCAACCAGCTTAAGTGGTAATGTCGACTGAGCTGTGCCGAATTAATAAACAAAAAAGCCCATTTTTATCTGGAAGCGATCAAGTAAAATTTGTTGAATATAGTGCTTTTCAGCATCCATCCTAAACTTCTTAATTTCTTGAACTTTGTGCTAAAAAAACTAAAACATTGGCTTTGTAGACCTAATACATTTCAAATAAATGTTTAAGACATCAACCTGTCCTAAAACTGAACAAATATTGATGATATTAAAGGCATTCAACATAAATGTATGCTATTCATCCAGTTGATTTAAAAAAAAACAAAAAAAAAAAAGAAATGCTCACTTTCGTTGAGCTGTCTGACACCCTCCCCCCCCAATCCTACTAAACAATGGCTTTTTGTATTTTAGTACAAAATTTAGAACAATGTGAACGATGTACGAGGTATCCAAGAACAATATTTTTGGGGCTTAATGATCAGACAAATAAACACAAACAAACAAAAAGAAAACAAAATCAAACAAAACAGGCTCATTTATTTTTTTAATGTCCAGTCGAGCACCCAAACCCATTACAGAAGTTCCATATTTGCCATTTGTCCATTCCAGGACTCTCCACTTCCTTTTCACAAGTACAAAATGGCCTAAGATCTCTAATAGATCTGGACTAGACTAAATCTAGGCCTAGATCTATTAGATCTACCAGTATGAGACTGAGTCTAAAACGTTAGATCTAACATAGAGTTAGATCTGGACTAGATATGTAATATCTAGATCTAGATCTAAGTTAGACTAAAGCCTCTGTTTAATTGCATATCAAATAAAGATCTAATAATTTTAGACTCTATAGAATCTAGAGGCCACTTTGTTCTTTTTGACTCGATACAGTCTGGAGTCCATTGCAAACATCATTCAAACAGGTCTCAACAACATTGCATTGAAACAACCGACTCAGTCCAACATGATTTGAAGTACATGGGGCCGAACTGTAAATCGTACGAACATACAACCGGCATACACACACGCCACAAGCGGTGTTAAAATTAAATTAAATTTCTGATATCTCTTTCTGTTTTTATGCAAAATACGTGTTTTTTGCCGTAACAATAGAAGACAAACAAAAACTTTTTTCCCAATTAATCTAAGTTTCTCAAAGCCCCTTAGTTTCTCGTAGCAGAAGCGGACAATTTGAAGTTCTAATCAGAAAATGTTATGTCGTAACGAGATTACTAATGGGTCACAGCCAGCAACTTTTTCGAGTTGGAAAAAGACAAAAGAGGTACACTCAAATCATGCACTGTTTCAACAATATTTCATTAAATGACATTTAAAACTTTTTTAGAAACTAAATAACTAGTCACATCTATAACCCAACATTTTCGACACTAGCATCGTATTTCTGCGCCGATCGATAAATAGTGCAAAATGCTCCGCAGTTCGCGAGAGGGCATTAAAAAAAAA
>CALNVZ010003430.1:26404501-26415373 GCA_940671915.1 Paracentrotus lividus | reverse complement strand
TCCGCTACAAATGAAGTGATTTTTTTGGCATAGGAGAATATGCCAAGAAAGGGATTGCTGTATCCGCATATTAACACACCTTTTGAAAAGACCATTGATTATCAAGTTCCTTAAGAAAAGTCTGAAAATCCGAAAATTTTACGAGGTTAAAATTTAGAAGTGCATAATTATATGCAGTTGATGTTTTGAAATTGAAATTTATTATAAGATATCATCAATAAACGTACATGATATATTTTGTGAAAGTTACAAAGAATGAACGCTCTGAACAATAAAATTTGTGCTCTTATTACATTCTTTTTGTTTTCCATGTCATTGATATATATATATATATATATTTGTTTTGAATACTTTACCGTCGAACAAAAACAAATTCAATCATTGATTAATGTTTTTTCTTCTTCAGATTCCAGCAAAATATAACACAAGTTAGGTATAGTATCGACTATTGACAATATAAAATATATCATGCTTTACTTATTTCATTACCAAAGCAATTCAAATCAATGCAAATAAATTTAGAATGTCGCGGAGACGTCTCCGCGACGTCTCCGTGACAATTTTCAGAAACTGTAACAAAGCACTTTCAAAGGACCGTTTTCAAAGTTTCAAGAAAATTTTTTGAAACTTGTCGCGGAGACGTCTCCGCGACGTTTCATGAGTCGCGAAAACTACTCTGAGACGGTTCTTTGAAATGCTTTGTTATAATTTTGAAAACTGTCGCGGAGACGACGCGGAGACGTCTCTAATACTTTTTATCCGTCGCGGATTCTTTAATGAGAAAAGGGCCTTCAGTTCGAGAAATTGGATTCCTCAATTGAATAGTGCCGCGGGGGGGGGGGGTCTAACCTGAAGACAGTTCTTGGGAAAATTATAATTAAAATATAATTATGTTAATCATAGCATAGTTTGATCGACATGAAATACATGTAGAATGAAGAGTGCAAACAAGTTCGAAAAGCAACCTGATATGAACCATTTTTCTAACTTTAAAAACGGAGCTACAGATTGCAACGACTGAAAGATGCTGGTTGTTTATTATACGATGATAATAAGATAATAGATATGGTGTAAGACAGATCTTATTACACTCACAAAGCAAGATACTTGACTCCTTTCTGTGTAGCTAGCTACTTGTTATGACGGTGAAAAGATTTTGGATTCATTATAAGTGGATCTAATGCAGGTGTCACATGCGCCGTGTTTGCCCACCGTTCGCCAGCGTTCTGGCCAAATTTGTGCACACGGCGGCAAACGGTGAGGCACACGGTGAAGCGGTTGGAGCCCGTCCAACACGTTCATAGGAGCTCGCTGGGCACCCGTTCCCGAGAGGATTTTTAAGAACGGCCGAACTCTTGCCGGGTTCTTTCCGGGTGATGACCGGGTATTTCAGAACGGTCTTAAATCGGACCAGTCGTTGGAAGGGCGGTAAAATGACTGAATGAGGACGCCGCACCCGTTTCCCGGAGATGGACCGTGGTGAGGTCGGGCAACATGAATCGATCACCCCCTTTCCTTTTCCGCATCAAGTACGCCCCCTTGTGGCTAAACTTGCCAACTACTAGTACATGAAAACTATACGTGAAAACTACGTTTTTAAGTCGGTTGTCCCCTTGATTGTTTACCAACAAGATCAATCAATAACTGAATGAATTTGAGTTAAAAACTACTACCCAAATTAATATTTTACAAAACAAAAGTATTATATACCATGAGGAATAAATCATATGACATAAGCAGGGAGATAATTATCAACTTTATTTGGGGGCTGGCTTACTTGGAAATTATAGTTTTATAGGGGGCCATATTTTGTCGCATTTGTTAAGCCTCTGTTTCTGTTTTCATTTTAATTCATTTCTAATTTCATTATTTACACTTTATAATAGATTTTATACAATATCGAATTGGTCGTACTTATTAAATTGATCTAACTAAGAGTTCTGAAAAGGTGGGAAAACCTCAGAGGTTTTTTTTCCCCGACAAAGTTTTTTCATTTTGAAACAATATTATTTTGTATGTCTTGATTATAATTATTGATAGGGGGTCTGCGTTTTAGTCTTTGGGCGTCCGATATCCCATCTTTATTCAAACAACTAACATGGGGTAGGAGTCGTTCCAAACGGGTCACTCCATCCATTCATATACATACATATTATTATTTATTTATTCTGGGGGAGGGCCCCTAATTTTCAATTTAAGGCACTATTTTTACCTAAATTTGCGGTCGGCAAATGACTGGTTAAGTCTCATTTTGTATTTTCAATTCTTTGTAGGCTTCCTTGAAAAGTGGTTTAATTCTGGTATGTCATTACCATAAATATATACCCTATTGAAATTAAATTAATTACATGAATTATATACAATCTATGGCAAACAAATTCGTATTTTTTTGGCAATCTTAAAAGCGGTTTCTCATAATGTCATTTGCATGTATTTTATTAATAAAAGTATTATATTAAGATATTGTCTTCTATAGTTCTGATTAATTTATTTAATTACAGTAAAATCACATATGAGGACGGTCAGCCCGGTACCAGACTGGCTAGGACCTGGTATAGACCCGGTATAGAACGATACAGACTCGGTGAAAATAATGAAAAATGCTATGGCCGGTGCCGTTCTATTGCCGTTTTGCAAATGTCGGTTTTTCGGTGAACGGCGAAGACCCGTTCATTTTACCCGGTGCATGTGACACCACCATTAGAAGCAAAGTTGCGGGTAGTATCATATGAAGGAAAAGCGATGTTAGCATAATGGACAATAGAGTCATGTGTAATAATACGCAAAATAAGGTTATGATACTTTACATGATGTAAATGAATCATACCCTCAGCTCAGAGAAAGAAGTTTGGTATATTTGAATACATGCAGTCATATTTCCAAGGTTAACTTAAAGCCAGTACGAACTAGCAGCTTTGTATATAGCACCACCTCAAGTCCTCAGCTACCAGATTCTGCCCTGATTCCTAACCCATAATGCAACATCCTGAACAGTGTAGTCTTACAATACAGGCCCATTTGAAAGATAACACACTTTTCACTACTCAATTAATTTATACCGCGATGATTATGTTGCCAAGTAACAAAACACATACTTTTCCCCTCAAAACATTTCAGTTTCCCAATACAAATTAAATTGTACGTTAATTCATACACTTTTTTGTTAATAGTTATCTCAAAAGATGTACTTTAAGACTTGCTATTTATACCACACATAGTTAATGAGAGGGTTGCTCAGTTCGCTCTCGCTTTAAAGGGTTTGATTTTCATTTAAGGAAAGAGTTCGCTAACCCGAAGGTGCAATATGGTTTGTTAATCCAACAGAGTTCGTTAATTAGAAAATAAAATAATCTGAGCACTATGGGTCAGAATTAAAAAGGCTTATTAAGTTAAACTGTAGCCAATCTGTGGCTTAACTATGGGTAGCCAAATATGACAAATCTCTCTATACGTTGCTACTTCTTACACCTTTACTGGATTCTGGAATCATGCTTTAATGGTAGGAAAATTTTTGTACTTATCATTTCCAGGCAGTTTTTGATAGTGTCAGCTACCAAAATGATAATTCTAACATTTACTGTTCGAGACTGTGTCATATTTTGCCATAGTTTAAACACAGATTTAAGCTATAGATTATTTGTGAATACAGGCACAGGGAAGGGGAAGGAGAGAGAGAGAAAGACACAGAGAGAGAGAGAGAGAGAGAGAGAGAATGGGGTGGAGGAGAAAAAGGAATACATTGAAAAATATGATTCTAAGTAATTACTGTGTATACACAATGTAATTAAAATAGACCGGGTGGACCGGGGGAGGGGGTATGAGGGGGATGCTCTTACTGTCAAACTCAGCGACAAACTCGATATTCATCTCCATTTCGGGTTCGGCGTAATGCCGCGATCACATCACGGAAAGGGGAATCAGTCGTTTTTATAATGTTTCTGCAGTGCAGTTCCGATTTTTTTTCCGCATGAGATTTACCTCTCCAATTAAAATGTCGACGGGCCTCTTTCGATATGATTCCCGTGCTACTCTTATGCGCCACCTGCCAGGGTCCCTACCAGAAAGCTAAACTATGTCCTGCAATTTATTTTGTTCATTTATTATTATTATTATTGTTTTTTTTTTATGCTTTTTGTTTTTTGGAGGGGGGAGGGTCTGTCGCAGGAAAGACCACTTAGGTCTTTTCAGATGTTTTGTCGAACATGTTTGCTTACATAGGCCTATAAGCATCTAATAAAGTTTCCCATTTTCTCACCTAATGCTGGATCATAGTGGGTGGACAAATGAAATAAGATTTTAATCAAATTCCGTCTCTCAACTGTAAGTTTTATGGATAGATCTAATTTATTCATGTAAAATCTTTCGATTTAGAGCAACTTAATTAAAAAAAAAAAAAAATAGAAAAAAATCTTGGAGATAGAACTGCAGTATTTATACAGCGATACTAATGCCTGTGCTGGATAACTGAGAAATTGACTTTTAAGAATCCTTGTTAAAATCTCCTTGTACCAGGCTTGGGCAGACGCAACCAAAGGATTCCTGATTATTCATTTATTGTTTGGCATCTTTATGCTACAGTCACACAGACACTTACGTATAGATACGTTTGTGTTGTCTTAATTTTATTTCATCTTCTTTTCTATCATTTCTTATGTATTTCTTTGTTTTACTGTATGAACTAAATTATTAATATTTCCACTGCTGACTATGACGGGTAGGCATCCGTGGGGATCCGCAGAGAAGAAAAGAATTTTTGGACGCAACCGGACGTAACTCAACGTAAGTGTCTGTGTGACTGTAGCATTAGGGTTAAACAACCATTCTTGAGTTCATTCACAAAGAACAAAAGGTTACTTGGACTATTGACCATAATGCATGGGCTGCTTCTGCCTAATGCCTGCAGTCACACAGACACTTACGTTGAGTTACGTCCGATTGCGTCCAAAAATTATTTTCTTTTCTACGGCTCCCCAAGGATGCATTTCCGTCATAGTCAGCGGTGGAAATAGTAATAATTTCGTTCATCCAATAAAACAAAGAAAGACATAAGAAATGATAGAATAGAAGATGAAATAAGATTCAAACAACAAACGCGTAACTATACGTAAGTGTCTGTGTGACTGCAGCATTAACTTGGTATAGCCAAAGCGATTTTGACACTGGTTTAAAGCCAAAACTCTTATGTCACCCAAATTTGGTATCATCTGACAGAATATGAGTTGCTTCTTTACATGAAATAAAAAATTAGGTTACGTACATTTGAATGTATAAGTTATACATATTTCAAACGACACTCTCAAAGTTGGGTATATCTTTTTTACATAACTTTTCATTTACCCATAAAGCCCAAATGATGCGCAAATCAACTGGCTTACCCAACTTAGAGTAACAGCCTGACAACACTATACTAACTCGTACGAAAGAAGACAGAAGAAGAAGATTTAACGTTTCAGATCCATCATGTCCATGATTACTTTTAGACCATTAAAATTGACTACGAATACGTGCTTACGTGTTAAACATTATAAAAATCGATTGACTCTATTTTCAAGGTTAATTTGAAATTAATTGGTAAGGGTGGTATCTCACTTCGCGGACGTTCCGCAACAGAATAGAAAATTTCGTCTCCGCGACGGATAAAAAGTATTAGAGACTTCTCCGATATCGCGGAGACGTCTCGGACGTCTCGGAGATGGATTTTGGACTACTTCAGACTTTTTTTCATAAATTGTCGCGGAGACGTCTCGGAGACGTCTCTAATACTTTTTATCCGTCGCGGAGACGAAATTTTCTATTCTTTCGCGGAGACGTCTCCGCGAAGTGAGATACCACCATAGGGCGCAAATGGTATGTCTAGACAAACTGCCTCACTCAACTGCACAACTTTTATACGGTCGTTAGAATGAAATTAATTTCTTTACCATGAAAGCTGAAGAAGAAGACTGATACATTATAGTCGATGCATTGCACAGCGTGCACACCACTTGGCTGTTATTGCTGATACCGAAAACAAAATTCCTAATTTAAATGAACCAAACTAGAATACATTAGTCAATGTTCAAGGCCGATTTCGAGCACTTAATTTGTAAAGGGTCCGGAAATATCCTATAGAAAAAGAATTTCATGCACCTCATACAAACATTGTGAAAACGACTGGTGCTATACGCCGTCCAGGCCCCGGAACTGGGTATGTGATCGCGGCTTTTAACACATCGCGGTTCCCGGCTTTTTTCACGGGCAAATATAATTCGCATTGGTTTTACAAAAGTGTATTACTGAGCAAAACGAACGACGCCAACGCTTAAAAGACAATTAATTTTTCATCCATTTCTGGATAAAATTCCCTCAAATGAACCTTGAATATGGCTATACTCCAAATTAATAATCATGAATATTTTGTTCAAGCTGCAATGCTGACAAAGTTGTTAAATATCTAAAGCTCCATCTCTATCCAAACTAATAAATCATTTTTTTCTCTCTAATGAGATGATCATTGATTATGGAGAGAAAAAACACACACTTTTTCAGGAACATTTAACATCATTATCATATAAAGGTTTGAGTGCAGTATACCAGTCCACAAAACGATAAGCCTATGTTTCCCAGCATTGAGACAATTTTTGCACAGAGCTAGGGTACCGTGCATGCCTGTGGGAGCCGTTTGGATAAACTTCATCTCCCCAAGATCAATGACCCTTCTTTGATCATCATGGTCATGCAATGCTTGGACGATTATGTTACAAGTGGGTCTTTTTATGTAGGCTTTCTATCCATATACAAGTACAGTATGTCACAAGGTGGGTATCTTCCCGCATGATTTCACAACATGGCTTAGGATTATTGTTGTTGACGCAATGAAAGATACCACATTTTCAACTCTATGAATACATAACTGTTCCAAGTAATATCTCTTTGTAATGAATTCACCTATATTTTTGCTTTTCAAAGTGTCTTATTTCTGACTCTCCTGTTTATATTTGTTCTCCATAACACACCATACACACGGTGTGCAGGGTGTTGGATGGTACTGGTTTTTATAACTCCCGCGCGTGCTGCACGCATCCAAAACGATTAATGAAGTTGGGAATTATAAGGGCGACCCAAACGAGACGGGCATACTCGGGACTGGTTAGTCTTTGGAAGTTTTCCAGCGATCAGTCACGGTCATTATCTTGACAAGTGTGTGTTGCCGACGAGAGTCTTGCTCCTATCCAATTTTACACAGTCGGAGGTACATGACATTTGGCATGGTGAGACCTGTTTGACCCAAGGTTCTTTTTCCTCTCTGTCAGATGCTTCACTGTTATCATGGTTATACTTTGTTGACAAAATTGACAATGAACTTTCATTGGGACTCTACAACGGGCGATGGTGCATCAATGACCCGAAGTGCTCTCGCATCTCATTGATAGATAGTTTGTTTGATGTGTAACTATTCATAGTTGTGGAATTAGCTAGCCTGTGATCTTGGAAATGGAACATTTGACTTCTGATTTGTGATGTCAATTATACTACCGTCAGTTCTCCTTTTCGATTCCTGCGAGATATAGAAAGTTGATCGTCTTGGAGCTCCTTCATTGATTACATGTAGCCTTCTGTTCATATCTCTTTCTAACTTCAAGCACAGAAATAAATTCTTGGACAATTTTATTGCAATTTATTCCATGATTTTGGATCACTCGGAGTGACAGAGAGGAATGGTCATGATGTTTGTCTATTCGAAATTTCATCTGCCTTGTGCATTCTTGTCATCCTTGGTTGTACTCATCAGTTTTGGAGTCCATCGTATGGTAAGTCAAATATAAACACTCAAATACATTTCATTCTCTTAATCAACTTAAGTTCTTGTAATCCTGTTGCTTGTAATATTTAGGATATCTGTTCGCGTATATTAAGTATAGGGTTTCTCGGTCAATTTCATTATCTTCAAAATCAAAATTTATTATGTTCATATATACATTCATGTAAATTCATGTTTTTCTCTCTTCTTTGGTTGCAATCTCCTGACTGCTTTGATAACTTAACCAAGATCAGTTCTTGTTTTCTACCATTATTTAGAATCCGAGCACATAAGAAATATCTTCTCTGTCTGTGCCCCAAAACTCTGGAACAATCTCCCCATTGTATTTCGTAATGCCCCTACTGTAGAAACATTCAAAAAGCACCTAAAAATGTACCTGTTTAATTCTTAGTTAAGATGTTACCATAATTGTATTAATTTATTTTTCTGTATAATACACAGTAAGCCAATTTATTCTGTTATGAAATGATGTTTTCTTGTTATATCTTATGTTCATTATGTAATATTTCTTATGTACTTTGTAATAGCGCTTTGAAACAATATGTATAAAGCGCTATATAAATGTTATTATTATTATTATTATTATTATATCTTATCGGCACACGGGTGTGCCGTAGCTTACATTGGTATAAGCATGGCAATTTGTCACCGAAGCATTATTTTGTTAAAGCTTCAGTGATCATAACTTAGTCATTCAAATGCTTAAAGTTGAAATGATACCCTTTTAGTTGATACACAATTCTTAATATTTCATTTGATTGTTTCATTTATTTTTATATGAATTGATATATGAATCTGTTGGAAACCAATGTACATGTACTGCAAATTCAATGGAGGAAATTTAATTTTGATTAAATTCGTCAAAACACGTTTCATACGGGATAATTTGTAATGCCGATTGAAAATCAGAACGAATGAATTTTTTTATAGAGTTAATGCATATTTAATACACCTCATCAATCAAAATCCCGAATAACAAGCCAGGATCATCACATCAAACTAGTATCATCGAAGCATCACAAGTCAGTGGCGAATTCAGGTGGGACGCAGGGGACGCGCCCCTATAATTTGAAAACCATAGTCATTGGCCATGTTGGCTGACGAAAATTTCGGCGGTGCCCCTTAATTATGGGCATGGTGCCCCCTATTTAAAAATACTTGATCTGTCACTGCAAGTTACAGCTTATAATACCATGGGTGTTGAATATAGAAACATGAAGAGATTATTTAGTAATAGCAGTGTCGGTTATATAAAATTTCTCATTTATTTGTTTAATTATATAAATATACAGAAGAAGTTTGGGGCGAAACGGACCCCCTAACTTTGACAGGTCACAAGTAAAAAATGAAAAATGCTAAGGGACCAATTTTATCATTGTATTTGCGAAGGAATACCACCACATTTTCAAAATATGTTTATTTAAATCGTTGTTAAAGATAATGCAATCGAAAGCGTGTTTTTATTCCCATAATTCGGGGGGGAAACGGACCATTATGATCTTTTTTTACATTTATTTTCCTCTGAGCATGCTGTGAAGATATTATCATGCCCAATAGGCAGTCTCCGCAGGACATATTAATATCAGCTTCCATATTTTTATGTTCCAGGTGTTCCTTGTGCTTATTGTTATCTTTAGGGGTATGTTGATACATATTATAAGACACATACATGTACTTATGTAGAAACTGAGAACCCGAAATTACTGGTAGTAAAAATGAAGCAGTAACAAGCAGCTATAGGCCTATCTGTCTGTTTATGGATCCTACCATGGAGGTAAAAGAGATGGAGAAACATCACACTCATTCTCTTTAAAGCCACTTTGATGCCGAAGGATAAAATATGCCAGACATGAGTTTCATTGGAATTTTCTCGCAGATTTAGACAAAAGATTCCTGCATAACTACAGACTAACTGGCCAGTTACAAAACGAAATATGCTTTTGTAATGATATTACATTTCGCTGCCTATGGTCGGATTGTATTTCACATGCAGGGGAAAGCAAAAATAATGTTGCAATATTTCTTGAAATATGACTGAAATTACTCGACTGACCGCATGTGGCCGCATATGTGACACATAACGTTCCAACAAACTAATCTTTAAATTTTTGTACTGTGGAAGTTTGTGGAAATGTGTAAAATGTTGATTTAAGCATTGTCGAATTCTGAGGTACTTCATATTTTGCAACTATTAGCGTACAATATTTCGCCCAAGTTTATGACATGGGGTTACATGTCATAGGGCTTTGATACATATTCCGTCATGTGTTTAATATCCATGTTTCTGAGATCAAATAAAATAGAAAATATTCCCAATTATTCATTTTCAACACAAATTATGTTCAGTTTTCCTATGAAAAGGATGGCGGCATCACAGGTACCCACCAAAGGCTACAGTGCACCTGTGTATTATTTTGTACTTTTTAAAAGTTGGAAGAGCCATGAATTAATTTGCATTTCGTTGTCACTCCATACTTTAAATCTCCTTGATCCTACTAGCACACAAATTCGGACTTTCTTTAATCGGGTTCTTCTCCGTGTTTTGGGGTTTTTTTGGTTTTTTTTGTGTGTTTTGCGTGTCATGACTCCAGGCATCAAACGAAAAAAGTTATTATCTTTTTTTTTTACAGCATCTTGCACATGTATGTACTGGGTAGTTTTTTAAGAAAGTTAAAACCATTAATGCTTTATAAAACTTATTCTTATAAATTATTGAAAATAAGTAAAAAAAAAAAAAAAAAAAAAAGAAAAAAGAAAAGAAAAGTCATAAAAAATGCTCTTTTTTTTTACTGGAACTTTTATTATTTCTAATTTTTAATCTGATTTCAAAATAGCACAAGCTTTAAAAAGATTAGATACTATTTATTACGACAACAAATTTATCATGCTACGAAAATAAAATCTGCTATTTTTCTTAAAAATAGATTTTTTTTTTCTTTTTTTCCTTTTCCTTTTTCTTTTCCCCCCTCTTTTTAAAGGGGCACTCTTTAAAGTAGAAATGCACTGCCAGATGTTTAGTACAGTGAATGTGGGGTTCCTCCTCGTGTTACTCGGATACTGGTATCATGTTC
>CALNVZ010003430.1:26300778-26400690 GCA_940671915.1 Paracentrotus lividus | reverse complement strand
TGGTGCAGGAAACTCCCGGATGGCTCGTGTCTTGTCAGGATCAGCCCGGACACCTGTAGCATCCACAATATGTCCCAAGAATTTCACAGTGTCTCTTGAAAATTCACACTTGTTGTTGAGGGTAAGGCCTGCCTTCACAAAGCGTTGTAAGACGGCCCTCACTCGGTTGTCATGCTCTGTATTCGTTGATCCATGTATGAGAACATCATCCATGTGGCAGATGACTCCATCCAAACCCTCCAAGATGCTGGACATTGTGCGCTGGAATATCTCAGGGGCGGATGTGATACCAAACGGTAGCCTATTGAAACAAAACCTGCCGAATGGTGTGATGAACGTAGTGAGAAGCTTTGATTCCTCATCTAAAGGCAGCTGCCAGAATCCACTGTTTGCATCCAGCTTGGTGAAGCTAGTGCCTCTTCCCAGCTTGGCAAGACTTTCATCAACTGATGCCATTGGGTGCACTTCTCGCTCCACTGCTTTGTTGAGTTGTGTAGAATCAAACACAAATCCTGAGGCTCCACTCGGTTTTGGACCGCACCATTCCGGAACACCATTTGGTAGGCACCGTCACAGGAGAAAATTACGCCTTGCTCCAACATCGAGTCAATTTCTTTCTTCACCTTGGGCAAGAGAGGATGAGGAACCTTCGAGGTGATAGAGCATACTGGCTTTGCCCTGGGATAGTGTGATGTGATGCTCGTGTTCAATTTTCCCAATCCAGTGAACAACTGTGGAAATTCTGCCCGAAAGTTTGCATGTTCCTTTGGAGCATCTTCGAGTCCTTTCTACTCTAGTCAACAAATTCAGTTCTTCACATGCTTTCCTGCTAAGCAATGGCTTATCTGATTCTTGACAACATAGACAGTTTCCGAGATTCTTGTGTCCTTGTATTGGAGGATGGCTCGTAGCTCTCCCAAAACTACCAGCCTAGTTCTTCCTGGTCCATAGAGGCTCTTACCAGTTGGTTTCAGTTTCTTCCGCGAAGCCACTCCAGTCCATCTGACAGCACTGTTACAGCAGCACCGCTGTCTAATTTAAAAGTGCGTTGCGTTGCCATCAACAAGAACACTAGCACTCCAATAGTTCTCACTGGTGTCCTAAATCTCACCCAAGAAAACAGTCTCACTTCCTGCAAGTCTTCTACCTCATGTACAGTATTCTTTAGTCCCATTGGTGCACTGCGGCATACAGATCGAAAGTGCCCAGACTTTCCGCACTTATGGCATGTAGCATCTCGAGCAGGGCACTTAACACGGTCATGTTTTTGCCTTCCGCAGAATATGCAACTGCTACCTTGATTTGTGGGTTTATCATGCTGACTGCGTTTCTTTGTGTCTGTGCTTGAATATCTCTGCTTCACTTGTTCGATATGAGCAACCTCATCGTGCATAGATCTAGCACTTTCACCACGAACAACCGATCTATTCGCTTTTCGAGCTTCCGTTTGTCTGCTCAGTTGAACCGCTTTCTCCAAAGTTAAATCCTCTTTCGCCTGCAGTTGGTCAGACAATCCATCATCCAACACACCAACCACTATTCTGTCACGAATAAGTTCATCTTTCAATGTCTTGTACTCACAATCTTGAGCTAATCGATATAATTCATTGATAAAGTATCAACACTCTCTCCAGGCTGTTGGCTGCGCCTGTTGAATTTTGCTCGGCAACTATAGTGTTCTTTCGAATGTAAAATGCTTTTCAAACGCTTCGACAACGTTAGCATACGTGCATTGGTTTCATCAATACCCTGGGTTATGAGTATGTCATCAGCGCAATCACCCATTGCATACAACAGTGTACTGACCTGCTTCTCCTCCTTCTCTGTAGCGAGCCCCGATGCAGTTCGATATCGGTTGAATCTCCTGTACCATTTTGGCCACGATTCTGCCTGATTGAGGCCAGCAACCTTCTCAAAACATTCCGGTAAGGGAGTGAATTCTCCATCCCGGCTGCCACCATATAGGAATGGTTAGAACGTTATACAAAGTCTTTACTAGTTCACAAACAAGACAGCGAGACGTGATATGCATGTATGTTCAGCCATGTTTAATACCCACAAACCCAGTCTCGTATCTGGAGAAGTGTAGTCTAAGTTACAGTCGTTCCAATAATGTACATTATACAACACTATACTTTTTGTTTTACACAGTTCTTATTTATATATATGCTTTACCTTGAGCGTAAATGGTTGTAGTTGGAGTTCTAAGAATGAGCGAACATGATTGTGGCACTCTTACATGAATCTTTATCTAGTTTTAACAGTTTTGTAATAACTTGTCACGTAGAGCGTAAACAGTTACGCACTAATTTTGTGTTTTTTTATTCACAAGTACAAACACTTGTTAATAACCGGATTTTCCAATAATTATTGGCAATTGACGACAGGTTTAGATACGATACATAGTTGACCTATCACGTAGAATCTCTCCAAACAGCAACCGTCTGAAAGGCTTTTAGAGATTGGATAACTGCCATATAGGATTCAATGCAATTCAAAAGTGTCTTTTCTCTGATAATGAGTGGCGCCTGCGGCTCCGCTTTTCTTAATAGGAAGAACTTGAATTATGTTTTTCGCAAAATTAGATGGAGATTGAACAACGATTATTCGTTCAAAATTGTTCTTTTCTAATGGATTGGTAAAATCGTTTATTAGCTTACTTAAAATTATGGCTGTCAAATTATAGTTGACATTTTGATGTTTTCATGCATAATTATTTAGATTTTGTTTGGTGTTGGCCTATCATTAAACTTATATTTTGATGGCCGGAAGAAGGCCTCTGAAAGTTGATAAAAAGCTATTGAGTGATGAAGTTTCTTTTATGCATTAGATATCTCACAGTGGCATAATAAATTAAAGTATATCAAACAAACATCGATCCTGCATGGAAACAGATGATGTAAATAAAACATTATTGGGTGAGGGTGTACGTGGAAACATGTCTCAATGATTAAAAATATTCATCCTGCATATTGATATTTGGCGGACAATGGGCTTTCTCTGTCAGCGGAGAGATACGGTTGAATTCTAAGGATTTTTTTAAATCTTCGTTCAGGGCCTTCAAAAAAAAAAAAGGGGGGGGCTTTCAGGGAAAATAATCTGGTACTTCCAGGCACTTGCAAAAGCATGTAATGGTGCTAAGGAAATTAACTTTTAGGATAGTCTCTTGACAAATCATTACATGCACTGACAGCATGTAGGGCCAAAAGCTCCGCATTTTTGCAAGCCTCCTCAAAGTTTCTTAATACCTTTAAACTCAGTCAATGGCAGTAAAGAAATATGACATTCACAGTCCGCAAGATTCACACCTTAGGCCGGGAAAGTTTGACGATGAGAATAAATAGATTAAAGTATCCCCAGAAGAAAGTAGAACGGCTTTTACACTCGGATTAGGAATATCGTCAAATAATTTATACAAGAAACGTATACAGACACTGAACAAACACCTTTCAGCATGTTCAGCTCAGTAGATCAAATACTATTAACATGAATAATTTAAACATTTGGATAGTACTTGGTGATTGGCGTCGCACGATAAACTGCCAAACGTTGATAACTTAAGAACTAATCAAATAAAAATTTGAGGTATACTAGAACTCGTTTTGCTGCGTTATGTCGAATATATCGCGTCATCTATCGTGTCAAACCTTTTTATATGCTTTTTTTAATATCAGAAGTCATCAAAATTTTATGTCAATGACTTCTGAGACCCTAATAAATCCCCGACAGCGAAATTAAATTTATAACCCCTTGAATATATTCATTTTCTTTCTCTTTTGTCACGAAAGAGCCAGGAGTCTTTAGTTCCTCCATTTTGCATAACATTTTTAATCATCAATCTTCTGGATAAACAGAGTGAGTAAAAAAAAAAAATGTCCCGTCATTTCGAATCGTCTTGTTTAAAGCATGAACATTTAATCAGGTGTTCATAATATGTCTTAGTAGAGTCATCTTCCCAGCATTTTGTTGGTACTCTTTTTATTTGGATCTTTGCACGCATGACTCAGTAACATACAATCTTCAGAAGACGGTAAAATCTCACCTGCGCCAAACAGATTGATGAAGATTTAAAAACAAATGTTGAAAGAATATGTGTACAAACAGACATACACACATACCCTCTCAACACACACACACACACACACACCCACACGCACTATCCTCCCTCACACACATGCATATCATCACACACGGACCACACATACACAGTAAACAATTCACAATTTAATATTTCCCCTTTAATGTTTAACAAAAACAAAAACAAAACCACCACTCAATGTTTGGGACGTAGTAATTCCCTAACAAATGTTTGTGGTTGTGAGTAAGGATGTGTGTGTATGTATGTGGGTGTGTTTGTTTGTTAAGGTATGGGTGTGTATGTGTGCGTGTGCTGATTTGGATTAGATAGGGTGATAGGGCATGTGCGTGTGTGTGTGTGTATGTGGGTGTGTGTGTGTGGTGAGGGTGTGGCTGTGTATATGGTTTGTGAATGTGTAAATGAGGATACGTGTGGGTGTGTTTCTTTATACGTGCACATAAGTAATAATTTCTCAATTTGTTTATTCTTTACCCAGCCACTTGGTGAGATTTTACCGTCTTCTGAAGATTGTCTGTCGTTCAGTCACGCGTGCAAAGATCGAAATGAAAAGGGTACCATCATAATTATGCTAGGAGGATGACTCTTCCAAGACATTTGTCATGAAACCCATGATTAAATCTTCATTCTTTTCACAAGACAACTTCAAAATTATGGAACATTTTTATTGACTCACTCTGTATAGATGATGAACTGTATATGTATTCACACTCGGTTTCCCCCTCTCACCTTATATTTTGCACCCCATCTCTGCTACGAGGCTGTAGTCTTACACCAACTCCTCGTCGAAAGCTATACAGACTGAAAAAATATAGTACAACCGGGGAAAGAATAATTTAGGTATGAAATCTTCTCAAATGAGATGAAAAACATAATGCAGAAAACCCCTAATTTTCCTGCCTTATGGAAATATCAAACACTACTAGTTTATGATTAATCTTCATAATATAACAATATAAAAATACATATTTTCCACTTGTACCATTTTTTATACAGATTGTATGGACAAAGATAATAAATATCCCTCTACTATTCCTTTTGAAATAGAGACGTATTCATTTTTGACGTGAAACTGAAACCTAAATGCGATAACTTTGCATTTTCTTTACAATATGACAGAGTTGGATGGTAATGAATGCCGAATAGTGGATAACTCAACTGCACCATGGTGCTACATGATAAACCTCAAGGGAGAGCTGACACCTGGATTTTGCCGTATAGAACCTTGTGCAGGTGAGTTGCAGATAAACCATCATTATCAAAAGTTTAAGACCACCTGAAAATTTGTGTTTATAGTACATGATTGTATTTGGCATATTTTTATTGTTATTTTTTTTTATTTGACAGTGAATTATTGAATGAGCTCATGCCTTATATCTTGTGCTCACTGAACTAGAGTATGAGAAACCGGGATCATATCAATTCTAGTTGTAAACTTAAGAGGAAGAGGGCGCTATCACTCTACGCAAATCAAACGCTGCCATAGACATTTTGTATTTTGCACAGTTTTTTCACTTTGTTTTCTTGATTATGGCGAAGCAACTACCTTTTCAAAGAATATGATCAAACTTGGATAAGTACGCTAAGAGTCTTTTTTTTTCAAAAATAGGAATAACTTACTGCAAAGGGGAAAAAAAGTCCTGTCACTTGTGTCAATTCGAAATCCTAAA
Organism: Paracentrotus lividus; assembly: GCA_940671915.1. NCBI lineage: Eukaryota > Metazoa > Echinodermata > Echinoidea > Camarodonta > Echinidae > Paracentrotus > Paracentrotus lividus. The sequence goes on along the minus strand of CALNVZ010003430.1, from coordinate 26,394,924 downwards.
TCAGATCAAATTCCTGTACAATATGGCCAATTTTGCTCTCAAAATAGCTCATACGCCACATAATTATTTCCTGGATAACGCATAATTATATTACAGCTTAATGATCAAGCCGTTTTTAAAAGCTTGAATTCTCACATTTCCAGAGATGGTAATTCATTTCGATGGTTAAGAAAAAAGTCCTGTCACTTGAATATTATTCACAAATAAATCTTTACTCGATGGGTCGATATTTCCGCATATCACATGCATATCGCATGTGGACGGCGTCTTCGCAAGAGGTGACAAGATCACTACTTATATCAATAATCGTTTGGAACATCAATCTATGTGAAATAAAGATTCTGATTACAACTTCATCACAATAATGTTAAAGCTTGCCCAAATGTGTATTTCCTCCATCTGGTCTGGAGAATATATTAACTAACAACATGATAAGAGTTCATTAATTTCTTTCATCTCATGTACGAGTAGATTGCTGAACCGAACGGATAATCCATTCCAGCTGGAGGGAAGTCTTCTTAAGCGAGTTTTTGTGAGCTTAATTTATTATTGCAGCCAGCTGTATAGATTTCTACGCTTGTCAGTCTGTATTTCCAACGTCGCTTCGTTGCGTCTGGCCTTTCTAGATAATGGACGCGCCTTGTTTAATTACGATAAAATGCCGCACATTGGTATACGTTAACTTTACATTTTACGTAGAGTAGAATTGATATGGTTTGTGATAATAAAATCAGAAATAATCACCGACAAGAATTGTGATACAGGTATTTAGTATTGGCCAATTGTTAATGAAACTATGGACAATATCTTCCAGAATATACACATGAACTATATACATAGATTTTTAGGTGGTCTTAGATTGTCAATAATGATGGTAATATGGCCGCCTGATATTATCAAGACAACTCGTCTACGACATGATTATGCCCTAAATTTTTTTTTTAAAACAAGTTGTTTCCAAAATAAAGATAAAAAATATTAATGGTATAGGTCTAAGTACAGTCACTCCGATATTACAGCTTTATGACCATGTTGCCAATAATAGGTAGTTGCGATTGGCCTCTTTTGCATCACAAAAATATTCATAACTTTCTGATCATAAGTCTGATTGTTTTCAGCTTCCATGTTTCTCCACTAACTCTGATTTCTTATCTGTCTTTAAAACCAACTTATTTGGTGTCCAATTTGCCCTTTGAAGTTAATCCAGTTTTTAAGTTAACGACCAGAGACTTACTATTAGTTAATTTTGTTAAAGATCAACTTGATAGTCTACAAACTCCTACCAATATCCTGTACTTAAGCTGACTGTGGGTTACACGAATTGAACCAGCATCCGTCTCCATCTATCATGTCCTCGTTACCACGGGTAACCAGACCAGTTATAAAGATTCGTTATAGAATATATCGTCTGTTGGGAGCCAGAAGGGCGTTATTGCATATTATAGATGTTCCGTTGAGAGCCAGAAGGGCGCTATTACTGTACAAAGTCAATGGTAATAGCGCCCTTCTGGCTCCCAACGGAACATCCTTGATCTGCAATAGCGCCCTTCTGGCTCCAAGCCGACGATATTATGTAATACAGAATGGGATCAGAGCAAAAATATTAACACAAAATTAAATAATGATCTAGATAATCAATGCTTATGAAATCTGAAAAAATGGCCTTTCTCCTTATAAGGAGAAAATTCACTGTTACCGAATCATTTTTCATAATTATGGTCAATTATTTGAGCGATCGTTTAATCTATAATAGTTATTCTCATCATCCGATCATAACCGGTTGAATTGCCGGAAGTGGTATCATTTGATGCAGTATGTAAATGTTAAGGACTTTAATATAATTGTATTAAATACAATCTGAAGTCATCCCGAAAAAATCTTATTTAAATCCCCGGGTTTTATTGCAATAATTTCATTAACCGAAATTTATTTATAGGCCTACCTGCAATGATCCAATTTGTCATAAACTGGAATCCATGGTTGAACACTTTCTAAACCGGTTAAGCGATTTATATCGTCTGCTGGACACCTAATACTGTATGTGTGAGAAGTTGATAGTAATATGGATTTGGAGAATCATGGTGTATCACGGTGTTAAAAATACATGGATCAGTGTGAAAAGATTTTTACACGGACATTATGGTACGCTTTCTACAATTAAGAAAAAAAAGCATCTCCAAATTGGACAGAAATTCGAATTCGAGAACAAAAAATGGTGATCATTTACAAAATCTCATTTGAGTCTAAAATTGGAATGGGAAAACTATTAGTCAATTATTAAAGGTCCGTAAACAAAATATGAATATCAGTATTTTAAATTGTGTAACGTTAAATGAAAAGTTTGATCTTGCTAATTGGTAATGTTACAAAGTTGTTTGCCCTACAACCATCGTACTTTAGAGTTCATTTAAAACTTTCCTCCTCAGACAAACAGTTATACGAATACCCGTATGTCTAAGCTAAGGACACCATGGTATTGATTCAAGATTATATTCCTGGATACTATAGTAATATGATTCCAGCTTGAATCAATACCATGGTGTCCTTAGCTTAATTAATTAATTGGCCAGCTACCCTTAATAAATCTTGGAACAAGGCCAAAACCATTTCAGTTGAATGTCCTATTGGTAGTATCTTCCTTGCCATGAAACGGATTTGAGACTAGTTTGGGACTGGTTTCAGACGGAATTTAAACGGGTTTGGGTACAGTCGAAGAGACGTCTCGGAGACATCTCAGAGACATTTTCTGATTCCCAGCGACATTTCATGATTCTCCGCGACGTCTCATGAGTTACGGGGAAACGTATATGATTAAATCTATACTCCGAAAACTGAAGTGCTCTTTTTAGCACTTCAGAGGCTGAAATCAGCACTTTTTAAGAGCTTGCATAGTGATTGCACTCAAAGTGTTGTTTAACTGCACTCAAAGAGCTGGAAAATGGAGTAACTTTAGCAAAATATGGCACGACTTCGTTGAGATTCGAACATCATGATGGGTCCCCTGCATGAGAAGCGCTGACGAGACCAATTCACATCTTACCATTGCTAGCAGATCGTACACTCTAAAAACTGAAGTGCTAATTTATGGGTGCTCGTATAGTGACTGCACTTGAAGTGCTAAATCAGCACCTGAAGTGCTGTCTTAGCACTTACCCAAGTGCTAATCTATCAACAACAACAAAATTTTATGGTCGGTATGGGATTCGAATCGGGTTCACCTAGACATGGAAGAGTACCGCTGACGTTACCAATAGACCAACGGAGATCTCGCTAACTGGCTTTAATTATGACAGCATAGTAGATGATTATGGCAAATATGAAGAAAGTTCATCATCCAGGAATATAATCTGCTAGCAACCGTGAGATGTGAATTGGTCTAACGTGTTCGTCAGCGCTTCTCATGCAGGTGACCCAGGTTCGAATCCCAACGAAGTCACGCCGTTTTTGCCTATTTTTGCTGAAAGTTCAGCTCACGTGAAAGTGCTAAAACAGCACTTTGAGTGCAGGTAAACAGCTCTTTGAGTGCAGTCACTATGCAAGCACTTAAAAAGTGCTGATTTCAGCCCTTGAAGAGATTAAAACAGCACTTAAGTTTTTAGAGTGTATTGTTGCATAATGAACTGTCTTCAAATTTATTATGCTGTCATAATTAAAGTAAGTTAGGGAGATAACCATTGGTCTATTGGTAACATCAGCGGTACTCTCCCATGTCTAGGTGGACCCTGGTTCGAATCCCATACCGACATTGAAGATTTATTTTGTTGATAAATTATCACCTGGGGAAGCGCTAAAATAGCACTTCAGGTGCTGATATAGCACTTCAAGTGCAGTCACTGTACGAGAACCCGTAAATTAGCACTTCAGTTTTTAGAGTGTATGAATTTCTTTCCGTCTCCGAGACGTCGCCGGGACTTTCATTGGGAGTGTGTTTCAAGTTAAACCTGTGATCATGTACGTGAATCTTTGATTAGATAAAATATTATTTTTTTTTTAAATCTCCCATGAAAATATGAAACAACAGAACTTTGCAAAAGCATAATGACATGCCGGACCTGGTGCACCAATCATCATTTACATGTTGAATCTTTGTGAAAATTTGAATTTTACTGTAAGAACAGATTCAGCGCCATAAATCAGCAATAATATTGATTCCGAAAATGTTATCCTCCCCATCAATGCCTGTAATTAAAGAAAAGAAGAAAGATTACAAAGTTAGGGCACATTGTGTTTGCTGGGCAGACAATTTTATCATAGTGCCATCAATACAAATACACATTTATAATGTTAATTAAGATCACATTTTGTTTACACAATATGCGTTCCATCTTCTAATATTTTACTTTATCTAAAAATATAAATGGATAGCACACGACACCTATAAAATCTCGGAGAATATATGGGGTAATGTTTATTTAAGATAATATACCAAAATAGTTAGTAATGGCGATTAAACTATACACAAACACTAATATGGACTAATATGGCCAGTATTCAGAGTACAGTCTCATATTTTCTTTGGCATTGGGAAGGGGGGGGGGGTTAGGCCCTACATATTTGTTTCATTTTGAACGCACGTGTTATACCTTCTTGTTAATTGGGGAGGGTTAACAGGCACATACCCCCTCTCGTTACAAAAATTATTTATTTTAGAAATTTTAAAATTTTGTTGATATTTTCATTTCTATTAAGTTGTAATTCATGTAGGTCTTCACAATTATACTCTGCTCTCATATACAATGTAACCCGAACTGAATATGTTATTCTGTATAATTATGAGAATAAAATTAATGGATGAATGAATGAATGAATTACGAGTTCCACTAACCTTGTTACATAATGCAGTAGCTTTGTCATTAGGCTAATGAAGGGGGATATATCAATCATATACCTGCCGAGTGTCCGTGTAAACAACGATGGGCTGAAAATTTAAACAAAACCTCCTACCATGCATTTGCCATCGCACATCACAATTTGAAGAAGAAGAAAAAAAAAAAATGATTGACAGAGATTATAAGAAATTCGACAGTCATTGTTTACTATAACAAGGGGGGGGGGTCCCGCATTGACAGAAAGGGGTGGGAGGGGTTCGTGGGAGCGCAGCTGGGCTAATTTAAATTATAGGATGGGAGAGGGGGAGCCCAAGAGTTATGACATCGCTACCTCATGGATTCCAACTATTTCCTTCAAAAATCTGCTAAAACAGACATTTATGTAATACACTACGACATAGTAGCTAGAGCTGTTTAAAAGTGACGTTACCTGATTACAGATTTATATCCAAGTTTGATAAATCATTACATTTTGTATAGCTTTTGTCTGTCTCTCTTTCGTTGTGCTTTTTCTTGCTCAAACCAATGTATGATACATTCACATGATAAATGTCTATTATCATATCTTTAAAAAAAGTATATAAATCTTTATTTGTGTTCAAGTCCATGCTGGGTGCAGGAACGGTACTGGAGTAGAATACCGAGGGTATGGACAATACACGGAGTCTGGGTATGTTTGTATCTACTGGAACAGCGCGACCGGGCAAATTATTAACCCATCCACGCATCCAAACTCTGGTAAGTGACCCTAATTTCGAGTTTTAACACTGTAGAAATGAACTAAATTTTCGTGGTGTGGAAATTTTTCGCGCATTCTACATCATGTGCAGACCTACATGTATAATTGGATCGTTGTGTTATAAACAGATAGAGAGGCGTAGCCGACATTTATTCTTAGATTTGCCCTTTTTAGCTTTAAAAATTCAAAATTTCAATGAGGGATTTAAAAACAGATAGAAAGGGAGTGGTGGATCTAATAATTCATGGGGGGGGGGGCAAATCTTGGATTTCAGATTTTGTTTTCACCCACAATTTTTGGGGGATGGTTAAACCTGCCGTGACTTTGTTTTGGCCTTCAGCTTAAACTGTTTCCCCCCCCCTTTATTTTCATTAAAATTACATCCATGGGGTGGGATAGGGAGTGGGGGGGGGGGAAGACCTCTTTCCAAGGACGATCATCTATAAAAGAAGCTTTATTTTAATTGTTTTAAGTTCTGTCTGCAAAGGGAGGGTGCTTTGAAAGCCCAAAATGTTGGATTTTTTTTTCTTTCTAAATTTTGGGTTTAGCGGGTGCACGCCTTTTGTGTCCCGATGCTTGCATCTGCCACTGTTTAAGGAAATAAGAACGGGGAAAAGAGGGGGATGCTATTTTTATGTTACTGATAATCACGCGTTGATTACATGCATTGTTCATTTTAGCATTTCGTGAGATATCCAACACTTTCATCAAGGTCAACGTAATAGAGAAAGGACATGCCTATATTGAAAATTAAGAATATAATTAAAATGTCTACTTTTGTGTTTAAATCAGGACTGGAGGAGAATTTTTGCCGCAACCCAGACAGGCGGGATAGACCATGGTGTTATTATCAGCGCCCAGGAAGCAGCGAAATTCTATCAGATTTCTGTCAAATAGACGAATGTAAGTAAGCCTTAAAATTATATAGCATATATATGTATATTGCAATCGCAGTCTGAAGGTCCTATCTCACTGCATGGAGGAGGCAATTGGAAAATCACCTAAAAAGAACATGTTCGTTTTTCTCGCGATTCAGGAGGCGTGGCGGTGACGTCTCCTTACCTCCAGAGGCTCGGAGTCGCGAACTAGTAGCAAACTCATCTCAAACCACTATTGTCTTCTTTTTTAATGCATAGGCCTACCAATAAACCGAAAAGATTTAAAGAGTTAGATATATGAAACTTTTTGGTCATTCATTGTGACTGCACTATGCCTTCCAAATTTCAACTTTTGGTTGCTCTGTGGCTGAGATTTCATCACGGGGATTCTGCCCCAGCCGGTCACACGAATTTACTAAAATATGCGGCCTTTTAACGATTTAAGCGAATTATATGATGTTGTTGGTTATAGAGGAACAGGTGTGAATAATTATTATGCCGTGTTCATTTGAAACTGACAAGTGCATAAGAGAGGAAATGACTGAAAGTATATAGGCCTGGGTCAAGATTTAATAACTATTTGTTTTGATAACGTAAACGTTTCATTTCATCAGAGAAACGTGATGATAGAACTACTCCTATTCGTGATTCTGAATTATTTACTTTTTAAAGTAGAATATCAGTTTTCGTTTAAATCTTCAATACCCCTCAATCATGACCATTGATGAAGCACGGCCTAATAAAATGAATTGTATCAAACGTGGAGTCCTGGAGTTATATGAATATGACATAAAGTGTTGGTCAAGAAGGCATTAAAAAAAAAAGAAAATTATTTAAACATCAACTCACGAAATTTTCAAAGCTTTTTACGTTATACATTAGTTGTAATATGTTTTCAATTATTATTACTAGTGCGTGAACGAGTTTGAGAAATGATTGGCAGGTTTATGGTGTCCATATTGACTGATTAATAATGTGAAATCTTCAATACCCCTCAATCGTGACCATTGATGAAGCACGACCTAATAAAATGAACAAATGATGAATAGTATCAAACGTGGAGTCGTGGAGTTATATGAATATGACATGAAGTGTTGGTCAAGAAGGCATTACAAAAAAACGAAAATTATCTAAACATCAGGTCACGAAATTGTCCAAGCTTTTTACGTTATACATTAGTTGTAATATATTTTCCAATTATTATTACTTGTGCGTGAGCAAGTTTAAGAAATGATTGGCAGGTTATGGTGTCCATATTGACTGATTAATAATGGGAAATATTGAAATCCGGAAATTTGGTCTAGATCATTTGCTGACATTATCTTCGTAATTATGAAAAGTTTTTCATTAAAACGGAGTTTATATAACAATTAAAAAAGAATAAACAAAAAATGAAATTAAATGGACTGACATTAAAAATGTTGATGTCTTCTAGAGTTAATAATCTCCTTGCCCTCAAGAAAGCGTTTCCTTAGATTAAACTTCGAAAGTTCATTATTTGATAAAAAGAGACCCTTTTCTTTAACGATCGCGAATTTGTTTTGATTCTAAAATATTGAGATTGTACATTACTCACACCTGCTTTGAAAAATGTGAAATGAATCTATTAGAAACCTTATCATGACCGTATATGACGTACTTTTTAGGCTTACTGACATGTAAAAGACATCACCCTTTTTAGTTTGAAAAAAATGAACACTAAAATCACCCTTCGAAAATACCGGACATTAACTTTGCTATCCACTTAAAATTGAATACCTCACAGGTACAACGGATGCGCTCTCAAACTTTCAACAAATCACCAACACGCTTTTCTCCTCTCACGATCACATGGTCTTCGAAAATTCAAATATGACGTCAGAGGAGTGCGCCGTCGCATGTCTACAAGAGGAGTCTTTTTCTTGTCGCTCTTTCAAGTTCCGTGACGTACATACTTACAACGCCCGTAGATGTACCTTGTCATCTGAAAGCATATTTACTCTAGGGCTACACAACAAACCGCTTTTCGATGACGATTTTAATGACATTTTCACCCGAATTGACAAAAGTAGGTAACACCAATCATGTTCCCAATGATTAGTATGCCGAATAATTACTGTGTGGAAAAGATTGAGCAAAGAAAATAGGATTCCATCGGAATTATTCGAACCCAAGACCTCAAGATTGCTAGACAAATGCTCTACCGACTGAGCTATGGCAAACTCTTATATGACGATGTTCGTCCCAGAAAAACCCTTGCGTTTCAATACTCGAGTGATCAGAAGTGATCAGAGCACCTGTTTAGTAATCAGAAGGTCTTGGGTCCGAATCCCGATGGAATCCCATCACTTTGACTATAGTCTTTGCTCATTTTTTCATATTAATATATTTCAGGTGAGTTTCAAACTTTGTTCAAAATAATAATTACTGTTTTAGAAATTGTTATAATAATACTTCGATATAGAAAAAGATAGTCTACATGACGCCATTTGATGCTTTGGGAACTATGATATTTCCCTATATTTTGTTGTTCTCTTTAAATAATTTTTTTCACTTTGAAAGTACATAAAGACTCCATTTTGACACGAGCGATACCATAACAATAACATGTTTAGTTGAGAAACAAGTTGAACGTATGAGGTATCGACCACCTCGATAGGCCCTGTAACATAAAGACTTACGATTAATTGCAAATCGATAGTGACCAATCAGGATCCTTGTTGCATAGACTTTGTGCTTATAAGTCACACTGTGAACCAATCAGGACGGGTATTTTCAATTTGCAGTTGATCGTGATTATTTATGTTACAGGGCACCAGGGCCTATAGCCTGGCCTCAATCGAACCAGAAGGTTGTCCCGTCCCAATTGACCCCGGTCATATTAAACTTTATTTTGTAGAGTGTATCTTTTTGTATACGACTGATTCAAGAGCATTTTAAAACTGTGTACTAGTATTCTAATCCGAATACTGGTTATATCTTTTACAGTATGTGACGCCTTTGAACCAGACTTTACAAAGCTTCCTGCAGGTAATTAAACTCAGAGGCCCATATTCTGCTATGAAGACTGAGTTTGTATGCGTCGCAAGTTCGTAAAATCTATTGTGCGATGAACTGCGATCCTTTTGTCTGACGCAGGTCACACAATAGATTTGTACACGATTGCGACGCATACAAACTAAAGGGCCTGTCCCACAGGAGGCGATCGATGTGGCGACAACCTATGCATGTTAGAACCTGCCAGAATCGTGTCAGAATCGTAGGTGACCGAAGATCATATACGTATCTACGACTCTGTCTACGATAGGTTACGACAACGACTTGTTTCCACGCAAACAATAGGCTAACAATAGCTGGTATCCGATAATACAATAGCCTCGACCTTCGCGTATCTCGCGGCTCGACTTCTCTTGTCGCAGCTTAAAATCAAACAAAAAATGAACTTGCGAACTGTGGCGATCGTTGCGGCTGACACAGGCGATCGAGTGTTTTCTACCTGACCGCGGCCTGTCGCCTTTAAGTTCGTGATAGTCCTCTCAGTCGCGCATTATAATTTGGGTCGTGAGTGATTTTTGAAAATTTCAAAAATTTACGGCCACTGTACAGTATCTGAATGGGAGGCCGATCCTGATTTTGGTGAATGTACCCTTACAAAAATGTCCTGTGGTATTCCTATGGTATTTCTGAATGTCCTGTGGTATACATATGGTATTTCTGAATGTCCTGTGGTATTCCTATGGTATTTCTATGGTACAATAAAATACCATAGAAGTACCATAAGGAAATATCACACAGGAAAAGGGTACCATAAGAATACCATACAGCAGTGCTGTGGTATTTGGCACAAATACCATATGTATGGTATTGCTGTATGGTTTTTGGCACAAATACCATATGTATGGTGTTTCTGTATGTCTTTTTGGCACAAATACCATATGTATGGTATTGCTGTATGTTTTTTTTGCACAAATACCATATGTATGGTATTGTTGTATGTTTTTTGGGCACAATTACCATATGTATGGTATTGCTGTATGGTTTTCTGGCACAATTACCATATGTATGGTATTGCTGTATAGTTTTCTGGCACAAATACCATATGTATGGTATTTCTGTATGGTTTTTTGGCACAAATACCATATGTATGGTATTGCTGTATGGTTTTTTGGCACAAATACCATATGTCTGGTATTTCTGTATGGTTTTTTTTTGTGGCACAAATACCATATGTATGGTATTTCTGTATGGTTTTTTGGCACAAATACCATACGTATGGTATTGCTGTATGGTTTTTTTGCCCCGACAAATACCATATGTATGGTAGTTCTGTATGTTTTTTGGCACAATACCCATATGTCTGTATGTTTATTTGCTGTATGGGTTTTTGTGGCGACACATTTACCATATGTATGGTAGTTGCTGTATGTTTCTGGCACAAATACCATATGTTATGTTTGCTGTATGGTTTTTGGCCAAATTACCATATGTATGGATTGCTGTATGTGTTTTTGGCACAAATACCATATGTCTGGTATTTCTGTATGGTTTTTTTTTGTGGCCACAAATACCATATGTATGGTATTGTCTGCTATGGTTTTTTGGCACAAATTCCATATGTATGGTATTGCTGTATGGTTTTTGGCTTACACAATCATACCATGTTATATTGTTTGGTTTTCTGGCACAAATACCTGATATGTATGGTTTTTTGGCACAATACCATATAGTATGGTATTGCTGTATGGTTTTTTGGCACAAATACCATATGTATGTGTATTCTGTTATGGTTTTTGGCACAAATACCATATCGTATGTATTTGTATGGTTTTTTGGCACAATCCCTATGTATAGTATGCTGTATGGTTTTTTGGCACAAATACCATATGTATGTATTGCTGTATGGTTTTTTGGCACAAATACCATAATGTATGGTATTTCTGTAGCTTTTTGGCACTCAATACCATATTTGTATGCGTATTGCTGTATGGTTTTTTGGCACAAATACCATATGTATCGGTATAATTACTGTATGGTTTTTGTGCACAAATACCATATGATGGTATTGCTGTATGGTTTTTTGGCACAAATACCATATGTATGGTATTGCTGTATGGTTTTTTGGCACCAAATACCATATGTATGGTATTGTTGTATTTTTTTTTTCACACATACCATATGTATGGTTTGCTGTATGTTTTTTTTGCAACAATACCATATGTATGGTATTGCTGTATGGTTTTTTTGCGGACCAATACCATATGTGATGGTATTGCTGTTATGGTTTTTCTGGCACAAATACCATATGTATGGTATTGCTGTATGTGTTTTTGGCCACAATACCAATATGTATTTCTGTATGTTTTTTATGTCCAAATACCATATGTATGGTATTGCTGTATGGTATTTTTGGCACAAATACCATATGTAGTATTCTGTGTATGGTTTTTTTGGCACAAATACCATATGTATGGTATTTTCTGTATGGTTTTTTGCACACAATACCATACGTATGGTATTGGTTAATGGTTTTTGGTACAAATACACATATGTATGGTTTCTTGGCACACAATACCATGATGTCATGATTTCTTGGCACGAACTACCATCATATCTATGGTATTGCTGTATGTGTTTGTTTGACACAAATACCACTATGTATGGTATTGCTTGTTATGGTTTTTGGCACAAATACCATATGTATGGTATTTCTGTATGGTTTTTTGGCACAAATACCTATGTATGTATCGCTGTATGTTTTTTTTTGGCACAAATACCATAATGTATGGTATTTGCTGTATGGTTTTTTGGCCCAAATACCATATGTATGGTATTCTGTATGGGCTTTTTGGCACTAATACCATATGTATGGTATTGCTGTATGTTTTTTTGGCACAAATACCATATGTATGGTTTGCTGTATGGTTTTTTGGCACAAAATACCATATGTATGGTATTGCTGTATGGTTTTTTGGCACAAATACCATATGTATGGTATTGCTGTATGTTTTTGGCGACAAATACCATATGTATGGATATTGTTGAATTTTTTTTATACACTATTATACCATATGTATGGTATTGCTGTAGTTTTTGGCAACAATACCACATGTATGGCACAAATACCACATGTATTGGAGCCTCTGTTACAATCGCCCCGTGTTACAATTATTGTCCCGGTGTCCCCTACATCACGGGGCTGCGATTTCATGTGACTGACGGTCAGGGGTGGGGGGAGAACGGAGACCCCGGAATGGGAATTATTATGGACTCGAACGGAAATAAGGCTTCCTAAATATTTGTATACCCAAAATTCGAAATAGAATGATCTATTTCACATAATTTATTATGCAGAAACTAATGACAATTTTAAGAATATAAGGTTCGGAACAATAAAACATTAACACAAAAATACGACCTGAAGACATAGTTAAATTTTAATCATTGTATTGTTATTGTTTGTGAGCGCGAAGCGCCGAGCTAAAAATTTTGCTCTATAATAACATTAATCATTGTATTCACTAGCTGATAATCACTACTAGAAAATACAATCCGAGAGCGAGTGGAAAATCTCATTAATCAACGTTTTTACAATACATATTATATATATATATATATATATAATATATGTTTGTAATCCCTTTTCTGAATATGGTCACTTTTTATACCGATACGGACCTGAAAACAAAGAATTTAAAGAAACTTAAAAATTTATTTCCATCACATTGTGACAAGTGGGCAAATACAAAATTAATCCAAATTATTTAGAAATAAAAACAAAAAGTATAAAGCCTTGAAAATCAGGGACAAGTCCCCCTGATTGACGCCAAATTTGGGAGAGAATTAATTATACACTAGATCGGAATAAATAAAGCACCCCAAAGAGACATTATAATATAGGCTAGTATTCAAATAGAATGACCTACCTCACACATTTATGCCAAAGTTACAAATAAAGCGTTGTAACAAATAAAAGAAAAAATCGAATATAGGGACCTGAAGAAAGATTATTAGTTTAATTATTGTCTGGTGTTTTTGTTTTTCAAGCGAAGCGGGAGCCGAAAAATTTTGCTTTTATTGACCTGAACTTGGTTCATTTTACGCACACTGTGCCTCTTCGTCTATATATATTGTACATATATTTTTGTTAAGCTTTTAAAAATCGAGGGTGGACGATCCCCCAAGAAACAAAAATCGATGGCGGGGGGGGGGGGGGGACTCATCGTCCCCCCGTCCACCCGGACGCCGCCAATACCTACCGTTGTGTAGTATTGTCACAGGATATTTTTTTTCTAAGGGATAGTTTCTTACAGAATTGACTAAGTGGTGTTTGAACAAGTCGACTTGATTAGACGAAATGGGAATAATTAGACCAAATGGTAATTTGACGAACTGATTTGAAGACAACTCCAACAGGATGAAACCAACGCGCATTATAGTCAAAGTGGATTTATGGCAGTTTACTGCTGAAGTTTGGTAGCGCTCATGGCTTAATTCCTGTGTACTTCGTGTCGGTAACTATGGTAATTAGCTTCATTTGCATACAATGTCTTTTGTAATGCACAAATCAGTATTTTGTGAAGCTTACCTCATTAATCTAGTAATTGCCTGCAATATTAATATATTTTTCTTTTAGGGAAATATATTCCTAAACACAAAGTAACATTCAAAGAGCGAGAGTTTTGACACTTGCATTATTATCAAGAGATATAGAAAATAACTAACTGTGATCCAAAATATATTTGCTAAATAGTGGTATATATACAAGAGTATGGTCTCATTGGGTGTCTAGCGTCAGTCCTGTGGTAACGGCGTGTGGTATCCCTGAATTAACGGCGTGTGGTGTTCGGGTCGTAACGGTATGTCATAATCCTGGTAACTGTGTGTGGTATTGATGTGTGGTACTAGTTTGGGATAATGCTATCAGGTAGGCCTATTTTTGCTGTATGGTACTGCTGTATGGTATTTTTTGTGGTACTTGTGCTAAAATACCATAGGAAATCCAGTGGTATTTGTGCCGAAATACCATAGGAAATCCTATGGTATTTTGGCTGTATGGTATTTTGTGTGGTATTTGTGCCAAAAAACCATAGGAAATCCTATGGTATTTTGGCTGTATGGTACTTCTGTATGGTATTTTGTGTGGTATTTGTGCCAAAAAACCATAGGAAATCCTATGGTATTTTGGCTGTATGGTATTTGTGCCAAAACACCATAGGAAATCCTAGGGTATTTTGGCTGTATGGTACTTCTGTATGGTGTTGTGTGTGGTATTTGTGCCAAAAAACCATAGGAAATCCTATGGTATTCTGGCTGTATGGTATTTGTGCCAAAAAACCATAGGAAATCCTATGGTATTTTAGCTGTATGGTACTGCTGTATGGTATTTTGTGTGGTATTTGTGCCAAAAAACCATATGAAATCATATGGTATTTTGGCTGTATGGTACTTCTGTATGGTATTTTGTGTGGTATTTGTGCCAAAAAACCATAGGAAAATCCTTTGGTGTTTTGTATGGTACCGTTGCGTGGTACCACACGACATTTTTGTAAGGGTAGGTGGCGACAAAGGCCGTAGCAGCTTAAATTTCACTGTCCGTTCGGTTCAGCGATGCGTGCAGCGTACGCTGGAGCGCGGCAACCTACAACTGGCCGCCGTTCCGCTCTGCTAAACATGTTCTATCTGGCGACAATCTGAAGCATCTTGTCGCGACAAGAGAAGACAATCTACGGTCATTGACGTCAACCCAACTGACGCCAGCTTTTGTTTAACTTGTTGAGAAACCAGCGGCGAACAGAATTTTGCGATGTATTCGTTGGCGACAGACGAGATAATTCACGATCTTATAGGCGATTGGACCTGCGCATGGTGGCGATGGGTACTAAAAAGTAGTTCGTAGGTTGTCGCCACAACGATCGCCTTCTGTGGGACAGGCCCTTTAGTCTTCATAGTAGAATATGGGCCCAAGAGTATTTATAGTATTTTGAGTATATATCCTTTAAACATTAAGAAGTATGCTTTGTGAAGCACGAACGAACATTTAACTGAACATTAAGCGCTAAAAATGTTATCTATCCTAGATGGAGTAATATTAGGGTAAAATGATCAGAAACTACGTGTAGGGTACATGCAGGTAATATGGGCCAGCAGGTAATATGGGCCACCTGAAGCAAATCATGTCGTGACCGTCGACCAGTGACCGGTGACCGGTGTGAGCACCATAATGTTGTTCATATGAACTGTATACGTAAATATATCGTCGTGAGAGCATCTAATGCCGAAATTTCTCTGAGAAAATGGCTGAAAACCAAAAAGGTAGGTAAAACTTATGGCATTTTTTTTACCCTGATGTAAAATATGATATTTCACAGAATGTGATGGTGAAAGAGTGTTTGAGGAGGTAACCTCAATTGTTTTGTATATTTAGTAAGCTTATAGTTTCATTTTGATCATACTAGCGTGTACAGGTCAATTTGTTTTAGTGAAGGGGTGCAATGTTGCATTGAATGCTTGCCTGACACAGCAACATTAGTGCAGGTAATATGGGACATCCAAAATGGCGGAAATGATTCTGGTACTTAGTATTTGGATGAGGCATCAATCTCTTTGCTCCGATTTTTTGGGGTATATTCACAGTATATAATTAATATAAATAACTTATTGTAGGCCTATATTGACTTGTATAATGAAAATAATATTTAAATAATATTACAAAAATAAATAACATACAAAATACATAACAATGAAATATATAGTCAAAGGATTTACTGAAGGGTCTTATAATTTCAAATTATATCTTAAAGTTAATTATTTTCAACATTTTAAGCAAATTCCAGACATGGTAGAGTCATTGTAGTTTTTAAAACGTACATTAAATACATGTGCCCATATTACCTGCACATGCAGGTAATATGGGCACTTTGGTAATGACGTCAACATTTGAATATTGCAGACAGGAGGGTTGGTGATAATTGTTTTTATTCACGATAAAAGTTAGAGCAGTAGTCATTGATTCATATAAACAAACATTAGACTGTGTGTCATTTCGTAATTTTATGCAAATTAGGCAAATGAGCTTAGGGGGCCCATATTACCTGCATGTACCCTATAAGTTATAATAATTTCTTTGTTATCGTAATATTTGTGAGAATGGGATGGAGGCCTTTACTCCTACAAATTGTATCATTGACATGATTGATATGTATTACTTTGTAAGCACTCTGATCTTTGGATAAATGGAGGATTGTTTTGGAAAGGTATTTTTGGGGGCGCAGTCGGGGTAATTTTTTTATAAAGCAAGGGGCATGTAAATATATATGAAGTGATTATGTAACATTGGCATTTGAAGAAATAAAAAACAATGTCAAATATTCAATTTTTTAAAAGACTAACAATATTCTCATGAAATTTTAATTTTCTTTAGCGAGATTTTTTTTGCATGTTTTTTTTTTCTGGGGGGGGTGGCTGGGTAAAACAGTAGATTGGATTTGGTATCATGATTAACAATTGCTATTGTTTTTGTCGCACTTATTTAGAATGTCCTCTCCCTTTGACGACATTGCTGAATAATGGAAGAATCAGAGCAAACATCACTGCATCTAGTTACATGGAAGGATATCAACCTCATCACACCAACGTGGAGAATGCCCAACCATGGATACCTGCTGACGACACACGTGACGAATATTGGCAGGTAGGAAGTAGGATTTTTGTAAGAAGTTGTGAAAATAAACCCAGTGTGTTAATGTCAGAAAAAATGAACAACAACAACATTGGATCCATTAATAATTTGAACCCCCCCCAAAAAAAAAACCGAGAAGCGACTAAACCACGTTGCCATAAAAGTGGAAAAGACACCATGGATTAGGAATAAATCCCACAGGGCTCTTCGTTCTGATGAACTGATATCCAAAAAAGACAATGATTAATTGTTTATAGATACGTTGAGGGTAGGCCTGTGTTATGATGATGTTGATGGTAATAACGATCATTCTGTAATGCGCTATATTTTTGTTTACTAACCTGACGACTCAGTTTAGCCTAATTCAAATATATTAATATAAATTATTTAGAAGGTCTTATGCACATTTCTTAAATCATTAGTGGTAAAGTAAATATCAAAACAAAAGTATGTTATGAAGATGAAAAGTGGTTACATTTCGGAGTTTTTGGGGTCTATATAATAGGCCTAATATAAACTCTAACTATCTCACACGCTAGATTTAAAAAAAATAAATATATTCCCTCAAGTTTTTTGACCATGCTGCAAACCAGTTCATTTTCATTTTGCCTGCTGCATTCGCTCACGCATTTCTAACATCATGTTTCAACATTATAGGTATGCTACAGTGAGCGAATCCTCATCACAGGTCTGGTAACCCGTGGCAACGAGAAGATGATGGATGGAGAAGGATGTTGGGTCAACTCGTTTACCCTGGAGTACAGTTTAGGTGGAGGATACTGGTGGGAGCTTTTAGACTACCAAGATAATCCACAAAATGTAAAGGTAATAACCCGCCATCGGCTAGGTTGTCAATTCTGTTATATTTCCCCGCTCGTTTTCATAATTATGGCAGGAAGGGGATACATGCTGTGGTCACAACACGTTGTAAGCTACGGGGCACGAACGTCCAATTTACGTAGCCTGCGTTGCATGTTGCCGTTGCGGGCAAATTCTGCGATTCCTACGCTTCTGTAGGAAAGGTATTGTAAAACTCTCCTACGTGTCGTACATACAACGTCCGTTTCTTAAACGAAAAAAAAAAGACTGTAGAAATTTAATTGTCTATGAAAGCCGTCGTAGAGAGTTGCATGTCGCACGTACGTGTTGTGACCACCGCATTACGGATGTCTCATGGATGAAACAATAACACTTTGCATAGAAGCGCTCCTAAATCGGCCATGAAGTCTTCGAGGCATACATGAATCTTAATGTACCCATTAACATTCTACATTGATGGAAATTAGCAATTAAAGATACGTGTCTTGCCGGAGGAGTACACGGGCACATCTGCACCAAATAATTACTGTTGCATCTTCAGATATATATAGGAATATCAATAGCTTTAAGTACTATATATCAGGGTTATTAGGGTAACCGTTTGTTTGTTTGTTTGTTTTTGTTTTTGTTTTGTTTTTATGCCTCCGCCACCGAAGGTGGTGCCGGAGGCATCATTTTTTTCGGGTTGCCCGTCCGTACGTCCGGTTTGCTTTTTATCGCGATATCTCAAGAACCACTTGAGATATCAACTTCAAATTTAAGGATAGTGTGTATCACCATAGGAAGATGATCTGATATACTTTGGAGTACGTAGGTCAAAGGTCAAGGGTCACAGAGGTCAAATGGTGAAATCCCATGTATTTGGTTCGTTATTGCGATATCTTGAGAACCAGTTGAGATATGAGCTTCAAACTTAGGGGTAGTATGTATCACCATAGGAAAATGATCTGATTACATTTTGGAGTATGTATGTCAAAGGTTAATGGTCATATGGGTTAGATTGTGAAATTCCATGTGTTCAGTTCGTTGTCGCGAAATCTCAAGAACCAATTGACGTATCAGCTTCAAACTTAAAGGTAGTATGTATTACCATATGAAGATAGTCCGTTTAGATTATGGTGTTTGTAGGTCAAAGGTCAAGGGTCATAGAGGTCAAAATGTGAAATTCCATATATTGAGTTCATTATCGAGATATCTCAAGAGCCAATTGAGATCTAAGCTTCAAAGGATAGTAGATTATGGAGTACCTCGGTCAAAGGTCAAGGGTTACAGAGGTTTGGGGTCGCAAGGTGAACTTGGAGAGAAATTAGAGTGAATTTTGAGTGAATTATTGTATTTCTACTTATTTCTGAGTCACCTCAGTGATCATTCAAAATTCACTCGAATTTAATTCTAAAAAAAATCACTCTTACTGAAATTCAGTCCGTCGAGAGTGAACATTTTCACTCGTTTTTTTCTTTTAACAGAGATAGGGTACATTTGCAGCGATTTATTTTCAAACATAATATAGTATTACTTCCGAAAAAGGATTTTCCCCGATACGTTACCCCCGCTCTACCGACTGAGCTCTTATTCATGACATTCATTTTCTTGATATACTTTCTCCCCCAAAAGAAAATGATCTTGGGATCTGAGAAGGAGTTAATGCTACAGTCACACAGACAGTTACGTATAGTTACGTCCCGTTGCGTCCAAAAATATATTTTCTTTTCTGCAGATCCCCACTGATGCCAACCCGTCACAGTCAGCAGTGGAAATATTGATAATTTCGTTCAGCCAGTAAAACAAAGAAATACATAAGAAATGATAGAATAGAAGATGAAAATAAGATTACAACAACACAAACGTATCTATACGTAAGTGTCTGTGTGACTGTAGCATAAAGCATTATCATTTAGGACAAATTAGACGTTAAGAAACGAGGACAAACTATAACGTAATGCTACAGTCACACAGACACTTACGTTGAGTTACGTCCGGGTGCGTCCAAAGAATCTTTTCCTTTTTGAGGATCCCCACGGATGCCTACCAGTCATAGTCAGCAGTAGAAATTTTGATAATTTCGTTCATCCAGTAAAACAAAGAAATACATAAGAAATTATAGAATAGAAGATGAAATAAGATTAAAACAACACAAACGTATCTATACGTAAGTGTCTATGTGACTGCAGCATAAGGAGGGAGGGGGGGGGGGGGGGGGGGGGGTAGTCTTATTATGTGTGTTCTGTTCGTTATGAGCGATGATGTACATTAATTATTGAATATAAATTAACCGTCACCGCTGCTCAAACATTGTGTAAAGGTCCTGTCCCACAGGCGGCGATCGTTGTGGCGACTACCTGAGAATGTCATAATTATAAGGAGATCGGCTTTAAAAAGGCGATTATAAACCTACATGCAACTTGCTACCACACTCACAATAGCAAGATCGCCAGTTGTCGCAACAACGATCGCCTCCATGGGGACAGGCCCTTTATCGATTATGATCAGCACGGAGAGTCAACAGTAAGCTATAAGAATCAAATTAGATGGAAATTGAACGTGCTGCCAATAGGCCATTAAGCATTTATGGGTTTATTTGAACATAGGTCTTTTGTTATAATATCGAGGATATTAACATGATCATCGAAAATAATACAGTCGAACAACGAAACATAATTCCATATAATAACGCCCCTTTGATAACAAAAATAAGCAAACAAATCAATCCATTTTAAATTGCCAGCCCCTAAAAATGAAAGACAGCCTACAAATTTGATTTTTTTTTTTTTTTTTTTAAACAATATTTATCATAAGCTTAATACAAATGAACCAAACTTTATTGGATTAATGGAAATAAAAATGCTTGGTGAAATATTCCATGAATATGTCTTCTTGGAGCAAATTGTGAAGCGCTTTGTATCCACCAGGAGAATGTCCTAAACATCCCGTTTGAAATCTAATATTTCTAGGAGGGAAATGTAATCGTTATTAATTCTTTATAATCCTATTCAAAAGCCTCATAAACTTTTATGATAATACCATCATGTAGACGTCATATTATTTCATGATTGTCATCAATGTCATAAAAACATATCAAATTCAGTACGTGCTTCAATCAACTATTATTTTTGCTCTCGTTTTTCTCTTTCACTTAGCCCCTCCCTGGCTCTCCGCGTTCCATTCTGAGATTCTGTTAAATAGGATCAAAAGCTCGGGGCTTACTTTGACTAAATTTTACTCCACTAGCACACTTGTGTAAGCAGTTTTGGGCGTTTCACCCCCCTTTTATTGCTTTAAAAGCATTATTTTTTAGCTCTGCTAGCACAAAGATTCATATCAAGTGCCGTATCCATGTTGACAAATTCTCAAGGCGATTCTATACATAAATTTTGTCACTGTTTAACTAATTACCAGAGTGTACCAAAAAAAAAAAAAAAAAAAAAAAAAAAATGAAGAAGAAGGAAATCAATGTTTTATTTTCATTGCTTCATGAAAGGATGATATTTTTTTGTTTGTCATTTTTTATATTCCGTTAGGAGTTTCCCAGCAATGCAGAAGCGACCTGTAATTCGACATCTTCCTCCCCAACCCTCTCCGAACTAGATGTCTCCGGATAAAGCCTGTGACATGGAGAATAAGATTTGTCTCTCGGTCAGCATCATTGGTTGTCTAGACAACGGTGAGGACACTATATGAATGGAAAGAGCCTCAGAAAGCGGAGAGAGTGGGGTGGAAGGGGGAGGGGGAGGGGTGGTGGTAGGTGTCAAATTTGTTTAGGCCTTCGGCCCATCATAAAGGTCATCAGGTATCGGCCATAGGGTAATGTTCCGTTGGGTAGATCGGGTCGGTCGTCCATTCCCCCTTTTTTTTTTTTCTGGGGGGGGGGGGGGGTTTTGGGTGGGCGGCCCGCTGGGGGGCGCCCGCTGCCCCCTGGATCTGCGCCTGTAATTTGCATTTGACCGGAAAACCTATATTAGTTGCAGAGTACAGAAGTGTTGACGAAGTGTTCAACACAATATTGTTTAGAACCAGCAACCATGACAACACCAGCGTTATGACGTCAACACTTCGGTACTCTTAACACTCTTTAGTGTGGATAAAATGTCACTTTTAGTGCTATCATTTACAGATTGTGATGAGGCGATCGGAATTGCACTTGGCCGTATCCATGACAACCAGATAGAGGCATCCTCATGGAACGGGGATTCGGTCCACTCTTCCAAAGCTGCTCGTGTAGGATACATCCAACACACCAGTCATGGATGGATTCCAGCCCAATCATCCACACAGGAATGGATCCAGGTAACTGACATGAAGTGCGTTCACGGTTTAAAATTAAAACAGGAATTATGAATCATGATACAAAACGCAATTACAAAAATACAGACATAAAGAGAAACAAAGACAGTCCACTTATAATCAGCCTTAAATTTTCGACCATGAGTGGTGCATCGCTGATCGTGATTGTATTCTGTATCATGATTCATGTTCCTGTTTAGATTTGAAATCGAACATAAATGCACCTATGGTGGTCACAACCGAACGTGTTTCGGCCGTGAACCTCTCGGTGTCTTGTCTGCGTCGACCTTGTCGCCGAATAGTATTACCTCGGGTCAGACGCTGAAGGAGCTGCTGCATGTTAGCGGGTTTTTTTAAGGTGGGGACGAGAGATGCGCGCGTCCCTTCTATTTTTTTAATTTTTTTTTTGAGAATCACGCATTCAACATATAAGATCAATGTACAAGCATTTATCTCAAAAATCTAAGAGTATGGTTGGGATTTCGACAGACATGTACCGATCAGATTTGATAAGTCTTGGACCGACCAATGGCACTATCAAAAAGACGTGACACGGATCCGAAACTAGGTCTGCTCCAAGTCATTTTGTAGGCTGATGCAGAGAGTTGAAAATCCCGAGTCGTACATGAAGTGCTATATTAATAAAGATTTGAATTTTCATCAATATTCTTGCATCTTGCCATTTTACAGATCAGCTTTGATGAGGAGAAATTAGTCCAGGGCGTGGTCACCCAGGGCTGCCTAGACGTTGAGTCGTGGGTAGAATCTTATACAATCTCATACCAATATTACGTAATGATTATACCTTGATATTCTACTTACAGATTACCTTTAACGAGGAGAAATTAATCCAGGGCGTGGTCACCCAGGGATGTCTAGATGTCGAGGCATGGGTGGAGTCTTATACCATCTCATACAGCAACGAAAACGTTCCATATCGCAACGACAACGGATCAGTCGTGGTAATTATACCGTTTGTAACATTTCAAAAGTATTATGAATAACTGATTCGCTAGAGAATCTTTTGAATCAATATTGTGAAACATACCAGAAAACAGTATGCATTAAATTTATATATATATTTATTAAATCGTTAATTAGAAACCGCATATATGTTGAATAAGACGCCTACAGTATCGCATGAGATCACGCAAATTTCATGGTTTTGATAGGGATGGCATCATTATTTCTGGCGCACAGTAGAAATCTTCAAATAACACCTGATTTGATCTACTAACTTCAACTATAATATCATAAATCATCAGATTCTCATTTACGATGGTGTCATGTTACTTATAATGAAAATTGTGTAGCCTTTTCAAAATATTCTTAAATTCTTGCCACAACATACCATAAAGAAATATCTTTGGATATTCATTATTCCCCCCTCCCCTTTCAGGAGTTTGAGGCAAACTGGGACATGATGACACTTGTGCGCAATGACCTGGATGTACCCTTCGTGACCCTTCTAGTTCGAGTACATCCTGTCACGTGGTATCAAGATATCTGCCTCCGTCTCGATTTCATCGGATGTCAGAATCGGGGTTGGTGATCAATTTATTGATATGAAGTTATTCTATTTTGATATTCTGTTGGAAAAAATGATAGAGAGCAATGAGATGAAATGCATTCTATCTCACTGAACGGTGGCCGTTTGCGAACGGAGCATTTTCCCCTCCTCCAACTTTTTGAAAAACAGTGTTTTTCTTTTCGTCATGCAACACTAATTCGTCAACTCTTGACAATGTTCACAAATGACCTAGTGGAACCACGATTTCCGCAAATTGTTGGCAAAAATTGTTTTGAATGATTGCAAACGTTTGCGAACACTTAAAAAACTGTTAACAAACTTCAACCTTTAGGAAAACTGGTAAGGCCTCAAATTTCCTAGGTTTACGAAAATGTTCATCACCCGGAGAGATACCCCATTTTACTTGGGGGTAGTGTGGTATGTTTAGTGTGCAGCATTTATTTGTTTTCCATGTATGGCTTTGAAGCGGGCCAAGTATCATTACTCACTAATATATGTCTATACCTACCTTTGAATTTGAAATACCACCCTTCTGCTTCCCCTTTCAGTTTGTAACGAACGACTGGGAATGGAGTCTGGTGGAATCCCTAACGAGGCCATACAAGCCAGCTCTTACTATTGGAGGACGCCACCTTACAATGGGCGACTGCATGTGGAAGAGGCGGATTTAACCCCTTCACAACCGGCGGCATTTTGGGAAGCGAGAGGGCAGTTGGGAATTCACGAGTGGCTTCAGGTAACGATTGTTTTTTTTAATGTTTTTCTTTTTAATATTGCAATAGGAGGGGCGGACATCCACGGAAAGCGCGAGTACTTTTATTTTGGGCCATTCATTATGGAGAAAAATAAGATTCCCCTGGCAGCCGATAAAGATAAATTCGCACGTGGAGATTTTCGTAGGGAAGGTTTGCTATGCTGGGGTATTAAACCTGTACTTTGCCGCCTTTCGACCTTGTTGGTAGCCATGGTAGTGAAAAGGGTTCTAGAACAACTTCCCCTCAGACAATTACCCCCGGACAGCAACCCTACCAAAAATCTACTTCTAACTCTACATCTAACCCTGACAGTAACACTATTTCTGGGGAGGGATAGCTGTGCAGATACGGGTGAAAAGCCATTGGAAACTTGCTTGTGTTGTGAAGCGGGAGTTTCGCCTCTTCGCCAAACCTATAAGCTAGGGCTACTCGACTCTAAAAACATCTTAGGGATAAGAAAAAAAAATCTCTTTTCTTTTTATCCTCTATCCCTAAATTTATCTCTGGTTAAGAAGGGATATCATATCATAACTACAAATTTCTTCAAAGCACAACCAGTAGGTTGAATTTGAATTGTATCTTATTTTCCGATAGGTTGATCTACCCGAGCTCCATACAGTCACAGGGATTATCACACAAGGGGCTGGGCTGCAGTCTGAGTTGGACTGGGTGATCACTTATCGATTAGCTTACACAAGCATGCAGAATACAAACGATTCTGATAAGTGGCTCTTCTATAAAGATATCGAGGGAAATGTGATGGTGAGTTTCGAATATTGCTCATTATTTTGATAGGATTAAAAAAAAAAGAAAAAAAGAAAAAAGAACAGACATGAACTTTAACTTTCTCTGAGTCTCATATGCATACGATCGTGATTTATTATCAGGTTGCATGTCGGCCGAATAAGATGGTATCAATTGTTTATAATTATCTCTGACTTGTGATGAATGTTTACATATTCAGTACACCTTTATTCATCATAAATATATTCAACCATTTTTATCTTCATAAATTGAATTGACCCATTGAAAAGAATACAAACAGATTATAAAGCGCATTGAAGTATGAATTTCATCCTAAATATAGGTTTTCCCAGTTAAGTTTAAACTATCTCCGATCAATTTGAAATTTCTTACAAGCACTTTCGTCCGAAATGTGATTGCGGTTAAAAATCTAAACGTTAATTCAATTGACCGATAGCTCAACTTCATGAGTTATCGTTTAAATTGAATGAACATACACGAATTTGATTGCAAAGAGTTTAGAATTGACCGGGAAAACGTAGATTATAACATTGTGATGCATTGTTACAACGATATTAAATCATCTCGAGCTTGTGCAGCACCTCGTAATATTGTTTGTAAACCTAATTTTATATTATTTCAGATTCTACCTGGAAACGAAGATCAAAACACTGAAAAGAGAAATACGCTTGAGAGACCGATCGTTACACGTCGTATCCGTATCTTCCCTTACACGTGGTACAGAAGACGTATTAGGATGCGAGCTGAAATCATTGGATGCCCGCTGATTGGTAAATTAATACCCATGACCACAAGTTTCAGATGAATCCGTTTTGGAAAGTTTGTTGATGTTTTTACTCTGTGAAAAGAACTTTCAATGTCATTGATACGAAGTAAGTGACGACTATTTTTTCAGAGAGGTGGCGATTTTGACAAATTTGTTAACGTAACTATTCTGAATAATCTAATTTTTCATCACATTAATAGAAGAAATCTTAATTTAAGTTAATTTTCATACCCATTAATTATTTGATGAGTTTGAATTATGTTTGAAAATGTGTAGGAGTCATCAACACCCTGAAAAGAATGGCCCGATGTCGGATCCTTGTGGGACATCGTATTTTCCTATCCAAACTAGGCTTCAACATAATCGCGGAGCAGGCTTGTCATTACAGTTATCTAAACAAAATTTAGGTTCATGTTATTCTTTAAAAAATAGAACTTCGGGAATCATAATTATTAGGCGTTAGTAATTACATATTACACAATTCTTTATCTCTTTAGGTACTGGTCGAGTTTGCGGATCTGAGAAAGGACTGGTATACGGAGGAAAATGTTATGCGTCTGTGAGCAGCAACGCAGATGGCGCATGCAGCGATATCTTCGCTGAAGGAAGCGCTAGAGCTACTGTGAAGTCTTCGGACATTCAAAATGTTCTTTCTGATCACGTCAACGATCTGGTGTTCGAGAGTAAGACGCAGTTGACAATCGGAGCCATGAAAGACGGCGAGAATGAATGGATGTGGGGTGATGGGACTCCTGTTATATATGAACAATTCCGTTACGTGGGGAGCATCGGAAACAATATGAGTACTTACTGTGTTGCTCTGGATGGGATTGCAAGGTTTACATGGACAGAATATGAATGCCAGAGCGTGATTCTTCGTGGAACCCTCTGCCAGATAGGTGAGCCAGGATCTAAGATTTGGAGCGGGAGGAGGGGCACCAGCGGTAAATGCCCACCAAAAAACAACAACATAAAACAAACAACAAAATAACAGAAGAAAAAAAGCAGCAACTCCCATTTTTTAACATGTTTAGGCATGATGACGCGGCCGGGAATTGAACCTCCCGACCTCCCGATTATGGGCGGACACTCTTTTCACTGAGCCAACACGTCGGAAAATGCCTGCCCGCCCTCTCAAAAAAAAAAAAAAAAAAAAAGCATCTGTATTGTTTGAAATCACAACAAAATATATCTATCAGAGAAAATGTGTTTCCTTCTTCATGATTATTGATTTATTTGCAGATATTGACGAGTGTCTAAGCAGTGAAAATGGATGCTCGCATAAATGCGTGAATGATGAAGGGGGATATCACTGCGCATGCCCACATGGTTACCGCCTAGACTCAACCCGACGGAATTGTATTGGTATGTAGGCTATGATCTTAGACTACACACATAGGGGTAAAAAAAAATATTTAATAATTGGGGTGTAAAAATACGATTTTTTATTATCTCCGTCATTATAGTTATAATGTTCACAGTACAATTTACTCATTATCTCAATATAGATGACCCTGCTGGAAAAAACATAGAGTCAATCAAAATGTGTCTACAATGTGGAAACACTGTGAAAATTGGCCAAATCCACACACTTGACTCTGTGAACACAGTGTCCGAGTCCTTAACAATGTGACGACTGAGTGGACTTGGCCCATTTTCAACATTTGGAAAAAGTACCGCACAATGTGACCACAGTGTGTTCACACTGTGGGAAACTGTGTTTTTTCCGGCAAGGTGGGGGGGGGCATGTTCAATTTAATTGTTTTCCCTAGGTACCAGGGAAATAGTTATGATACAAACTGCGAAATAATTATGTGCATTAGGCCAATGATCGAACTTATGCAACTGTTGTCAGAGTCGGATTGGTTTCTCAAATAAATAAAACATAATTTTTTTTCAAAAAGTACTCAAAATCTCTCTCACAGATTTATGTGCAAACGCCACTATGCACCCTGATAACAGCACTGTCATCAATAAAGGATCATCATGTTTCTACGTCATGAATTCTGAAGAGGTCACGTGGTCAGAAGCAGCCAATCAATGCACAGAGATTCAGAGTCTCTTACCCAATGCCAGTGACGTCACATTCTTGGAGGTATGGTTTGGTGTTTGTACTCGAGAGTATTATCTTAAAATAAACAATTCACGGCCTTTAATATATTGATATTGTAACAATGTAACTTGTATTGGAGCAGATTCAAGATTAAGTGTCCCTAATTTTGTTATGTGGATTCTACAAGTTCGTTGAGTTTTAGTTACGTATCTTATGGTGATGAAGAGATATGAGCTTTCACAATATATTATTGTTATAATCAGATTTAATATCATCAAAATTTATTTCACAAACTTTTTTAAAAGCAATTAATCCATTTGAATATGAACTCTATAAATAATTCATACTGAAATATTATGCAGTTACTATAACAAGTTTCCTTAAATAACTTTATTAAAACAAAATGCTGTTCAAAATCAAGTTGCTAGGATCCTAATTACGTTATCTTTCTGTTATAAAAAATTATTTCTATGTTACATATAGGCCTCTGTATAACTGTATTATAATAGTCATGTACTTTCCAACTTAAAAAAAAAAAAATGTTTGTTAAATTGTCACAATTAGGCCGATAGTGATTGTCTGCCACGACGATCATGCTTCATAAAAACATATTTAATTTCAATCGTAATTACTACTTACAGGTGCTTAACATAACGAATTTGAGCGATGTTTGGGTTGAAGACGATATTTCTGCTGCTGAGGGATTCTGTCCTTACATTACGAGGAATTTGAGTGAGATTATCCTGGGACCAGATGATTGTGATGAGCAGAAAACATTCATATGTGAGCGAGGTAGGTAACAACACCTTAATAATTAAATCACTATGTGATGTTTTTTAAAAAAAGGGAGGGAAATGCAATAAATGTATATATATATATATATTTATTTTCAAAAATTAAATGTATAAAATATCAAATCAGATTTCGGGTATTCTTCAAAATTATATCATATTATATTTCATAATATTATGCCAGAAGTTGATTAATGTGCATTGAATCGTTTTAGACATGTTGCTTCATGCTATCACAGTTTTAATTACATGCGTTATTTACTCTAGCGTATATGAAGCACTCTGGAATAGTAGCTGCAATATACAATTATCTTAGTTTGCTTCGATTGTATAATTATACTGGAAATTATGGTCTTTATATGACAAATATGGAAACCCATGACATTATAATTTGTCAATATTTTGTAGATATAAAAATATTCTAATTGTAATTGTAGAATATGCTGATCTGAACTGCGATGGGGTCTGGCCTGATGACATCACATCCCACGTGACATCAGCCTCCGTAGGCCACATACATGCCTACAGTTATCCTCCATGGTACAACGAACTCTCGGCTTGTAACTTTTTCATCAAGGGACCTGAGAATATGAACGTCAGGTAAATATTCGTAAATCTTTTGTATTGTAATCACAAACTCTCTTTTGATCAATTTAAGATTTTGATGATTAAATTAGTTTGGTCGTTGTTAGTGCAATATTTCTTCATAACTATTTTACTATCATGCATAAATTTTAGATAATTTATTTTATTTTAAACTTTGTAATGCATTCAGGCGCGGATCCAAGAAAATCGAATTGAATGCATTTCGGGGGCCCAATTGTCTGGGGACAAAAGCGGCTCTATTATGTTTACGCAAGGGCCCGGTAAGTTCATTGTGTGACTCAGGTCTGCGTCCGCTACTGGCATTGCAATTGTTTTTTGCCGCAATGATGTTTGTTTTGGACCAAGATCTAACTATCAATCTATGGAAAGGTCTATTTTCTTTTGATTTTCCTTATTTAGACTGAACATCATAGCAGTAACATTACGTCAGGACCCCTCTAAATCACATTGCTTCGACGCCCTTAGTATCTATGACGTCATGGGATTGACCAACCAATCACGAGGCCGGTTTTGTGGAGATATCAATGACGTCGAGCTGATTGGTCAGTCCAATGTGATGTTCATTGGAATAACGATGTGGTCACTGACTGCTAACATGCCTATCCAACTTGGCTTTGAAGCCAGCTACGATATGATTGGTAAGACTACTGTAAAGTTTGGTGTAAAATTTTACATTGTTATAACAAGAAATTCTAAAGATTTGATCAGCTTACTAAGTCCTAAAGTAAATTTGAGAATACAGATTTCGTAATCGTAAGAGTTTTTTTATGTTTATAGAAACCAAAGACGTTTAACCATCGTACGGGGTAGCTTGACGTATCCCTCAAATCATTGGCCAGATTTTAAAGGGGTGAGGAGGGGTATACATTATCCTCCTACCTGATGTCCGTTCCTCATTGGTCTGTTGAAACGTGTTAAACAAGTCATGTTGAATCTCAGAAATATATCATTTCTTGCCCAAAGAACAGTTCAAAGTACGCTTTTGAAAAGATGTGATATGAATGTTAATTAAGTAAATGACGGAATTCTTGAATTCTTTCACAATCATATTGTATGTAATTATCATTCTCTTATTCTCGCTTTAGATTGCAATGTTATAGACTGTAATGCGGTGTGCGGAGAGACGGTTAACTTTCATGGCCCTTCAGGTATATTTCACACCAAAGATTTCCCGTCTCTCATTCCTCCATTCATCGACTGCGAGTATAACATTACAGTACAGACTGATCGCTATATTTCCCTACACTTCGACGAGTTCAACATCGAACGCGAAAGAAACTCGGCCGAGTGCGTCGATCACGTCTCCATACGCACACCAAATGGAACCCTTAAGCGTGCACTGTGCGGGAATACGACTCAACCCCTCATCGTATCCAACTCGCCAACTGTCATTGTGCAATTGCAAACAGGATTGGCCGGAAAATCTACAGGATTTAGTCTGACATACAATTCTACAGGCACGTAACATTATGGTCTTTTAAGCTACTTTACATCTCAACCATTATGTTAGCACTAGTTATTTTATTATTTATTTTTTTATCGTAAATCGATAACACAGAATAAAAAACTAGTTTTAACAAATCAATTGCTAAATAAGGCGGGTGGCCCTTTTAAGCGGTAATAACCTATTACCACAGACTATTTTTTTTTCATGGGACAATTGAGTATATGAATATAAAAAAGGCCCAAGTCCATCTCTTTTGCCAAATTGAGTTAACCATGGAAGGTTGTTGCTCATACATGAATCCATCTTGTGTACATTACCAGCACTGAATTCTGCCTCCGAATGCCTGAAATTAACAAAAAACTATCTCAAATCTCTATGACTACACACAAAAATCATTCAGTTTTTCTTGATTTACTCGAAATTGAACTTTCATGGACTTGGGCTCTTTTTATATTCAATATTCAATGTTTAATAGGATACATGTTCGACCAAACCATGGTCTTAAGATAAGTGTACAAGCCCGTTGTCTTTTTTTTTTTTTTTTTTTTTTTTTTTTTTGGGGGGCGCGATTTCTTGTTGGGCTTTTCTCATTTTCTATGCTCCTCTATATTATATTTCATGTGCCATTTTGCTGCGCCCATTAGCCCCCGACGGATAGGCTCCCGAACATGACAGATCAGATCCAGGCGGGACGCATGGGACGTGTCTCACCCAACTATAATATGAAAACAATTCATTGACTGTATATACAATCATGTTAAAATCGGGGGAAAAAAATCAGGGCTCCCCTATTTCCAAACCCTAGATCCACTACTGCCCATAAGTATACTGTTTTAATGATATAATTGAGAAGACTGGAATAGAGTTCACTTATTGATAAAACCGACAGAGATAATACGAATACAATCAAATCGCTCTTTTCTTTTAGAACTTGGAGGTTGTGGATTTGGTCGCGATACTTGTTCTGGTGTTGAGTATTGCAGCCTTTCTTTAGCCGTCTTTGTCTCTGTCAACTATCCCTTCCCATACTCACCGAACTCCCAATGCCGGTGGAGCATCACCACGCCCGAAGGATCCTACGTCACTATTACATTCCTAAAATTCGATGTCGTATCTGACATCGATGATCACGACTGTAACCAATCAGACTTCTTGGTAGTCTATGACGGGGATGATGAAGACTCCAGGCCCTCGACATTGGGGCGCTTCTGCAATGCGAACCGACCTCCTAGTAATATTCAAAGCAGTTTGAACACCGTGGTCATCGAATTCGCTTCCAACGAAGATGACCTCGTAGGAGATGGTTTTTACGCTGAGTACCGTTCGACATACACCCAGTTAGAAGTAGAGCCAGATACAGGTAAAATGCCTGAGGATACATTCACGCCATTTTTTCAAACCTTATTCAATTTGTGTCAGACCGAGTAATATTGTTTTTATATATTTAATATTATATACCTCACTTTAAGAATGTTGAATAATCCTGTCCTCTGATTGGTCAAAAGCTTGGTCATGTCTTCAACCATGCCCCAAAACATCTCATCAGTCAATAGTACTTGGATTTATGCCCGTTGCAACCCTGGATGCCCCTTAGCAACGGGTATAGCATGTATAGTGCGATCCCCATTGTTTACGTGCATAAGCAGATAAGGCTGCTTTGCGCGATGCGATGATTTCAGATACCATAATTTGCAGCGCGATTTTGTCGTTAATTTAGTTAGTCTAAATTAGACCATATATGTTATTTTTAGATCCCCTTGTTTTTCGGCATATAAATGATATATTGACTGCTTTTATTTTCGGGACATGGTCGTTTCTAGACTGCTCTCGGGAACTTCAGAATCTGCCATAATCCGCGACCTGCGGTCTTGGGTTTAGCAGATGCGGAATTTCCCTTGAGCAGTCTAGAAACGGCCATGCCCCTCAAAGCAGTCAATCTATCTATACTATGTCCTTGAACTAAACATTATGAAGACCTTTCTATCATACATTTTCTTCATACTATTCATGTGCATAAAGATTTTTTTAACATTAAGGGCAACTTACCCACTCAAATAAAAAAAAAAGTTTATTATCGGAGTCTCTTAATACTTCATTTATTTAACAATAATGATTGTTTGAAATTTCAATGTTTGCGCTTTATTGTCTATTTTGCTTTTCCCCTTTGCTATCATTCAACCTTCAGACATAGAATACAGTTGTCCCTCCGGTTGGGAACTATTTGGAAGTAAATGCTATCAGTTTACATCACTCAACCAGACGATCAGGTGGAATGATGCTTCAAAGATGTGCAGAGATATTGACTCATTTCTTGGCAGCATAAAGACGTTAGACGAGATGAATTTCATTCACTACATGTTAACGTCATCGTGGTTTACCGGCAATGCAATGAATACTTATATTGGTATGGTCTCTATCTGTTTATACCATGAATATATCGTTAAAAAAAAAAGAAATCGTAGGAGAGAGGGGAATATAATGGTTATGGATATTCAATAATAATAAAAAAATAATAATAATAAAAAACACTATTCTATAGGCCTGTTCGTTATAACATTCTCATTATGCAATAAAATAGTAGAAGTTTATTTTTTAGCAAGATCTCGGTCGCTGATCGCGCCGAAAATTTGCATCGTGGTAGTGTGCGATGTAAACTACAAGAATGCACTGTTATTTTTTCCGAAATAATATTTATTTATTTCATATGAATTGATTATGCTAATTTATGCATGAAATTCATACATTTTGCTCTAATTGACAAAATATAGCTTCTGGAATGCTAACTTTTGTGTGTAAATATTCCTTATAGGATTCAAATTTTGGTATCGAAATCTATTTCTTATGTATTTTATTGTTTTGACCTTTATGAATAGAGTTAGAAAACATTTGCAGTGACTTTGTACATAAAATCACGTTTTTGAGCCGTTTTCGGTATGACGGAAATTATTGAAAAATCGTGCAGCTTCGTAACGGTATGCCCGATTTTTGCCAAAATGTTTTTTTTTAAAGATGCACGAGACTTGAAAGTAAAAAGCCAGCGAGCGGCGCCATCAAAAAATTTCGCGCGGCGGAATGGTCGCGAAAAATGTCAAGGGGCCATGATGGCCCCCAGTCTTTTTAGGGTTAAAACTATTTTTCGCTAAAAATCGTTCACACTGTTACGATATTGCACGACTTTTAAAAGTATGTGTTATGCCGAAAACGGTTTAAAACGTGAAAGCTCAATGGGATGAGGGTTAAAGAAGAAGAGAGAATGCTATGATTAATTTTGCCGCTATAATTAGGGACCCGACGTGATGTTGGCACCGTCAGAATTTTCCCATCAGCCATAGGGGTATGGTTCAGTCGGTCAATCGGCCATAGGGTTCTAAGATTTTTTTCCACACTTCTTTTTCCCCTTCTTTCTTTCTATTTGGCGCTCCCGTACTTTAAGGTCAGTTTGGCATCCCTGAATTTAAGATTGACTTGGCGCCCCCGTGCCCCCCCCCTCCGAATTCGTGCACGATATAAGTTACAGTTTGATTGTTTTACACTGTTAGAAAATTTCTCCTAAAAAACAGGAAAGTTCCTGCAACAGAGTCTCAAGAACATTAGTAATCTTACTGCACAAATTTGCAGTGAAATTACAGAAAATTGGTATATGAGAAATGAAAATTTACAAATTTTCTATAATAAAATACTTTTTTTCTTTTTTCAAACAGACCTGTTCTGTTAAATTGCAGAAAATTTCCCGTTATAAAAATATACAGAATGATTCTGTCATACATATACAGAATGATTCTGTTTTTTTTTTCTCCTAAAAAAAACAGAAAAAGTTCCTGCAGCAGAACTTCCAGAACTCCTGTAATCTTACTGCACAATTGGTAACACAATTTACAGTAAAATAACAGTACAATTACAGAAAGATGGTATATGGGGTATGTAAATTTACAAATTTCCTGTAATAAAAAGCCCTTTTCCTTTTTAAGAACAGACCTGTTCTGTTAAATTTCAGAAAATTTCCCGTAATAAAAATACACAGAATTATATTATCATACATAATATAGAACGGTTCTGTATTTTTCTCTCTGTAAAATCTTCTGTTTTTTTAACAGTGTAGGAGCAGCCAATTCGACATGTTAAATGATATAACTTGTTTATATTTTCTTGTTTTTCAGGTTTGACGGATAACGCCAAGGAAGGACACTTCAGATGGGAAGACGGAGGCCCTCTTAGCTATGCTGATTGGTATATAGCAGATATAACCAGCAGGTAAATACCATTTGTAATGGAGTAAGAATGTTCAAGTTACCAACATGTTATATGTAGAAGGGGCTACGTGAATATCACAACATTGTCCAAAAATAAATAGATTTGACTGCATAATTATGTAGACTGATAGGCTTAAAACCTGCAATAATCTACATGAAATTAAATACAATTAATGCTAGCATAGTTGGATGACAATTCAAACAACACAGCATACTGACAAACAAGATAATAATAAATACCACCCCAAAATTTTTTTAAATCCCACGTTTTGCTCTGTAAACAAGAGGATACAGAATGGACATGTATAGGCATGATGGAAGAAGGGGGGGGGGTCATTGCCTTTAATGGTCAGTCGAGATTAATAGAATATCCACTTATCAAAGTAAGATATTTCACCCGCATCCATTTATCATTACCATGGTTACGCTGCTATAAACGTGTAAGAATATTAATCTTTTGATAGAATACATTATTCTTTTTTTTTTCTTAATCGTTTGCAGACTTGATGAGAATTCGCAACCAAACGGTCACGAGCAAGAAGATTGCACAATGATCCACTTGGATGACTTCAAAACCTCGGCAAACTGGCGCGATATAGCATGCGCGTCACGTGAAGCATACCAATTCATTTGCGAGCAAAATGCAGAAGGTAGGTTGCAATATTGATATCGAAATAAAAACAATTAACAAACCAACCTAATCCAATCTGCTGTATCAGGACAGCTACCCACTGGACAATAACCCCAAGGACAACTACCCCCAGATATATTAGTGTTAAGTGCTTTGTTAAGTGGTAGTTGTAGTTGTCCTGGAACCCCAAATTTTAGCATGCAAAGAGAAGGGAATAAATAACAGAAAGAGCAACAGAGGGAAATGCAATGGTAGATCGAAGATTAGAAAATGGGGGGGGGGGTGAGGGCGTAGCCTAAAATACTCTGAAATTAAAATTTACGTTTAATGTGCTATTCCACAAATACACGCCTGCTGCGCTCCCAATACCTGGACCCGCCAGTGATAGCATTAGGATGAGAGAGAGAGAGAGAGAGAGAGCGAAAAAATATATATATAAATAATTAAAGATAATAGTGAGATGAGAAACCTAAAAAAAAATAGATTGATTAATCGAAGAGCAAGAGAAAGGGAAATGAAAGTATTACAGAGAGGGCAAATCTATGAAAGAAAAGAGAGAGGGAGAAAGAGAGAGAGAGAGAAAGAGAGAGCTAATGATATGCTGTGGTAGAAAGGGGAATAGCCTAGAATGCCTTTAGTAAAGATTAATTAGAGAAAATATTGGAAAGGGAGAGAGAAAATATTGGGAAGAGGGAGAGAGAGAGCGGGTAAGAAATAAATGAGGATAAAATTTACAGAAGAGAGAATGAGAGAGATAGAAAGAGAGAGAGAGACACACCTTTCAGACAACTTTCATCGTCAAACTTGGTATTAAACCGCTTTTCACTTTCACTCCCATACTACCACACTTACATCAACATTATTAGTCCCCATTAAGAGATAAAAGGTATATTACTCATATTTGTCACTATATCTCAAATATTGTAATTCAGTCCTGCTCACTTATACTTTCACTACAACACAATCAAGTTCCCACCCTGAAATCATCGCAATCATCATGATCATATGTAACAACATTCTCAAAATCACTTTTGAAAAAAAAAAAAAAAAAAAAAAAAATCCGTACAAGAAAATTAATGAAACAATGAGAACGAAATATTTGGTTTTAGAAGAAACATGTTTTCACAAAATTCAGTTGTCATACAACATGGCGTTGAAAACACAAAAATAGAGATATATTATTTACAATAATTGAATTATCAATAATTGATTGTCGACGATTTGAATTGTTTGGATGAAGAGTGCACATGCCTCTTTGATTGTCTATATCAGTTTTCAATGTTCAATTGGTTTCACATGGCTGCCGAGCAGGATACCACTGGCGACCAGCCCGCTGAAGTGGGTAGCATGGATGGTGGTGATGATGGCTTGGAGTAAGATGGGTACATAAATGTAGGACTGACTCGATGAGCGATGCGGTAGGCTGCTACTTCACTGGCAGTAGTAGATGAACTCAGGGAAGATGTCATCGGACTGGAGTAGGCTGAGCTCGGGTAGGTGGCCGGTATCCTATCAGCAAGATCAGGTCGGTAGGTAGAAGGAACCGTCGCGGGAAGGCAGTAGGGAAGACTTGATGGAATAGGAGGTAACAGGGAAGCACCGGCTTGATGATATGGTGTCGTGTTGATGCTGAGTGGATGAACCCCGGGTAGCATGGCTAGCTGTGACCTGGAGATCATCTCAGGGTGATGAGCATACGACATCGGGAAGTAGCCGGGTTGGAGAGGGCTCGGGATGGCTGATGGGTAGGCGTACGGAGAATAACGGGTTGATCTAGCTCGGCGACGAGCTTGACGCCTCCTGTAGTCACCACGAGCGAAGTCTTCCAGGTTAGCGGGATGGATCGCCCAGAAATGCCCTCTGCCGTCTCCGCTACGTCCAGCCTTGATGAAGCATTCGTTGAGCGACAGATTGTGACGGATACTGTTCCTCCAGCTTCTTTCGTTGTCCTTGAAGAACGGGAATCGTTTCATGATGTATTCGTAGATGTCACAAAGCAAGAGACGCTTCTCTGGTGAGTTGATGACAGCCATAGCAATCAGAGCAATGTAGGAGTGAGGAGGTTTCTTGGTTGATGGTGGGCTATCACAGACTGATGAAGCTCCTGAGCTGATGTTGTCTGATGGACTCACAGCTCCAATGCTGCTCTCAGTACTGGATGGTCTTTCTTCAGTCTGGTCATCTTGATGAACGAGAAGCTTCATCTTAGGATGGTATCTTATCTCAGGGCTATAACGTGTCGGCTTGCAGTCACTCTGGGCAAGGTTATCAATGCTGAACAGAGTCATGATGGATTGTTGGAATGAGATAGTATAGATATGTTATCTGCAGCACGAGCAAAGTGAAAGTGTTTCTGTGTTCAGGATACACTTGTACTTATACCCCAGCCCCAATTCTGCACATCAATCATCGAATGAATAGGAGAGATCATCGTCTAATGTGCTGTATTCATGTTGATGATCAGGGAATCATTAGGCATTGTTGCCGAACAATACTTGTACCCGGTTGCTAGTTCAACAGGACTGCCAGTCAAGATCTAAACAATGACGATTAGCCGGACAACTTGACAACAGGATGTCCATCAAGGTTCACTCGTTCGTGACGTATGCATTGATAGGCGGAGCTTTCCGGCACACGCTATTGTCATTGGTCTAATCTTTGGGCAATGCCAACCACTAACCACTGCTTACGAACAGGGCGTGTTAATCCAGGAATGACTAATACCACCTATCACAAAGTTAGCTTTCTTGAACATTGTAGGTAGGTCAAACTCAGAAGAAAAGGCTGAATGCACTAGCATTGTCAAAGGCGTTTGAAATGCCCTGTCCGTCAACATGGTCAAGAACTATATAGTATTTACGAGGATTCAGGAAATCCCAGTCATTTACCCAGAAAAAGACAATCTGTTCTGTCCATCATTAGTACTTCATTAATAGACCTCTATTCATTTAACCACTGCAAGAAGAAGGCCAGGAAGGGTCTACTTTTCAGAATTATCTTGGTTGTTTCAAATCAATTGATGATGACATGGTATCCCGCTATGTTTCCAAGACCACAGACACCGTAATTAGATCGAATAAAGCTAGATTGAAACACATCAAAACTATGGACCTGTCCTTCTACTCCTGTAACAAAGTAATTATTTAAATGGAAACATAGAAACGTTCAGAAGTAATTTGGAAACATTTCTGCTAAGTATTTGATAAAATCCCACAATAGGCTCTTGTAAGTTAGCCTATACATGTATTGAGAATAAATAATCTTATATGCATTTTCGTTTTGCACTACCAAATACAGTTTTATTATGTCAATTTTAGCTCAATTATAATTCAAGCACTTATTCAAACAACTTTGAATTGCAAGTAGGCCCTACACATTCATTAATAATGGCATTATTGACCCCCGATCATTATTAATCGAATTAAATTAAAATTGATGAGTAGAAAATTGTGGATAACATGTAATAAAAAGGATGGTTAGCGACGTAACTTTGGATGAGCACGAGGACACTATCTTTGTACCATACATTTAACACATATCAATATTTATTTTTTAATCGATTGATAATATAATAAATACAGCATTTTTAATGCGCCATCGATCTAGTAGAAAACTATTCAGAGGCGATTAAAATCAAGAGCGTGCCAAAATACAATGATATGGCTTGTGCAATGTAAATGCTAAATGCTGCAATCAGGCAATTTATTACAATGTTGTACGCAGTAAAATCGTCATATTTATGGATTTTCGTTAGGCTTATATTGGGGGCGAACTGTGCTCTAACATGTTAAAAAGTTAACTTTTATTCCGTTTCAATTAATTCCGTATAATTCACGAGTTTTCTTTCATTAATTATGTTAATAGTGTATCACTACAATGAATTATTGTAAATTAATTATGTCAATATGATTATGATGATTATGTTAAAACTATACTTGTATATATACATACATATATACTACATCCATGAATTATTATGATTATTTTTTTTCTCACTCTGATTATGTTCAAAATGTTGACAAAATACCATGTACATTTTACTGGTGAAGTCTAATAAATTCAATTTAATTCAATTCAATTCAATTCAATTCAATGTTTCTTTTTATTATGCGCTTTTTATTGTTAAAAGCTTTGACATAATCCATTCTCTTCATTACCGCATTTAAATAATTTCACAGCAATATCTGAAAACATTGCTCTAAAATGATTATGTTTATCTCATACTTTGGTAATTCTACTGTAAATAAAAAACAATTTTATATTTCATTAATCATTATCAGCAAACGTTCCAGTCATATCAAGAATCGGAGATTTATCGAAGCAAGGTAAAATATTCATTATACTAGTTTTCATATTCACTCAGGTCATGTTCATCAAACGGCACTCCTTTGACATAATATTATTGAGCAAAATTAATTATCAAATTTACTCATTGATACTTGACTTTTCAAATTTATATTCCCTATGCCTGATGGTTTATCTACCTCCTGCCTCCATCCTCATCTCTCAATTTCTCATTATTTTTTTTATCTTCTTTATAATTATCTTTCTCTCTCCTCACTCCTCCCATCCCCCCCTCTCTCTCTCTCTCTCCTTCCCTTTCTCAGCTATCTGTCTCTTTTACTTTCGATTTTTTTTAAAAATAACTATTCGTCTATTCTTGTATTGCCTATCTTTGTATTTGTTTCTAATTACTCTTTTTTGTTTGCTTTTGAGCATAATTGTGTAAGTAATTAAGTTATAGAGGCTTGCGCCTTACAAGCTCTTTTTTGTTGTTGTTTTTTTGTTTGTTTTTGAAGTCCCTCCGTTTAAAAATATATTCAACAAATGCCATTTTTTATTGTTCAGTTCTTGCTTGTATTGTGTAACAGATACGTTTTATTTAATACCAAACAAGCTTGATTATATATATTATATTTGAATGTATTTTTATTGGATACGTTTGTTCATATTGAATGTTTATATTATGTTTATAATTGGAAATAAATTGAATCTTTAATCTTGAAGCATTAAGATCTTGTCAGTGAAATGAATATCTAAACCACAGAAGGTTAAAAAATTAGACATAACAATTTTACTTTCTTATCAAAATTGACGTATCATCCTTCACCCCTCTGGCATGTTTGGTAAACCGTTATGTTTAGCAATTACGAGGGACTCTATTATAATTCGACAATGAATATCGACATGTGTTGAAATATACGACTGATTGAATGTAGTTGCAACATGTAACTTTAAATGGCCTTTTTTTATTTGAGCTTATACCATGTTCTTGATTACAATGTGGGAAAAAACACGCTTTGTTAGCATCATCATTATATATATTTTCAAAAAGATATGTCTCTGAAATGGCTTGGTTCAGATTCCTTCATGATAACTATTTTATTCACTTTTTAAAGAGTTAAATAAATGTATTTTCTTCTTTCAGAATGCCCCTCTGGAAGCCGTCGAATAGGAGACACATGCATATCACTAGCCCTGACAGACAGCAATGAAACCCCGCGGTCGCCATGCCAACCCATCCAATCCGCCGTTCTTCTACCTCTATCACGACTTGTCTATGCTCTTCGTTTACTTTGGCCGTTCAGATCAACACCAGAAGGCATATACATTGACATTCAAGGTATCCCCTCTTAATTATGAATGATAAACACACATGGGTGTCGTTTGATGATGATTTTTTTTTTTAATATAGGGAAAGTGTGCCTGGATAGTGTTTAACCAAGCCGTCCGTAAAGTTACAAACAACATTGCGAACAACTGGAACATGTTTTTAGGTGCTATACTTATCACATGCTTTATAATTTAGAGTAAGAACTGAAGAGTGACATTTTTATTAGCGATTTGCTAGGTTATCAATCAGCGAGGAGGGGGGGGGGGGGGGGGGGGAGGGTCATAAGCCCATATCCGACCAAAGGGTTAACTGCAATAAAACGAAATCTATAGTAGATGGGGACATGCATGGTTGTTTATGACATATTGGAATTGATTTATATAATAATTCCTGATGAATTCTGGGTTGAGATTTGGGTGTATCCAGGCAAATACGTCATTTTATTTTTCATTTCATTTCATTTATTTTCCCTTAAAAAAAACCCAAAAGAACATGGTACATGTACATGTAAAATATATATTCATACAACATAATATTTAAACATATATTGAACATATCAAACATATTAACAAATAAAAATGGAGAGATACCCTAAGGAGGCTAGATGCTTATAATCAGGGTCCCGAAATGATGCAAACATGTAGATCTGAGATGGGTGTTTACTGTATGAAAAACGAAAACAACAAAAACAGCTCTTATAGAACTTAAAAACTACTTTTGCCAATGGCACAATGTTTTATTTAAATATCGGTAACATTATTCAGTATGTTTAATTAATCAGAGATCGAATAAAACTGTAACACAAAGCCCCCTTTTAAATTGTTATCAGGCGTGTACAACGTCGACGAGCAAACGCTGAGACCACGGCGTGTTGACATCCAGGCCGAATCATGTCACGTGATGGAGTACTATGACGGTGATTGGCTGCTAGTTAACAGAGACTGCGCACTGGCCCATAATGGCAGCATTTGTTACGCTGTTGTGTCTGGTAAGCTAGTGTTAATCGTTCCCATTGTCAATGTTCTTAAGCTTTTTCATCTTAATCAATTCATATCCTGTACACAAGAGGATAATTACCCTTTTTGACAAAATGGGTAATGAAATTCAGAGAATAAGGATTTAACTTGTACGCTTTTCTTAAACTAGATTATCCCGTTTAATTTAGTTGTCTAGATCGCCTGTCAATATGACAGCTGAGATGCGTAGCAGATATATCATAATTGTCAATGCATAACCGAAATTTGTTCTTATAATATTGAAAATCATTAGCTTATAATATTGAAAATCATTAACCTATAATATTAAGGTGTTGTATGGATGTTTACTAAGCAAGAACTGTTAATAAACATTATTTTTATACAATTTTCCTTGTCCCATACCGCTAAGAGAAAAATAACGTAGGTTGTGTAAATTCTATTGACTCTCCTTTATTAGCAACGAAGGTTTGTTACAAACAATTCTTCAACAGAATGTTTATACAGTATGTATGAATAAGATGTAGGGGAGACTGGGGTAATTATGGCCCTGGGGTAATTATGGCCCCTTTGTCTTTGATAGCTTATAATTCTTTGCTGCATTACACAATGATAATTAATTTTTTAAACATGCCTAGCTAAACTCTTTCTACTATCATATGAGAAAAATAAGCCATTTACCTCAAATTTTGTGCTTAGGGGAGCCTAAAATTTACGACAATCACAATTCTGTTCGTTGGAAAGTGGCAAGTCTGCTTTTTTATTTGAGGTGTGATATAATGAATTAAAATCATTTAAGATAAAATTTTGATAGAAACAGAAACAATAGGAACTAACAAACACAACATAAATACTTCCACTTGAATATCTTCAATAGCAAAGCTGTAAAGAGGAATCAAATTGAAAAAGTCACTTGGGGTAATTATGGCCCCCAATGCATAAACAGTGTATAAGCGCAGATGGGGACATTAACTTGTATGATTATGTACATAAATCATGTAAATATATGTTTTTCTATGACTGCAAAATTTCAACATTTTTGCTGAACCAATTATTGATTAAATCATTGTTGGTGGTTGATAATTGTATAAGGAATACCCAACAACATTTATTATACATTACCATAATTAATTAGCATAATATCTTATAATTCATACAGTCATGACAATAGGGGCCATAAATACCCCAACCCGTGGGGTAATTATGGCCCCCAAAGTTGTTAACATAATGGTAATTAATATGCAAATGAGAAGTCACAGGTTCATACTGTCCTTTGTATATTATAGGTATATAGATTGACTATATAGATTACATAATTAGAATATCATTGGACTTTTCATTTAATGGTAGTAATAGGAAATGTGTAAAAGGGGGCCATAATTACCCCAGTCTCCCCTAATCTATTACTTTCGCGAAAATGAATGAATAATATACCATTTTTTGACAGAGCTTGTAGAGTCATGCGGAGAAGACATGTTTGAATGCATGAATGGAGAGTGTATACGATCAGTTCACGTTTGCGATGGACAATATGAATGCACAGACGGAGAGGACAAGATTAATTGTCGAGGTTAGTAAATACAATTGACAATAGAGTGGTATTTATTTTACTAAAATAATAATTAAAAAAAAAAACAAGCCCCAAATTATTGAATGAGCAAAGAATGTAGACCTAATACGCAGTCGATAAAAATCAAGTTAATTGAATTGAACAATAGCTTAAGATTAAAATTGCCTAAGTAAAAAATAAACAGAGAAAATAATAAACATCACGCGGATCCATGATTTTAAAGGAATAGGAGGGGTGGGGCCGAAAATTGAAATTTCAGATTTCTTTTTTGTAGACTTAAAAAAAATAAAAAAATAAAAAATAAATAAATAAATAAGAAAATCAGGTTACGGGTTTTTTTTCCCCTGGCCTTTGGCGTCTAATATGTCATCCATATTCGAATTACACCCAAGACGGTAGGGATAAATCTTTTCCACGGGAAGCCCTTTTTTAGCATGGGTTGGATGGGGTCCCGCCTAGATCCGTGCCTGAATATAAAGACGGGGAAATAATACAAGTCCAAAGCAATGATTCTATATACACGTATTTATCTAATACATTTTTTCTCTTTTGAAATAGTGGCGGAATTAATTGGCGATGACAATGCAATTCCAGCTTGCCCCGATTCAAGTTTCCAATGTGATATGGGCCGATGTATCTCAGCTTCATTCTATTGCGATTTTATAGACCACTGTCAAGACAGGTCAGATGAAATCAACTGTGGTGAGTATGATTTATGAAATGATAATGATCATGATAATAGATAATACACGCCAAATCCACTCTGCGGAGTTCTCGAGGCGCAATGAACATGACGAAGAAAAAGATCAGAGAAGAGAAATAGAGAGGAGATATAAGAAATAGGCCTAGGTAGTACACATGAATTAAAAAAAAAGTAAAAAAGAAAGAGTACAAATAAGAAATATATAATAC
Source organism: Paracentrotus lividus (assembly GCA_940671915.1). Classification (NCBI taxonomy): domain Eukaryota; kingdom Metazoa; phylum Echinodermata; class Echinoidea; order Camarodonta; family Echinidae; genus Paracentrotus; species Paracentrotus lividus. Next base: position 26,350,056 of record CALNVZ010003430.1, on the reverse strand, counting down.
ACATGAATTAAAATGTAAAAGTTATCGAGTTAGGAGTAACAAGATAATTACAATCAGCGAAAAGAAAATTAAAATCTAAAGAAATACATTCATTAAATATACCAATTCTGCTCTTTAGAACTTGTGAAATGTTTTTATTCAATTCAAAATGTTCGTTCACAGGCATTGAATGAATAACATATCTTCATAAGTATGTAGGTCCTGCAACCTCTGATTTACTACGGTTAGGTACATGCATTACTATTACCATGATGACACAGATGTAAATTGTGATTACCGTTCTACTGCCAAAATGAATAGAGCGTTTGGTATTATTATTGAGGAAAGCATAATTTCAGGGGTGGTTTATTCATAAAAGCATGCTTCAATTATTTAACATTAACGAATGAAGCCCTAAGAAATGCTAAGTAACTAAAGATGCTATCAATAGGTCGTGTATTAATCTAAAGGTAACATGACTGACATGCCAATAAGCAGGGTGTAAAAAGAGATGTTTTGGCATGGCGGATTAAAATGCTTTCAGGATCTTGGATTACTGATCTATTGTTTTCCTTCACAATTGACGTACATAATTCTGCTTCAATTCTTTAAGACTCATTACGGGTGATTATGGGTCTTATAGAGTTAATGAATACTTTCACACCTCGTGAATGTAGGATTTCCTTCGTGATGAATAGGTAATTTGACAGGACTCATCCCCAAGACATAAGACGAGCTTTGTATATTTATGTGTCAGCAGCAAACTTCACGATGGCAGATCAGATGCTGGAACTTAGCCCCAATAAATAAGACCACAAACCTATCTAGACTTGTATTAACAAAGCATGTAATTTGCGTTTCCGAATGTAAAAGCATAACCACTAGCATCCTTCGGCAAGGTGTCAACCTGCAAATTTGCCGTACTTGGCCCAAGTGAGGTGAATGGGTTCCGGTAGGAAGAAATTCCTTGAATGCTGTGAGCGCCTTTCGGGGTAGCCTATAAGCCGGGTAATAATAATATGATAATGCGCCTTGAGCACTCTACCATGTCTACAGAGTGGATACGTGCGCAATACAAATCACATTATTATTATTATTATTATTATTATTATTATTATTATTATTATAATGGTATGGCTAATGTGCGACAAATGATTGGCAAGAAATTGTCATTAGATTATTTAGGAAAGAACATACTTGGAATAGATGGATTTGATTGACTTTATTTTATTTTTTCTTTTACGCCGATTAATATATTATCATATATATATATATATATATATATATATATATATATATATATATATATAATAAAGAAACAAAATGTAGTCCAGTAATGCATTTTCACCAATTTATTAGATTTTTCAGTCTCAAATTTTCGACGGACTAGTACCTCCGTCTTCTTCAGGAGAGAAATTTACAATGAACCTATATATATATATATATGTATAATATATATCGTTATGCATTTATGAGAGAGAGAGAGAGAGAGAGAGAGAGATAAAGAATATGATAAATAGAAAAAGACAAACAACAAAGAGAATAGATATGATATATTATAGGGGGTCGGGGGGGGGGGGGGGGTCATGAAGAAATATCATTTTGTAACTAGTGCTTGTTTTCACTTCACGGAGCTCCAATTTTGAAGTAGAACCGAAGATCGTGACTCACATACTTTCACGAGCTCTTAGGTCCTCAGAAGAAAACACTTGATCCCCCGAAAGTCTTTATGATGAAGACAATCCCTTATTGTGAAACAAAACTTCTAATTTCATGCAACAATGAAGAACAGCTTGTAGCCATGTACAAAATCCGTGTAAATGGCTTAAAGAATAAGCACACGAGTACTAATCAGCGGTTAGAGAAGTGTGTTTATTATGTCATGACTCAAGACAAGTACCTATCACTCTTACTATTCACTCAAAGGGGAAAAAAAAAAGAAAAAGAAAAAAGAAAAGAAAGAGATAAATATGACAGAATATAAGAATAAGAAGTACATATGTTCCTGATCATGCCATTGATCAAGACAATAGCCTTTAACACTTATTATTCCCTCAACAGTTTTAAAAAATAGAACCCAAAATAAAGTAATTATGCTCCAGAACTTCGGTATATTAGAATAATGAAGACAGCAGGAATCATTGGAAATGTGCAGATTTATTAGAAAGCAGTAAAATGTTTTTAATCGTCTTTGCATTCAAATCAACGGTTACAAGAATCCCCAAATTGGCCAACGAGTATTTTTATGTATCTATGATTTGAATATACCAAATTATTGAGGAGCATTAAGGCAAATAAAGGTACTCTGCGGATTATTTGGAAATGACATTGTACATTCGTTCTTTGAGAAATCGTCAACTAGCACATTTTCCTGCATCTATGTATGTGTGCGTTGATGATTTACAGCATTTTAGGATTTGTCTTTACAATTATCCATGATCGTTCTTTTCAAATTTTACTATAAAGTGACGCAAAGCACATTACGAATGTTATCAAACGTATCGTGACAGTCATACTGCTGGGGAGAGGGGGAGGGGGGGGGGGAAAGTCGTCATACGTCATAATTGAAGATACACCATTCATTTGCCATTGTTCATGACATGCACCTGTCATGATGTGCACATGAAGCGTGGCCTAAAAAGTGCTATACTTCAAGAGATATAACTTGAGAGATAAGCGGATATAGAAATAACAAAAGCATGGTGTTAAACAGCTAATTCAGCTATTCAGCTAATCTCTTGTTACCGCAAGCACCTTGTCAGTTTGTCTTAAGGGAATGAGAAAAACAATGAACCAATTGGTAACGACATGCACTTGTAAATTTGAAGGATTTCGGAAAGCCACCCTCTCTATACTTCAGATAAATTCGTTGCTAAGCGACGAGGAAATAAAATGCATTTTCTCATGAAATATGAACAGTTTTAAACAGGAAATTATAAAGGCTGACAAGACATAGTAGTTAATGTGATACTATACATTATTTGGAACATTATTCTTATGCATCGGTTATTGAAAAGGCTAATGAAAAGTTCAACTTGCTAAGAAACTTTATTCAATTATCATTTTTTATTTGAGACAAACCAGTACAAGTACTGTTTAACTAAATTGGATTTTTAATCGAATTGAATTGGATTGAACTAAAATGGAGTGAAATGAAATGAAACGAAACGAAACGAAACGAAACAAAAGAAACGAAATGAAATGAAACGAATTTTTCAATTGTTGTGTGCCAATTTCACTTTCTAACTTAAAGAAATGCTGATTCTATCTCTTCTGTCTTTACATATTTTTTTAATAGCATATCCTGCTTGTAAGGATGATGAGTTCGAGTGTAGTAATGGACAATGTATCGAAGCATCTCTACAATGTGATATCATACCGGACTGTGTGGATGGTAGTGATGAGGAATTATGTCGTAAGTCATCTAATTTTAGGATTCTTGAATTTTCCTCTATTCTACAATGGATAAAATGACCTAATAAAATATCGTCAGAATAACTTAGTCTCAGTAATGAATAAAAGCGCCAAACATGTAAAATGTCATATTGCGCTTCACGACAATGACAGTCTCAGTGATAAAATGCAAAATCTGATTTTAAAAATGAACATAGACAAACTATATAAAAAAAATTGCAGTCTGGGGTTCACAGAGATTCGCCTCCAATTCCACTTTTACATATACGTTCTTTAATAACCCATCCACAGATCTACTAATAATAACTTTTTAAAACTTTGTCTATGTATTGTCCAGAATTTTGCTCCGGCGAAACGTTTCAGTGTTACGATGGAACTTGCATCCCAATGAGATCTGTATGTGATGGTATTGAAGATTGCCGCGGACTCAATATGGAAGATGAATTATCGTGTGGTAAGAAATTAATTAATTATATTTTAGTAACGGATTAATTGGAAGGTTTTGTTGTTGTTGTTGTTGTTGTGTTTTTTGTTTTGAAGAGGGGGCGGGCTTCACTTTTAAAGATTTTGGGCTGCTCCTCCCTCCAACATTCTGCATCGGCCGCTGATACTGTGGTTGAACTGATAAGTCAAATTTGCCTGTGTATGTGTTTCTAAAATTTGGATGCCTATAAATGATTCACATCGAACCTTTTAAAAAAATAGAACAACTGGAAACTTTCAAACTACTATAAAGGAAATTTCCATTCCCTTTTCGTATGAATCTTTAAATCACAAACGAGTGAAGTCCTCATTCTCTAAAGCATTACAACAAAGAAAATCTAAAGAAATTATTATTTACAGCATCCATTGATATGGACAATACTTTGAGATGTTTGAATGGTGAGACACTGGACGCAAGGTGGCGCTGTCTCTATGACTTTGATGAGTTTGGATTACAACAAGGTTGCCGTGACGTCACACACCTTCGTGATTGTGGTGAGAAATGAATTTCAAAATATTTCATGAACAAAACTATAAGGGATATCAAAGGGAGATAATACAATAATTATAACGGCTTAAGAAGCATGGAAAACGTCTTCCTGCAGACTTGCCCTGCAGCATTGATTGATTGATTAATTCATATTTTATATAATTCCATACATCTTAGCTCACGATTTTCAACATTTATTGTAAGCCAATTAACTTATATACAATGAAAGAAAAGGGGATCGTCCCAGGCAAAGCTTGAGTTGATGTCCTATATCAATTCATCACGTCACTCATATCAATAGCCATTGGTGGGTTGAATGGTTTTATGTCAGTTATTGAGTTACGTGTGATTGCTACACTTTGTCTTTATGATTCCATGACAATCCCTCCGCTTCCAATTTCATACTTTAATTTAGTGACTAACTTCAACCCTTGACTTATTAAACACTCTACCCTACTCTAAACCTAACCCTAACATAAAACCCTAACCCTAAATCTTAGACGAAATAAGGCCCGGAACAATTGTCGCAGGATCAAATGTCATGTCCCCGTCTAGATTCATATATCTAGTCCTCTATCTTTATGGAACATAGGTGATATCGAGTGCATTGGAAATACTTTCAAGTGCCCTAATTCGTATTGTCTCCCTCTACGAAGAAGATGTGACAGCGTAACGGATTGTCCAGGCGGCGAAGACGAAATTGAATGTGGTGAGTCTGATTTTTTTATTGGGGGCGGGGGAGAGGGATAATTGGGCAGTCGGTCATAATTGACTATTTTCACATAACTATGGATAAAGTTATTATTAGGCTACTCATTGAGATGGTGTTGTTTGGAATTTAGTTTTGCAAGATGTAGAAAGTTGTCAATGAGTGACATCTCAAAAATGACCAAAATCTCAAATTTTTACTGACTAATAAGTAAAGTTTTTGTGATATGCACACTTTCTTACAAGGGTCTTATTCACTTTTGACATTCTATTCATTTAAATAGATGTCTACACTTTAAAAGTAGAACATGGAAAACAATGTTACCTATAATACAACTCACATTTTAATGAATGTATTCTGCATGACTATCGTGTATTATCATAACTTATCATTCTGTGTCTTTTCCTATCTAAAACTTACCCGTGAAAGAATTTTATTCCTGCCCGGGATTTCTGCGGTGTCATGGACAGCGTTATTGTGTGACAGATGATCAGATCTGCGATGGAGTAAAGGATTGCCCAGATGGTGACGATGAAATGTTCTGTGGTAAGTAAAGAAAGAGAGAGAGAAAGCAAAAAGAAAGAAAGAAAGAAAAGGAGAGAGAAAAGAAAATGAGAAAGAGAGAGAGAGAGAGAGAAAGAGAGAAAAAGAGAAAAGGATAAAGAGAGAGATAAAGATAGAAAACAGACGATAACAAATATATATATTATTTTAATGAATGTAAGTCAGTTCAAAGTTTCGAAACTTAAAAAAAAAAATGGGGGGGGGGCACAAAGATAGCATATTATCATTGAGTCATGTCATTTGTCTGCATTTCCACTATCCTAGATATTGATTGTCCAGGCGGATGTTCGTGTGATGGTTTTGGTTTTACTTGCGATTCTGTCGAAGTATGGACGCCCGAGCTTGCCGCAAGCATCTCAACAGATGCCCGACGAATGTGATATAGGCTCGTACCTATACGAAACACAGGGCCGTGGAGCCGGGGTGGGGGGGGGGGGGGGCTTCACCCCCACGTTTTCAGCAACGTGTGCAAAAACGCAAAATGACCATACATTTGTTGATTTAGCCCCCCCCCCCCCCCGCCCCAACTTCGGCTTAGCCTCTCCACGGCACCTGAAACAGTCGGGGTTGTATTGAGGTAGGGGAGAAACTAATCGCACATCTTATTGGAAATATTCGCAAAAGCTTCTCAGTCTCACGTCGTCTGTCCTTTATGCATGTTTATACTTTTCACGTTTTCGATTTCTTCGAAACAACATAATGCATTTTTATCTGACAGGAACCAAATTAGTCAAACGAAATCAAGAGTAAATTGTGATGACCACGCAGCAGACGAGTAGTTCTTATCATGTACCTAAAGGGCCTTAATTAATGTAATTCCAAAGATCATGTTGCATCATACAGAGAGAGTAAGCACTGACGGATTCAAGATTTGAAACGCGGGGGGGGGGGGATGGGGAAAGGGGCGCAGACGCATAATGTCAAAATAAGGGGGTAGGGCACAAGCCTGTTGCGCCCCGGCTGAGTGTCCTCCCCAATGATTTATTGCCTTAAATCATGTAAATTCGGAGCGTGACATACATGCCCCAAATTGCTGATTGACCGACTGGAATTTTGTTAAAGGGTCGGGCTTCAGACCCCCCCCCCCACCACAATACAAGTACCAAGTGTGGGTATGATTTTGATTTCTTTTTCTATTTATTCATTCAATTTACAGCATGATCGCCAATGTTTCTCACAGTGGTCGCATGAGGCGCTCTACAGATATAGCACTGAACCAGTCAACAATTGAAGAAGTTCTCTATCTCAATTTATCTTCTCACTTGCTACTCATGTCGCTGTAAGTTTATCATTAGTTTCTACTTGAAACCTTATGCGGCGGTCACAACTCGTCGTAGCCTACGGGACACGTGCCATCGACGTAGCCTGCGTTGCATGTGCAATGCACGCACAGGTCCTGGGTCAACTTCTGCGATTCCTGCGTTTCTGTATTAAGGGTATTGTAAAAACCTCCTGTACCACCGCTGCCCGATTTTCTACGAAATCCGTCGTAGGGAGTTGCACGTCGAAGGTACGGCGAGTTGTGACCGCCGCATTAGTGAAAATTTTAGGTATAGGCCATGGCGGTTCTCCAATTGTACCTTACCAGTCAAAAGGTAATCGGTTTTATAAAGCTCGTTTTGGTCTTATCAGTCTTTCCAGCCTTACTAGCCAGTAAACGCAAGTGTTATTGTTCACTCAGATTTTACTTGATATAATTAAGGCCTTGAAAAATAAAATAAATGAGGAACATGAGAGTTTGACTCAATAATCCATCAAACAAGCTAAGATTTCTCATGTGTTGCTTCGGGGAGAGTTTTCCCTCCGAAAGTGGGTTAGTATAGGAGTCTCGATCTTAGTCTGACTGGTAATTTGAATCGTTCCCCGAAAGTTACGCTAAACGCTGACGTAGATGGGGATATTGCTGTTACAGTAACGGAGTTCTAACATTGCCCAACCCCAGTCAGTCATGCCAGTGTACTGAAAACATTGTCGTTCGACGATTTTGGTAAATTTTTCGTTTGTTGTTGTTGTTGGTTGAAAGGGGGTTGTTTTATAAAAGTTTTGAATTTCATCAGATACGTGTTAGAAATTTCATGTCCGATTTATGCAATAAAAATTTTCAGCATCATTAATGAACAACTGGAGGAAACTTTTTACAGAAATTTATCTTTTCTCTTGATAGGCAATCCCTGGAAATAAAATGATTACAAATAAATTATATAAACCCCTCACAAAAAGTTTCGCAAATTGACTTTGGGCCATGATAACTTTTCAGGTACTCTTTAGTCATTCCTGATAGTTTGACCATTGGAAAGATAATTTATTCCCCTTTTTATTGATATCCTATTTGTAATGATTGTATCAGGCTTCAATGCACAGAATATCAGAATATGGAGAAAAGTAAAAAGTCAAATGTTGTAAAATGCATTTTTATTGATCACACTGAAGTTCCGCAACTTGACTTTAGGTCCTGATAACTTTAGGGATATTTTCTAATTTTTATTGAATGTATAGCATTGTCAAGTTAATTTATTCCTCTCTTGATTGATACCTTATTTGTCATGGTGATGGCATGCCTGGGTCCCCAGAACCCCTGAATACCACCTGAATACATGACAAAGCGAAAGATAATTTTCAGTTTAAATTTCTGTAACACAACTCTGAACCTTGATACATTTTAATGTGGGGATTTAATCATTGTCAATTTTTATAGCATTAAAAAGTTCATTTATTCTTCTTTTTACTGATACCCTATTTGCAATAGTAACATCATGTTTGAATGCACATAACTCACGAATATAATGCAAAGTAAAAAAGTGAAAAGTTGCGAAATGCATTGTTATTACCCGCAACAGACAATAATATTCACAATAGGCATTCAATTTGCAACATTTAACTTCTAACTTGTCCTAACATTCAGGTGTTCTGTCCACGCAGGAACAACACTATCGTTACAATTAGGGTGTCATTGAAAAGAGGAATAAATTATCTTGACAATGATCTAAAGTTCAATAAAAATTGGAAAATACCCCATAAGTTATCAGACCCTTAAGTCGAGCTGCGGAACTTCGCTTTGATAAATGCATTTTGCAACATTTGACTTTTAACTTTTCTCCATATTCTGATATTCTGTGCATTGAAGCATGACATAATCATTACAAGTAGGATATCAATAAAAAGGGGAATAATTATTATCTTTCCAATGGTATGAATATCAGGAATAACTAAAGCGTACCTGAAAAGTTATCATGGCCCAAAGTCTACTTGCGAAACTTTTTGTGAGGGGTTTATTTGTTATGTACCAGGAGTAAGGTCCATGGCAAAACACACAGTAAAGTATATCATTATTAGTTTGTTTTTATATTATTCTCAACAGCGAACTCCCCGGTAACGGGATAGACTTGATTCTACCTGGCACATTTAGCAACCAACGAAATCTGAAGAAGTTGTAAGTAAATACATTTGGTCTTATAAAAGTTATACCACTGTAGTCAGCATATAACCATATAAATATCGTAACAAAGTGATCAATATTTGCAAGCCAGGCGTTTGGTTTAAAAAAAAAAAGACTTTTTAATTGTATTATCGTTGACTATGATTGGTGTAAGTAGGGGGTTGTTATATAACAACACCCTGGTGTAAGATCCCGGGTGTAAGATACTCGGTTTACACCGCAGAGCAGTTTCTCCAAAACGAAGTACGTCGTGTTAAATCGCGATCTACCTACTTCAGATTCTATAGACGGTTCCCCTGACCCGTCACGTTATAATTGCGTCTCTCACGTTTTGCTTTCACCCCATTTTTACTGACTATAAATTTTGTACACGATGGTCCAAAACTCGAGTGCAGTGACCCCCGGTAACATATAGGGGCCGCGGAGCGTTTTTGAAAGTGGAGGGGCTGAGCCGAAACTAGGGGGCTGAACAGGCTAAAAATCACAAATGTATGGTCATTTTTGCATTTTTGTACACGTTTGCTGAAAAAAAGTGGGGGGAGGGGGCTCCTCCCGGCTCCGCGCCCCCTGACATAGTGTAAAGTTATATTACAAAATTGAACATAGGGTGTTCTTCGAAAAAAAAACACACACAATAAGATGTAAACAATGATCCTTATTTCAATCAAACGTGAAATCCGTAATTTTTTCTACGTGTTGTTGGTAAGCATAAACTTTTTCCCACATAATATTTTCTTTTGCAGAGATCTCTCAAGGAATAACATTTGGAAGCTGTATACTGATACTTTTCATGGATTGAATCGACTAACTGAACTGTAAGCCTAAAATTACTAATGGATTTTCATTTATAGTATTTATTTAACGGAAGCAATAGTTCCCTGTAAAGAACAACCTTGATCTTGATGATAATCATAATAATATGAAACTTTAATATGAGGAGCCAATACTTAAATCCAGTACGAACTAGCAGCCTTGTATAGCACCACCTCAAGTCCTCAACTACCCGATTCTGCCTCGATTCCTAACCCATAATGCAACATCCTGAACAGTGTAGTCTTACAATACAGGCCCATTTGAAAGATAACACACTTTTTCACTACTCAATTAATTCGCAAGGCAATGATTATGTTGTCAAGTAGCTAAACACATACTTTCCCCCTCAAAACATTTTAGTTTCCTAATACAAATTAAATTGTAGTTTAATTCATACATTTTTTGTTAGTAGTTATCTCAAAAGGTATACTTTAAGACTAGTTATTTATAACACACAGTCAATGAGAGTGTTGCTCAGTTCGCTCTCGCTTTAAAACATGTAAAATCAGTCTGTAAGCGCACGTGTGCAAACAAAGAGGATGAAATCACATAAGCCTACATCTATACAAAATCATGAGTAAAATGGCGCAAAAGAGTAACATATCAACTAATTTAGTCGCATATCGTCATGCTTGTATAGTGACTATATAGGCTCTCGAATTGAATTAAATTCATTTTCCCATTAAAATAGAGATGAAAATATGAAAAGTGTAGAATAAAGAATAATGGAAGATTTGTTCTTTTTTTAAACACAAAATAATACATCATGATTGTTCCAAGCTTTTTAATGTAACTCCATTGTCTACAGAAATGAATTGAAAACGAATATGAATATGAAAAACTCAATGGTTACCTATTCCATGATGTAAGTTGACATCATATCAAGAAACCATTCCTCTGTAGTAAGTATTTTGAAAGCATTCCACACATCTTTGCGCTCTCCAGTGATGTATAAATCGACAGCGCCACTTCAAAATCAAAATCGACATCATTTTAGACAGACAATTTGGTTCAACTGATTCGAGCACTGTTCTCTGAAATGGGACTCGCTTGTGGGTTCAATCATCCTGATCATTAGTGACTGACAGATTGTATATTACACAGGAAATACTAAGTGTGTGAAATTCACACAGGCATGAGTGAAATTTGCACAGCAGGTATTTGTAACAATGATGAGCTAGTAAATTACAGGAGATTGAAATTTACAAGAAATGCTTTGGGAGTATATTTCAATGTCAGAATTTGTAAACAAAGAGGAATGTGTAATTTACTATTAATTACTGAAACCAATTTGACCTATATATATTTCTCCCTACCCAAGTGGGTGCGTGACATTTGTTGTTGTTGTTGTTTTTTTTATTGCTTTAGTACTTTGCTGTATCTTATTAACGGACTTCAGGCAAACAATATCTCTCTGCTTCAGGCACAGCGTAAAACTTCATTATTAAAAATTCGTTTTTCATGACTCAAGTGTCTATTGATAATACATGTCGTATTTCTATTCCAGTATCTGACCAACTCAGATGCTTAGAAATACAAGTTATGGGCACTGTTATATTAAAGTTTTTACTTTTAAAAGTTCTATCATTTTTTTTTTTTTTTGTTAGGGACCTCTCATTGAACCCGCTGACAGTGATACAACCCGGTGCCTTCAATTATCTTCATAATCTGCCTTTTCTGTAAGTTTCATATAATCACACTGGATACCACATTCGTATGAAATATATGCCTATATAAATGCAATATAAAAGGACGTTTGTTTACGGGACGCAATTCAAAATTTCGAATGTATGAATTAACATTTTGACATTTATTTCAGTATCTTAATGAGCATAATGATATTGGAGAATAATATTGTTTGGAGTAATAAAAAAAAAAAAATAAAAAAAAACGTGTAAAACTCCTCTACAGTCTGTGTAAAAAAAAATGGTACAGCCAGAAAACATTTTTTTATATTATGAATATTAATTAGAACTTGGTATTGTTTGGCATTTTCATAAAGCAGGATAATTGGACTTTCTTCTGCAATTTTTTTTTCATCACATTTGGTGCTGTAATTTTTGAGATATGACCAGTTTTCTACAGTCAAGAAAAATCCATTTTCGCACGACGTCCATGCTTTTGTGTAAAGTTTCGCATAATGGAACAATAGACATGCGTAATTTTGATATGTTCCTCGCCGCACAAAATTTAGCATAACTTTTGTTCTACAAAAGCAAATTATACAAAACAAAGCGCATCAGCAAGAAAAATCTTTTGGCTTTAATTTGGTACCACATACACATACCATTTGAAAAGATTTCACACCTAAATTATTTTTTCCCCGACTGTACCATTTTTTTTACACAGACTGTATGTTGTTTATTTGGTCCCAAAGTTATGTTCATGGTATACCCAATATGTGGTGTATTTACGGTACACCGAATGTGATATGAAATTTGTAAATAATACAGCGGATGAATATGTAATAATTTAGGCGAGCATACAATAGCGGACGCAGACCGCAGTCATACAGTAAACTTACCGGGCCCATGCGTAAACATAATAGAGCCGCTTTTGTCGCCAGACAATTGGGCCCCCGAAATGCATTCAATTCGATTTTCTTGGATCCGCGCCTGAGCATATATCACAAGAATATATGATCAAAAGAATTATTTTCATGAGTATGTTTGAAACTAAGATGGCGCTATTCCATTTGAATCACGTACAATTTTAGTCTAATATAATTTTTTTGAATGACATTTCGTATTTCAGAGCCTTGCAGAATCTCGATCTAACAGCGCTTGAATATGACACTTTCATTGGACTGGATTCAGTTCAAGTCGTGTAAGTAGATTCCTCATCTTGGTGTGAAATAAAAATCTGATAAAAATCTGCATAAAATTGTCTAAGTATATAATATGCTCCTTTTGTCAATAGATAATGAGAAAAGTAAGCCACTTCATGGGCCATGCGTAGCAATCTATGCTTTTGTATAAGCTCCCATTCTTTTTATCAATCAGAATGCACGATTTACATATTAGTGTATTTCATTCTTTTTGTGGAAATGAACTTGTTTTCTTCTTTGGGAAGTCTTGATATTAATTCTAGAGTGGGGAGCAACAGGACCGCCCCACCAACAACAACATTTACAAAAAGCCCCCCTTTTTTACAATAAAGATATCAACCGTAGTAAAAAAAAATATCACAGCGAATGACATAAGTTTTTCTTCATGTGGCCAATTAAAAGGAATTCTCAATGTAATGTGTGATTAACCTCACTGCTAATACAATTTTACAGGAATCTGGCAGATAACGACATCATGCGAATCGAGTCAGGAGCTTTCAACGGGCTGAACTACACCCGCACGCTGTAAGTACATGTACGAAAAGTATAACTCTGAGATCGTCAAAAAAGAGGCCGAGCAGGACTGATAAAATATAGTTTTTAGAGTATCCGTTAATTTTAATGAAGGTTCATTTACAACTCGTGCAAAACAGGAGATATGGAATTAATTTAGAAGTTTTCAAATCTTAGAAACACCATAAGTGCTGCTAGAAACGAGCCATATTCTAAAACAGAATATTCCACAGTTCCATGGTAGTCGGAATGATAACAAACAAATTGCATTAGATCAGATACCCCAAAAGGAACAAATTAGGGTGGTATTTCACTTCGCGGCGACGTCTCCGCAACAGAATAAAAAATTTCGTCTCCGCGACGGATAAAAAGTATTAGACACTATCGGAGACGTCTCGGAAACGGATTTGGGACTACTTCAGACTTTTTTTTTTCTCATAAAACGTCTCAAAGACGTTTCCGCGATATCGGAGACGTCTCTAATACTTTTTATCCGTCGCGGAGACGAAATTTTCCATTCTGTCGCTGAGACGTCTCCGCGAAGTGAGATACCATCCTTAGATTAATATAATTCAGCAATCACTTACATAATACATCTTCAGTGTAAAAAGTCGTTATGCCTGGTTATCATGATTTTATTATTCTAAATATACAGATATCTGGATGGTAATGACATCCATCAATTCAAAATGGATATTTTCAGAGGACTGAACGGGCTCCAACACCTGTAAGTTTGTGTTAACCTAAGTTTACCTAAGTTAGGAACTTGATTGTCCTGATCATGTTTATTCCTCCGTGTGAATCTTTTGAGTGTAAAACGTGCTCTGTTTCGGTTTTTATGTTAATTTAACAACGTCATTAAGATCTATGGTAGATAGAGAAATAGCGGTGATGATATCAAATCTTACCTGGAATAAAAATTAGACCATCCAGCTTGCAAAATAAATAAAATTTTATTTCAAAATTATCAAAACATTCCGTTTCATATCTGGCAGTTGATTCATAAGGATTTTGTAATACCACCGGATCAATAATAATCATAAAGTAAAACAATTCTTTCCTTTTGGGTCCTGCATGGTCATGTCAGTACCTATCGGAAATATTTATTGATGCATATGGTAGACGAAATTATTCGCGGTGACGTCGCCGCGACCTGATCGCGAATGTAAAAAGTCTACCCCACCGAAGGGGAACGTGTTTGATGTTCCCGCGACTTAATGGAGACTCACAGGCGACGAGTCCGCTATTCCGCAATTTCGAGTCGCGAACTAGTCGCAAACTAGTCTCATAACAAGTGACACAAGACCTTAGATACTTTTGTGAGAACTGCTCAAAATAGTATAAAAATCTGAAAGGTTAAAGTCGTCAAATGTGGAATTTGTATGACTGATCTATTCTTTTCACTTATTCTTGCAGTTCTTCGGACCTATTCTTGTTTTGTTGCATCGTACCTGATCTTGAGAGTTGCTATCCTCCTGAAGACCAATTCTCATCTTGTGAAGACCTGATGCGATCCAATGTGCTTCGTATCTTCATGTGGATTCTAGGTTTCAGTGCTTTCATTGGAAACATCATTGTTATGATAGAACGCATGAGAGGGAGGAAGAAATTCAGCGTGCAATCGTTTCTAATCTTCAACCTTGCTATATCTGATTGTTTGATGGGAATTTATATGTTAATTATAGCAAGTGTGGATGCGCATTTCAGGGATGTGTATGTTTTTCACGCAGAGGATTGGAAAGCTAGTTTTATGTGCAAACTGGCAGGAATCTTAGCTAATCTCTCGAGTGAAGTATCAGTTCTTATTCTCACCACAATCAGCATAGATCGTTTTCTTTGCATCACCTTCCCCTTCTCTCAAATGCACCTTGGACGGAAGTCAGCCCGCGTTGCCGCAGCGCTGATCTGGACTGCCTCCATCATTTACAGTGTGATCCCCGCCTTACCTTTTCCATATTTTGGACAGAGGTTCTATGGTCGTTCTGGTGTATGCCTCGCTCTACCACTGACCAACGATAAACCACCCGGATGGAAGTATGCAATGAGCGGCATCTTCATTAACTTCATTGCCATGGTGATTATCATCGGATGCTATTGTGTCATCTATGTCATTGCCAAGCGATCAGGATCGTCACTTCGGAGCAACAAATCAATGGATGCCGAGGTAAATATTTAATTACTTCTTGTCAATACAACCGGCGCCCCCTTCCCCCAAAAAAGTATTAGAAAAAAAGAAGAAGAACAAAAATTAAGGATGACTAACCCGAGTGACAGACTGAACCCTATCCCTAGAGCTGATTATGATGACCTTCTTGATGGGCAAAAGGCAAAAGGCAAAAAAATCACAACTACCCCCATCCCTCCCCCACCTTCCACTTTAATATCGCTCGGCCAGCGTGACTTGAAAAAAAAAAATGGATATTAAAAAAAAAAACTCTGAAATTCCATTTTAGGGCACCCTTTCATGAAATCCTGCCTCCGCCACTGTATAACTTTACTACCGCGACTTAAATGCAGACGAATTATCATGATAATATCGTGTAGTATTTATAAGCATGTTACTTCTAATTTTTAATTGTCTTCAACCATTTTGATACACAGTGGTGGCCAAAATTATTAGAACACCCAAACCTACACAAAGTCTATGGGATTCTCAATGCCCTAGTACATTTGCCGAATTAAGTTTCAGGATATCTTTTTGATGCCGACAGATTTCATGACTTTATAGCGTAGAGTCTTATGCATTTTGTGATACCAAATTTATATAGTTTCGACCATCAGGTAATGCGCAGCTTTAAAAATTGTTGCGCTATGCGCTTTCAGTTTCCCCATAGACCTGTGTATTAAACATGTAGTAAAAATGCAAAAACGTGAAATGCCAATTATGCGGCGGTCACAACTCGTCGTAGGCTACGGGGCACGTGCCATCAATGTAGCCTGCGTTGCATGTACGATGCACGCACAGGTCCTGGGTCAACTTCTGCGATTCCTGCGTTTCTGTAGTAAGGGTATTGTAAAAACATGCATTGTGCCTGCAAGGTACCTCCGCTGCACGTATTTTCTACGAAATCCATCGTAGGGAGTTGCACGTCGAAGGTACGGCGAGTTGTGACCGCCGCATTACATATGCCGATAGCTCAAAAAGTGTTTAAGATAGACGTGTCAAACTTTGCAGACTTATCCATTCTTACATGCTCCAAACACATGCCAAGTTTAAAAAAATTTGGTCTCATGGGGAGGGGGTGGATTGGCTTGGCCCATCCCCTGGTCGTGAGATAACCAAAATAACGCTGCCAATTTAAGGTTAAGATTATTTTTCATGAAAGTGAAGAAATTTACTTATAAATGCATATATTTTAAAGGAAATTTCATGAACAATTCAAATATGGTGAAAAATTGAGGGTAATTGGAAAGGGGGACTTAAATAGGGGCTCTGAATTAAAAATTTGGGGCCCTTCAAAAACAATTTAAAACCCCCACATAAGATGTTACTATTTCACCCTGCGTGATTATGAATGCCATTTTTTGACATCCGCAGGAAATTTCCTTTCAGAATATATATACTTTTGTAGGGAGAGGCTTAAAATGTTTAACGTTATGACACTTTGATCCTGAAAGGGGCAAGATTTTTTAGATTTTTCAATTGGTGGCGTAACATAAAAAAGGGCGACTTGGGGGCGAGTTCCCAACGCATATAGGTATGTTATTTAATTATTAAAGCATAATGATGATATTTGGAGACATTCCAACCATTTTATAGGTATTTAAATGGTCAACTGAATGAAAATAACTAAAATAATCTAAATATGCTTGGTGTTCTAATAATTTTGGCCACCACTGTATGTCATATATTCTTTCCAATTGGTGTTTTCCAGATAAAGTTAGCGGTACGAACTGCTGTAATCGTCGCTACAGATATCTGTTGCTGGCTCCCCATCGTGATCCTAGCATTTGTGTCTCTTACCGACTCGGCCTTCATTTCACCGACAGTCTATGCCTGGATCGCTGTCTTTGTTCTACCAATCAACTCATCTATCAATCCTTACCTTTATACTATCTCAACTATCAATGTCAAGACAAGACTAGCATCGTTTAGGACACGCTCAAATGAATTTTTCACCAGCAGTACTAGCGGTACGCGCAAGGGCATGTCAAACAAATTCGCCAAAACCTACAACTCAAAGTCTCCGGGAAACAGCTCTTCAGGAGAAAGAGGTGAATAATTTCTATAATCTATTGGAAGGAATTAATACTGTTTGGTCCAATTAGAAAGAAATAATCATTTTGAAAAACTCCAAAATGACCTTTGTACACATTTAAAGTATTTCTAAAATAACTCATATTTTTCCTGTTTATCTATATCTCGTTTATCGTTTCTGTTGCAATTTTATAAGCTTATGACATTGAATTAGTGAATTTGTAATGTTCATCATTTTATACCTTTTTTTTTTTATGTTTCTTAATATTATTTCATTTTCAATGTTTGTAATTTTTTCGCACGGACCTATCGAAAAAAAAACAACCTCTTCTCGATGAATAGCTTTTGCGGTGTTGAAATTTATGAAATAAAATTAATGCATATTTCTTCATATTATACCATAGGTTCTACAAGGTCCATTCCAATGAGCACAAGGAATCCAGATCTTTTGATTTTGTCTGATGCATTAAGTCTAATCAGAGCCAACAAACTTCATATGAAAGTCGATGATGTCAATGACATTAGAAATGACCTATCCAGCATACTTGACAGGATTCACGCATGCGCAATGACCCATGGTTCAATAGATAATCGGCATGTTATCATCGAGAAAGGAAAGGTTAGTATTTTCTGCATGAATATCTGTCTGGTGTTTTTGGCATTCAACAATCTTTTCCTCTTTGACTTTGACATGGCAGATTCGGAGTGTGCGCCTCACAGGCTGTCCCTCTCTTCTGTTTTATGTGCTTGTAACTGTTTGTAGTTCAACACTTTCATCTTGTTTTACAATGCGCCTTGGAATAGTTTAACTAAACAGATGGCACTATATAAATGCGTTATTATTATTATTATTGTCATTTATTAATATTGACATAAGGTTTAACATATAAGCTCAGTCGGTAGAGCAACTGTCTAGCGATCAAGAGTCTTATCATCGAATCCTAATGGAATCCAATTACTTTGCTCATTTTTAATATGAGATATACAGTGCTCTCAAAAAAAGTATACCCAAGTTTGAGAGCCTCATATTAAAATATCATAGCTTGTGTGACCTTGAAATATATATCATGATAAAGAGCAACTCATATTCTTTTCAATGATACCAAACTTATACCTGTTTTGTGACGGATGACTAAGCAGTTGGGCTTTTAAAAACAAGCGTAAAAAGTGCCCTGTCCCAAGTTTGAGCAAAAGCAGCCCTTGCATTTCAATAGATCAAGTAGTGCCTAATGAATGGACTCAGGAAGGCTGACCTCAAACTAACAATGAATGATCAGAAAGCCAGGGCTGCTTCTCAGACAACTTGGTACAGATCACTTTTGACCAATGTTTTTAAACAATTAAGTGTTCAGTCATCCATGACAGTATTGGTATGATTTTGGTATCATTAGATGGAATATGAGTTACTCTTTGTCATGAAATTAAAATTAATTGCACATAAGTTATACAATTTTGATATGAGGCTCTCAAAGTTGGGTATACTTTTATCTGTGACGCACTGTATTGCGTACAACACAGGACGTAATCAATGTATACGTGTAAAGGAACCACTTGTGAGGCCTAATAAGACATATTTCATTTCTTTTCCCGAAATACAAATATTTTGTCCTTGCCAGGCCCAATTATGATGTTGAACATGAAATTAAATGTAAATGTTAACCGTGCCCCAACTTAAAAAAAAGTTTTTGTATTCATTAATACTGTGAACTGTGATGTCTCATTTCTTGTATATTGTTCCATTTATTTTATTATTAGGAATCAGCGAAATGGACAGGCTCACTTATTTTCTCACTCGCCATCAACGTTGGAATGAATGGTAACTGTGAAGAAACGACTGATGTTGATTTTGATAAACTGGGAATTGTCATCGCAGAATTAAACGACGCACTAGGACATGGAACTAATTTATAAAATTCATTCGAAATGAGCTATAAAGTCTTTGTTTTATTTTGTAAGCTGCACCACCTAGTGCCTAAGCCAGACATGAGTGAATGCGTTAAGTAAACTGAATGTTCGTTATTCAGAGACGATAATGTAATAACATTGTTTAAGCTGTAGTCACAAAAATCTCTGGAGTTCTGGATTTTGTGAACATTCGTAGAAGGAGTGTTCTTTCTTACGGTTTCTAACCATGTATCCTTACGAAAGGGGTTTCGTATGAAGTTGAAACAAATCATGGACAAGACCATCGACCAATCTACGAACGGTCTGTGAACGAGTGTTTCGTATGGCATTTAGTTCCCACATATAGCCTGCTCAAATGGTCTGGAAATCATTCGCAGAGTTCCAAACCATTCGTGAAGGCATTTTGAACCGATGTTTTAGGTTTGTTGAGTATTCATTTTTAATAGTTTACTCATCATAAAACGTTGGATTTGCAATGTTAACAGACATTTAATTTTTGATTGAACATTGTGTAGCAATGACAGGAATTAAGTATGATGACCGATGCAGTCTGATTACTCCAAGGGGTTAGGAGAGTTAAGTGTTGAAAAGACAAAGACGAGGTTTAGGTTAGGGGAACGAGTGATAAAAGAAAGAAGATACATACAAAGAATCGGGATACCCTGAGAGTAAATAATAGATAGATAGATTAGCCATCTTTTTGTTTTAACATGTCGCATACTTCATTTTAAACTTCATATTGTTTCAAAGAAATAGCAGGAGATATGTAAGCTAAGGGGTTAATTTATTTATATATTATTGGTGTTTCATCCATGATTGCCTGAGTGCTTAAGTTAAAATGATTCATTTATTTAAGGTACATTATTATGTCAGAAGAGAGAGAGAGAGAGAGATATATGCTATCCTGGTTTTAATTGTACGTATTGTTTGAAAGTTGTAGATAAATTCATTTAACAATGATGTATAACTGTAAAAGAAGACACGTTCACGAACTGTGAAAAATTACTGATTAATAATTATTTGAAAAACAAACAGTTTCGTGGTGTAAAACTTTCGAGAATATCAACCCTTCAAGAAATTCACGTAAGTGAATTACTGGAGAGAATTTCTGGTTCTTTTGTTATACATATATTAATTTGTGGGCGGCTGCATCGTGCCTTTGAAGTTCTTGAATTTGATTTTCTTTTACTTATTTTCATGTCATTTTCAAGTATTTCATTGAACTAAAATTTATAGTTATTTGATTAACATTCCAGCTTTTTATCATTTTACATGTTATTGATACAAATATCGTTGTTTAGTAGAGAGCTTGTTACAATTCCTTCAGGTGTTCCAGATTCATAGAATTAGAGTAAGTGCTAGCGGGTGATTCGATTTTCTTGTATCGCGCGGTCACAACATTTTAACTAAATTATTGAATATTTACGCATCTTCTGCCCATAGTCTTGTTTTATCCTAAAATTCTATAACTTACTTGGGACACTAATATCATTTCAAAATCTTGTTTTATAATCACTGGCGTAAATCCTTAAAGAATGCTTTTCATCAGGGGGGGGGGGGGATATTAATAATAATACAAAGCGCCACCCCCCCACACCCTGATGAATAGAAATCGCAAATGGATTTACGCCAGTGTTTATAATTGATTCTGTAAAACATACTAAACCCTATTGCATTTATTTTAGTTCTATTTAGCTATTTTACAGGCACGGATCCAGGGGGACGGGCCCGCCCTCGGCAAAAAAAAACAAACAAACAAATAAAACAAAAAGAAAAACAAAAGAAAAAAGAGGGGGGGGGATTCTTGTGATACCCGATTGACCGACTTAAAATTTTAAATCTCAAATAACAATTTTGGCATCATCTAATGAAATTCTGGATCCGTCACTGTTTTATAATGGGCCTACGTACCGTCATATCAGACCAAAAAATAAAAATAAAAATAAAAAATAAATATTGGTGCGTCGAGTAATAAATATTTTATATAAAATATTTTTAAAGAACAAACAGGGATGAATTCTGCATTATCAAATAAAATGGAATGTAAGGACCTAAATACAAATCTGCTGTAATAATGTCAAGCTAGTGCAATATGTGAAATGCCTTATTCATATTATAGGTAGAATTACCGTGGTATTGTAAATGTATGGTGGTCTAATCTAGTAAATATTGGATTTGTTATTAACGGATCTAACTGTTATGCTATGCTACACTTCTTTTTTTTTATTTCTAAATTTTTCTCTTTTTTTATGTCGACGATGTGAATACATTAATTTTGATTAAATACGCTCATATTTTAAGAAATCATACAAAGCTTTGCCTGGATATGTTATTCCATGTAGCCTCTTACAAATGCAATGGCGGCTCGAGGGGGGGGGGGGGGGTAGAATATCTCACCCAGTTTTTTTTTTTTTGGGGGGGGTGGAGGGACCACGTGTTGAATAAAAGGCGTTCATATAAATAGTTTCCGTCCATTGTCCCCACTTTCCTTTTTTTTTTTCAAAATTTTATAGGTCTGTGCTCCCTTATTTCAAAGCTTATATCCGTCTCTGGAATGGTTTTCACAGGGATACTGATTGTGTAAGTTGGATTTTACTAGCTCGAGAGGGGGAGAGACAGAGGGGAGGAAGATGGTGAGAGGGGAAGAAGGACGAGTGAGAGAGAGAGAGAGAGAGAGAGAGAGAGGGAATGTATGGAAAATTATCCATGCAAAATCCCCACATCGACACAAAATATTGGGCAACACATTCTTATTTCTTTCAATGAAATGAAAACAAAAACAAAAACAAACAAACAAACAAACATAATTAGAAAGTAAAATGTCGCATTAATATCATAACTTGGGGACTACACTGTTGACAGTTAATGCTGAGAAGAAATAAAAGTGTTTCACAGCAAATTAGCAAAATACTGTTGCAAATAAAAAATATAGTAAAAGAATTGTAAAAAAGGGAAACGAAATAACTTGGCCTGCTTATACTGTATATTTTGAAATGATTCCAAATTATTGTCATTTCCATTAATTCCCCCTTCCCTTTATCATGTTTATCGTAAAAGAACAAAAACAAAACGACTTCTAGGTTGAAAGCTGAAGTAGCCGTTTAACCCTCGTCTTTCTTCACATATTACATCCGCCCACCTGTCACTCATTTTGTATTGATGTCTTTAATCCAAAGTAAGTGTCTAATCACTCATTGATGAGCATACACTAGAAAAACCTACGTAATTTAACAGTAAATCTGATGTCCGCCGAGTCGCTATCGATACTATCTATTATATTCAGATGGGCTGTGATTTTTTCCTATAAACATGACGAAGAGTGATGACAAAACAAACAAAACAAAACAACAACAACACAAAAAAAATAAATATCAGAGTTGCTTTATTTAGTCAAAAATGGAGCAAATTTGTATTTTTTCCTTTAAAATACATTTTAACAGTGTATATTTTGGTGACAGTTTGCAGGTAGATGCGATAGGTTTTAATGGGTAAATGTAATGACGAAAAAGTCGGGGTATCCCTATTCCATTTGGAGTATAGGCCTACCATAAAATAATGACGATAATAGATTATTCTAGTTTTATCAATCCCCTACTACACTTTCGCCTAATGTGATCGCCTGCGTTCAGGACAATGGGTAGAGTCTAATTCAGAGTTGGATTCCCATAAGAAACAATATATACAATGTAAACTTTGATTTTTAAATGTAAGCAGGTATAATAACAAATCAAACAGAAGAATTAGGAAAAAAGACTCGAGAAGAAGAAGATCAATCCCCTGCGTTTGGTTCTGATATGACCGTTGTTTTCTGTTATGTTTTGATTCGTATGTCAATATGTAACGTTTTATTCTTTGATGTAAAAGAATTTGAAAAACAAAAATGGAGTGAAATTATGATTTAACAACAAGCTAATCGGGGATAAATTTTCAAATGAAGAAAAAGTGGTTCAATGTTACACATCAGAAAGTCCTTTAAATTACTTTATAACCTCCTGCTTTAATGGTTTTAGCTGCTCTTTTATGTGATTTTATTAGATGTATTTTTGCCTGAAAAAGAGGTGGAATTAAATGAGTTTTCAAAACTGTTGTTTATTAAAACTGGCTGCATATCGGCATCATCATGATCATGAACTCTGCAGCTAAATACAAAGTGCTGCAAAGATACAAAGTCAGAAACAAGATAATCGTACATCCACAAGAGGTGTGAAATGTATTCTTTTACTGCTCTATAAGACCCATAATCACCCTTAATGAGTCTTTAATCGCTGTAAGTATAATAATGTACACCATTGTGTAGGAAAACAATAAATCAGTAATCCAATATCCTGAAAGCCTGTTAATCCACTATGCCAAAACATCTCTTATTGGCATGTCATGTCAGTCAAATTAGCTTAGATTTTAGGGATAGCATCTTCACTTACTTAATTGGGGTTTCACTATTTAATGTTAAAGGAAATTAATGTAGCATGCTTTTTATGAATAAACCACCCCTGAAATTTTTGTCAATAATTATAATGGAGAACGCTTCTTGACTGGCCAAGGTAATCACCCTTGGCTTATTTTGTGAATAAAATACCCCTTAAATTGCGTTTTTTTCCCCCGACAACTTACAGTAGAACTCTCTACATATTAGTTTTTCTTATAATTTACGGCAGTAGAATGGTCTATGCTATGCTGTTGCCATGGTTATATACGTTTAAATTGTAACAAGTAACCATAGTAATGAGAACTTACACAAGTGTTTATAACAAAAGATGATAGGTAATTGTACTGTGATGGTGTTCAAATATTTCTGATATAGTGGAAATCACTTATTCATTACCTGGGAATATTCACTTGTCTAGGAAACATTACCCTAATCCATCAAAAGCATATTGCAACATAGCTATTTTTTAATATTTTTTATTACATGTCTTTTATGTGTTGTTATATTTCATTCAGGGGCAGAGTATTGTCGACAATTTTTTAATATTCTGAAAGAGATGACTTGTCCCTTTTCATTCAGTCATTTCTGAAACGATTGGGAAGACAAATGAACAAAGGCCCAAAATTGAAAATCATGAGGTGAAGTAAAAAATAATCATTGCATTTTGATTTCGCCTGCATTGTTCGAAAAAATTAAACGAGTTGTGTAAAATCTTAAACAACTGCGTGTTAACCGGTGAATCGCACAGCGTTGTTTAAAAATTAAACAACCTGTAGTTGTTTAAAACTATAGCGCTCTTGTTGTTTAAAAGTTTAAACAACCTGTTGTTTAATGGTTGTTTAAAATATCAACAGTATTGTTTAACGCTTCTCTCCAAAAATAAAAACACTCCAACTTTTGGTTAACGCGGCCGGGTATCGAACTCACGACCCTTCGATTATAAGGCAGACGCTCTATCCACTAAGCCAAAACATCAGTACATTCACTTATTTAATGTGTGAGGCGAAAGTCCTTCGCCATGATTGAAATGTTGCGCCGATTTTACCTTGCATGTAACGATTGATGCCATTAGCTCATGACTATCACGTGACATTTGCCTCGGCCTGTTTAAACAAAACTGTTTAATATCTAACCTCTAATCTCTAAACAGGTCTTTTTTTTATATAAAACTATAAGGCTATAAAACCTCGCTTTTCCGGTTTTAAACAACAATGTTTAAATATTAAACAAGAATGTTTAACTTTTAAACCAACATTTTTTTAAACAGCGAAATTTTTAAACCGTGTTCTAACAGTGTGTACCACCCCTATTTTGCCCAATATAAGTACAGCCATATTTGGTATCGCTAATTGTGATACCAAACTACTGTAAATTCAAAGCACATTGAAAATTTATAAACAATTGGCAATTAATTTACCTGGAAATAATAACACTGAATTTGAAGTCAATACACTGTTAGAAAAAATTAAACAAGTTGTTTAAAATCTTAAACAACTGCGTGTTAACCGGTGAATCGCACAGCGTTGTTTAGAAATTAAACAACCTGTAGTTGTTTAAAACTTTAACACTCTTGTTGTTTAAAAGTTTAAACAACCTGTTGTTTAGTGGTTGTTTAAAATATCAACAGTATTGTTTAACGCTTCTCTCCAAAAATTACAACGCTACAACTTTTGGTTAACGCGGCCGGGTATCGAACTCACGACCTTTCGATTATAAGGCAGACGCTCTATCCACTTAGCCAACACATCTGTACATATACGTATTTAATGTGGGAGGCATAAGTCCTTCGCCATGAGTGAATTGTTTGCCTCGGCCTGTTTAAACAAAACTGTTTAATATCTAAACTCTAATCTCTAAACAGGTCTTTTTTAAGACTATAAAACCTCGCATTTCCGGTTTTAAACAACAATGTTTAAACATTAAACAAGAATGTTTAAACATTAAACAAGAATGTTTAACTTTTAAACCAACATATTTTTAAACGGTGAAATTTTTAAATCGCGTTCTAACAGTGCACATATTAAAGTTACCGAATTATTTTAAATGGAGAATCGATGTTCATTATACGAAGATTATTGAAATACTAAATCATTAATCATAAGTCGTGATAGAACGCACAACCCATAACAAAAAGAATGAATGTTTCTTTTATGGGTTAAACACATCTCTAGCTAAAAGGTAATCATATACCTCCAAACAAGGAGATTTTCTTTTTTGAGGCAAATTTTCAAGTTAAGAATAAAAGCATATCGGTGAAGTTTGGACGAAATCCATCAACAGACATGGCAAATTACAAGGTTGTTTTTTTTTTTTTTTTACATTAGAAGTTTGTGATGTGTTATCCGAACTTTTCTCCAATATACTGTGTACTAATTTGCCATTTTTCTAAAGGGGAAGCACCATTTTACCCGGGCATTAAATATATAATAACACACACTTATTTACATGCAATTATTTTATGAAATGAGTCTATTACTTTATCAAAACCATGAATAAAGAGCAATTTATGGAATGTACATTCCATGACATAATTATGGAAAAGCAGCTCACAATGACACCACGCACTCAAAACATTTAAAATCGATAACTGAAACCATTCACTAACAAATTTTTATAAAAACTTCAGTATTTTAGGATTGACTTCCCATAAATCTAACTCTCTGAATTCAAGTGTCAGTTTTGTCAGAAATTGTAATTATCCTCTTGTGTACAGGATGTGAATTGATTAAGATGAAAAATCTTAAGAACATTGACAATGGGAACGATTAACACTAGCTTACCAGACACAACAGCGTAACAAATGCTGCCATTATGGGCCAGTGCGCAGTCTGTGTTAACTAGCTGCCAATCATAACCATTTAGTCGTGAGGTAATCAAGGCATAAACTGAGCTCTAATAATTGCATGCAAAGTGATAAGGTGGTGTTTTATAGTAATGTTGACAATAATAATGAAAGTAATAAGAATAACATTGATGACTGAATTACAACATGCACAAATAGTGGCAATAGCACTACTACTACTACTAATAATGAGTTTGCCAGGCTCCTTGGAACCGCACCCGAATACATATAAATCGTAAATCTGGTTGGGAGTTAACCCCCTATAATGGTTTCGTTTCGGTAAATCCGAACCCTGTACATCCCATGCATTATTGATGAGTAAGATATAACAGTAGATACAAGGTGCAAATTTGTTACTTCCATTGGTAGTTCTAAACTCAGAGATAAATATTAACATTTGCCAACATATACCTTAACAAAAATAATCAACTTTTACTATCAAGAAGATTCCCCTTTTTCATGTTTTTTTTTCAAACAAGGTCAGTCCGACGAGTGCATCATTTCAATTTGTTTCAACCTAGCTTTATTCAATCCAATTACTATGTCTGTGGTCTTGGAAACATAGCGGGATACCATGTCATCATCTATCATCAATTTATTTAAAACAACAAAGATAATTCTGAAAAGAAAACCCCTCTTCCTCTTGCTCTGATTAAATGAATAGAGGTCTATTAATGAAGTACTAATGATGGACAGAACAGATTGTTTTTTCTTGGTAAATGACTGGATTTTCCTGAATACTCGTGAATACCAGTTCTTGACGGACAGGGCATTTCAAACGCCTTTCACAATGCTATTCCATTCAGTCTTTTCTTCCGAGTTTGACCTTCTAACAATGTTCCAGAAAGCTAAGTTTTTGAGAGATAGTATCAGTCCACTCTGGATTAACACACCCTGTTCGTAAGCAGTGGTTAGTGGCTGGCATTGCCCAAAGATTAGACCAATGACAATAGCGCGTGCCGGATAAGCCCCGCCTATCAATGCCTACGTCACGAACGAGTGATCCTTGATGGACATCCTGTTGTCAAGTTGTCCGGCTAATCATCATTGTTTAGATCTTGACTGGCAGTCCTGTTGAACTAGCAACCGGGTACAAGTATTGTTCGGCAACAATGCCTAATGATTCCCTGATCATAAACATGAATACAGCACATTAGACGATGATCTCTCCTATTCATTCGATGATTGATGTGCAGAATTAGGGTTGGGGGTATAAGTACAAGGGTATACTAAACGCAGAGACACTTTCACTTTGCTCGTACTGCCGATAACATATCTATACCATCTCATTCCAACAATCCATCATGACTCTGTTCAGCATTGATAACCTTGCCCAAAGTGACTGCAAGCCGACACGTTATAGCCCTGAGATAAGATACCATCCTAAGATGAAGCTACTTGTTCATCAAGAGGACCATACTGAAGAAAGACCATCTAGTACTGAGAGCAGCATTGGAGCTGTGAGTCCATCAGACAACATCAGCTCAGGAGCTTCATCAGCCAGCGATAGCCCACCATCAACCAAGAAACCTCCTCACTCCTACATTGCCCTGATTGCTATGGCTGTCATCAACTCACCAGAGAAGCGTCTCTTGCTTTGTGACATCTACGAATACATCATGAAACGATTCCCGTTCTTCAAGGACAATGAGAGGAGCTGGAGGAACAGTATCCGTCACAATCTGTCGCTCAACGAATGCTTCATCAAGGCTGGACGTAGCGGAGACGGCAGAGGACATTTCTGGGCGATCCATCCCGCTAACCTAGAAGACTTCGCTCGTGGTGATTACAGGAGGCGTCAAGCTCGTCGCAGAGCTCGATCAACCCGTTATTCTCCGTACGCCTACCCATCAGCCATCCCGAGTCCTATCCACCCCGGTTACTTCCCGATGTCGTACGCTCATTATCCTGAGATGATCTCCAAGTCACAGCTAACCATGCTACCCGGGGTTCATCCACTCAGCATCAACACGTCACCATATCATCAAGCCGGTGCTTCCCTGTTACCTCCTATTCCATCAAGTCTTCCCTACTGCCTTCCCGCGACGGTTCCTTCTACCTACCGACCTGATCTTGCTGATAGGATACCGGCCATCTACCCGAGCTCAGCCTACTCCAGTCCGATGACGTCTTCACTGAGTCCATCTACTACTGCCAGTGAAGTAGCAGCCTACCGCATCGCTCATCGAGTCAGTCCTACATTCATTTACCCATCTTACTCCAAGCCATCATCACCACCATCCATGCTACCCACTTCAGCGGGCTGGTCGCCAGTGGTATCCTGCTCGGCAGCCGTGTGAAACCGATTGAACATTGAAAACTGATATAGACAATCAAAGAGGCATGTGTACTCTTAATCCGAACAGTTCCAATAATTGCTGGCAATTTATAACAAAATAATATTTTAAATTGATTAATGTATATATTCATATCGTGTTGTAAGACAACTTGATTTCCGAAAACAAGCTTATTATCGAAACAACATATTTTGTTCTCTGTATTTCATTTATCGTATCAAATAGGCAGTTTTCATTGTTGTTTGGAATGTTGACATTTTACAAGTTGTGGTGAGAGTTTTGATGGTTGTTGAATAATCGTTGAAAATTGTGGTGGCGTGATTTTGATGGTTGTTGAGTAATCGTTGAAAATGTGGTGACATGATGTTGATGGTTGTAGTGTGATCGTTGTAAATGTTGTGGTATATAAATATATGATGAAGAAGTGTGGATGTGATCAGTGAAGTACATGCGCTCGAGTAAGAAAATATGAAACTGTGTGAAAAGTGTTTATTATTTACCTGACAGTATTAATTAATATCGATTTTTTTTAAAAATTGTATATTTATCCTTCCGCTTCTCTCTCTCTCCCTCTCTCTCTCCTGGGCACTCTCTCTCTCTCTCTTTTTCTCCCCCACTCCCTTCTTTTTCTGTATACCCCTTCCCATGCTATCGTTTTACTTTTCCATACATTTTCTATTGAACAATTTTTAAAACTTTTCTCCATGCATCTCGATTCCCTTTCTTTAACTTACTTTCAAATTATTTCAATATTTTATAATCCTTCTTTCAATTGATTGATTGATTGATATCTTTATTTATGCACGGTTAAAAAAGCCCAAACAGTTACAAGACTCCCTATTATATAATGCGGCTGATGACGTCAAAGAAGTTTAAGGGAATGCTGCTGCCAGGCATGATAGGGTTTCGGCTTTAGAAAACACGTTTTTATTGCTATGTCAGAACAATAGACCCCATGTGTGCTAGAATTCTATTGTTCTGACATAGCAATACAAACGTGTTTTCTAAAGGCGAAACCCAATCATGCCTGGCAGTAGCATTCCCTTAAACTTCTTTGACGTCATCAGCCGCATTATATAATAGGGGTACTTTTACGAGTACTTGGGAGGGATGGCCTGGTTGAGGTTCGATCATCTTTTTATGAATACTGTTATGAAAATTTAATTTATTTTGGGGGTATTTATGTTATACGCCTACTTAGCTTTCAATCGATGTAAGGTTGTATTTACTCCGTCAACGGTCTTTAAAGGAAACATTTTGTGGAAACAATATTTAAATGGATAGAGGGCGCCATGTGGAACGACGACATCACACAATTTGGAGGTGCCGAATAATTCGTTAAAATCCTACGAAATCCACGAAATGAACTGCAATAATAACATATTTTAACATGAAATGAGTGGAAACAAGGAAAAGAACAAAAAAGAGCCATATTTGTTACGATCTAACAAGTTTACGAGAGATTTGAACATGTCTAATAATCAAGTCACCACGGAAGAGGACCATGCATCAGAAAATGGGAAGACACCAGACATGGTAACACGTGCAGATTTTCTAAAACTGTCTAACCAGATTCTACAACGTTTGGATACATTGGGCTCTCAGATGACTGCTATCGAGAAAGATATTTCAGAAATGCATTCAACACTTGCTGACCTACAGGCTGCAGCGGCGGATTCGGCTTCAAGAATAAGCACAATTGAAAACCAGGAATTTCTTAAGCTTAAAAAGGAGCAAAATTATATGGGAGCACAAATTAAGGATTCAATCCTTGCATTGGAGCTCCATGATCGCAAACTCAACCTTCTGTTGTACGGAGTCGAAAAGGAGAGAGATGAAAATATTGAGAGGAAAGTAAAAAGTAGCATACAGAAGTTGGGCTTTACCCAGGAGGAAACGAGTAAAATAAAGTTTGTAAACACCCACAGGCTTCCACGTCGCCAGATCCAAGGGGAACAACGCCGTACGTGGTATCCACTGCTAAGCCTAGAGAGGCTATTGACCACAAGGTGGCGCTATATTAATCATGTTAATGATAAAACAGTATCGGCTTCCAAGTGAAACTATGAAATAGAGAAGAAGAGAAGGGAGGAAGCAGAAGAAGAAGAAGAAGAAGAAAAAGAAGAAGAAGAAGAGGAAGAAGATCAAATAAGGCATATGTCCCTTTTATAGGAGTGTCCCTTTTATAGGGGTGTTGTGTGTTTAATGAGCATGATGAAAATACATATCCTGTTAATGATTGCAAAATAGAAAAATAGAAGATTAAAAAAAAAAAAAAAAACGCGAGAGGAAGAATACTCCTCTCAGAATCTTTTCCCACTCGTCGCTATAATGCGAATAGCAAGCGGCCCGTGGACGATGCTCCGCTTCTTTATTGGGAAGAAATCAAATCAAATCAAATTCATTATCAGGATATGATATCAAATCATTGTCAGAGCCTTCGCGACTGACCGAGTTCATTAGTAATGTTATCATAGTATAGAGATAACTTTTTCCTGAAATATTACAGCAATCGTTATTGTTTCTATCATGCCAAATCCTTAAACTAATTTCTAGACAGTCAAACAAAATAAATATTCTTTACTCTCCAAAAAGAACTTTCTGCATTAAAAAAAAATGTTTTAATTGACTTTTCCCGCCTACTTCCCATCTGATCATTGTCAGTTATTGTGGTGACTTAGTATTTCGCCTAAATCAACACTCCTCGTTAATATGTTGTTTTTTATTTGTACGTGAGAAATACGATCTTGTCCCACTTAATGTGACGTTTGCATTACATATATAAAAGATTCCACATGCTGATCAATAATAACTATCGACGCCTTTGCACAAGCAAACGTCCACTAATCATGTTAATGGCGATTCTAATGCGATTTCAGTGAATTTATTGGTCAATTTTGACGATGGTGAAAGAGCTCAAATTATATTCTACGGTATTACTTCTTTATTACTTTCATTTTTTTTTTTTTTTTTTTGCAAACTGTTTGTTTGTTCTTGAAATAAATTCAACAGGCATGTTGATTTGAAATCATCTATCCTTTATTATGTTTACGATGTAGCATTAATTTGTGTTACAAAACCTAAAGAGTGAGAGTGAGTTCCATAATTTGGGAGTCGCATAATTATGTAAATGCTCTATCACCAAGGGTAGGCTTTGATTTTCCAGAAGAATATTTCAATAATGGGGGCTAGAGGCTGCAGTATCATTCTTCTGACCGATTTAATGTGTCATTTTACGTAGGGTCCTCACAATCGACCTGTATTCGTTCATATTTAATTGTCAGAGGTATATGAGACTGCCAGGTCGGGAGTTTATCGTGGACACATTTGTGATACGTCTTGTCGAAATGAGAGAGAAGTCGCAGATCAAAGATCCCAGTAAATCGACAAACTAATAAAAAAGTCAAAATTTTGAGGAAATTTTTTTTTGTTAATTTTCTGGTTCTGCCATGCTTCATCTTTGCTCTGTTAAAAAATGAGTGAAAATGGTAACGGAAAAGTGGTAAAAAAAAGCAGTTTTTCGGCGAGTGTTTTTTTCGGTCATAATTTTTTTTTTCCGGACATACAAGCGAACGTCCACGCTCATTTCCCTCTCCGTTTAGCTCCGCCTTAGCAACGCATGGCTTTGTCATGTGATGTGTATTCAACTGGATTTTTGTTTCGTTTTTGTGAGCGAATAGCGAATAAACTCCTTTACTGCACTATAGAATTTTTTCAGTGCGATGCCACAACCTGCCTGTGAATAAAGCGTTTCATCCGCGGATATGCGGAGCACGCAACGAATGTCAAATGCTACAATCGAGTAGGAGAGAGGGGTGGGGAGAGGGGAGGGGGGGTTATGTGGGGGAAAGCTACTTATTCTTGACTTAGCTATCTGGATTCCAAATGAATGTTAATTTTCAGCATTTTATTTTAGGCCGCGATATCTGTTGTTCCTGATGGAAATTAAAACCTCCCTATTCAACAAAAGACGGTGACGTGATCAATACTTCTGATACAAGTTATTTAGGTTAAAGTCTCTGCAGTTTATTTTACAAAGTAACGCTGTTTTAAGAAAGTAGCGTTTTAAACTAAACACGACGAAACAAAATACGATTTCTCTTAAATACATTCATTTCTAAAATTATGAATATCTTCCTATTAGCTGGCTAACCAAGTTTGATCAATAAAGACGAGATCGGCAAATCATTTTACCGTTTTATTTTTCATTGTTCTTAAGCTAACGTAGCCATCTATCAAACGTGATCAGAGAAATTCTAAAATACATCGTGAGCGCAAAATTTTTAAAAACCATTTTTGGAGCTTATCTCTATCATATACTTATTCCAAAGAATATAAACAAAATGCACTAAGCCCGTACAAGAATAATTTTAGTACTATAGACCAATTATTATGTTCGAATTTCCAACAGAGTCAGATTCAAAATGACTCGCTTATAATGAGTAAGAGTATACGCGTAATAACATTCAGAAGAACGACGCAAACATCGGAATAAAACCCCCCAAAAGGTTTTAAAATAGTTTTATTTCTAACTAATTTAGCGCCAGGATTGGTAAACACTTTTCTTAAAACAGCGGACTTTTTCTTAAACAATTAGAAAGAGCATGACGTTTTTATATATTTGACGAAGATATAAAACAACTAACCAAATTTAGTTTCTTTTTTTGAGAAGATTGAATGTTATTTAGACAACATCGCTTGCTGCGTTTGCCTCGATCATGCGTGACGGACGAGTATTGTTCTCTGTATACCTGAATGCAGCCTCCTCATTGGTCAATCGTTTCACCTTTGTAACAAGTGGTTGCTAGGGCATTTCGGTGAGTAGAGCGGTGACAAAATGGTCTTATTTTTCTGGCTCGGAGTCAAACGGAAGTCAAACTTTGCAGACGTTTTTCTCTTGATTTTGATTTCCAAGAGCACAATTCTCCTCGCGTTCAGAGGCTAATATCTCCACTTCTATTTACTCTTTACAGTCGGGTTATATATCAAATTCAAGGCAATGAATCAGGGATCACTAATATCAAATAAAATGAATTTAAAAAATGGCGACTAGTCTCTCCTTTCGACGTGACGCATCACATTTGTGGTCACTGGGCATGTTGAGCAAGTGTCAAGTTAAGAATTCTGTCAAAGGTTTGTAACATATTGTCTGGGTGATTGAGAGACCTTTTAACATGGCTCAGTCGCCGTGGATACAAGTCTATAATGGTCAAGATGGCTCGTATATTGAACGTGGAGGTACTAACGAAGTGAGTATTTTTATTTGTTCAGCGGATTTCTGTTATATTGTAGTCAACCTCCAAAGTTTATCTTTTTTTTTAAATTTTATTCGATGCGGCATAGGTTTCATGAATTTATATAATATAAAAGCTATGTTAATCTCATTCGTGTCGTTCATGAAAGAATCGTTTTATAAATATTCAGATAATAAATCGCGAAACTATCCAATTTATTTTCTCGAGCTCCTCTTATTCTGTGAGTAAATGGGGGGATTTGGTTTGTTTGTTTGTTTTTTGGTGAGGGGGAGGGGCAAGGACTCTTTCTGTTTTGTTTTGTTTTTTTTATTTCATAAAAAGGACGGGGGAGGGGTCAGTTGAGCAATTAACTAGGGACCTGAATTAATATGTAATTCAAAAAGGCTTGACCTGAGACAGTTTTTATCACGACGGGACGAACAATATTATATTATCATTCGCCCTTTTCTGCGTCAAACACAGCATGCAGGAACAGCGCGCGCGCTGCGATCGAGCGGAGACAGTAAAATAATCCGTGATCTGGCGTCCCACTTGCATGTAATGAACTGATCTACCTGAATAAATGGTTTTATAGGCACGAGCGAACAAACTGAACAGGTTAAAATTGTGAGCAGTCTGAAATTCCATTCAATGTTTTGTTCATCTTTATCGTACAAACAGTGTAATAAGTGTGCTGCAACCTTCATGTTACACTTTTTAGAGTTTCGTTTGAAAACGAGAAATCTGAAAAGGATTCAACTAAATTTGCGAATAATACAGTTAAATGTACATACACTTTAGTCATCTTTAGAAAACGGAGCGCCTTTTCTTTCGTCTGTGTCGTAGTAATTGGATAATTTCAAATCTCAATATTGTAAGTTTTTAAAACTAAATCCGAAGCTCCTTGCTAAATCTTTCAATCTACCAGCTCTGCGGTAACTTACCGATTCGACACGTGTTATACAATTATGTAAACACAAACTTTATATATCAATTATCTAACGACACTTTTAGTGATATTGTTCGCAAAGAGGGCCACCGAGGAGACAATGTTTTAATGAGCGTTTAGATAAAGCTCCACAGAAATTAATTTCAAGAATTATAACTTTAACTAAATTGTCAAGTCAACAACACAAGGCATGGAACACTAAGTCTTGTAGCCCGCATTTCTGATCTACGGAGAGCGAGTTTACATACTATCAATTTTACTGACAGCGTGAATGTGTTAGGCACACAACTCATTTATTTTCGTTTATCACACATGACACAGTATCGGGTTGGACTCCTAGATGGATTGATTTGGATTTTTCTTCACTATACCACGAAACCTCTTATGGTTTATTTTGAGCTCCAATGATATAAACTTATTAAACAACTACAATGTTCAGAAGGACTGCATTTCGAGTAGTATTATCTACCCTGCTCTCATCGACAATCATCATCTGTTTATTTGAGTCATCACACTGTAAGTTACATTTTCTGTTATTACCCTGTTAAAAAAAAAAGTATTTTACAGGAAAATATACATGTTTGTTCATATTTAAACTTTATACGGCAATTGCGAAATATTTTTTTTTTGCTTCCCTCCTGGTAATAGGAAACAAATAATAGTCTATCTGTATTTTCTGTATCAGAATCAATGGCGACTCTGCTGACACCAGATTTTTAAAAAATCTATTGTTTCTAAACAATGTATATTTCTTGTCTAATTTAGGACGTGACTGACATATATCACTTTATCTCAACGTCCCCATTAACGGGAAGTTATGGGTCCCATACTCGAACAAACCCTCAAAAAGATTGAAAGATTGGGAGCCATAAGAAGGCGCTTATATATACGTGATTATACACAATATAGAATTACCCACTCTCAGCAAATAAATCATTATTGTCTTGTTTAATGACTGGCCCTTATTGTGAAGTAATGGTCTATGACAACTATTGTGCATGACTTAATTATAAATATTATATAGAGCACATCCTCAAAACAACTGTATTACCCGTACAGAAGATTGGTTCAAGTGCTGCTGTAGAGTCTGTGTCCAAAAAAAGAAAGAAAAAAAAATGGTACAGTAGGGGAAAAAATAATTTAGGTCGAAATATTTTCAGATAATGTGTGTACATGGTATCAAATTAAAGCCAAAATATTTTCCTTACTGATGTACTTTGTTTTGTATAATTTGCTTTCGCAAAACAGAAGTTATGCTAAATTTTGTGCGACGAGGAACAAGTCGAAATTACACACGTCTATTGTTCTGGAGCGCTAAATTAATGGCCACTATGCGAAACCTACACATAGGCATGGGACGTCGTGCGAAAAATGAATTTCTGTTGATTGTAGAAAACTGGTCATATCTCAAAAATCGCAGGATCAAATGTGATGAAAAAAAAAATTGCAGAAGAAAGTTTGATTTTCCTGCTTTATGAAAATACCAAACAATACCAGGTAGTGATTAATCTTCATACTATAAAAAAAAAAAATGCTTTCCATTTGTACCATTTTATTTGACACAGACTGTATGTGAGTGGACTTATATTTGTGCCGAGTCAAAATTTAAACTCTTACTCGGTGTTCAGTTTCGTTTCGATCCGATTCGCGTGTGTTCAACACAATTTCTTGTAATTTTGATACAAATCCGTATATACTTTTAGCGTCTTCAATAGGCTTATGCTAAAGTGTAGCGTTGTGGCGCGGCGCGGCGCGCTGAAAAGTGGAAATAATCGACGAAAAAAAAAAGGTGTCTTTAAAGCGTCCTACGAAAAAAGGAAAAGATTCTGGATCGATTTTTGTGAAATTTTTGGAAATGATTATCATTTTTCGGACTCGAGACTTTAGCTTAAGCCCTTGTGTGGGGTTAGTGTGCATGTGTGTGTGTGTGTGTGTATGTGTATGTCAAAAATTGTGTGACTAATAGTTCCAAAACGATGAAAAGTTCGGTCGATCCTGTTTACGGCTATCGGCAGCTATGACATTAGCAGCAATCAGAAATCGCGATGGTCTAATCCTGGTCCACTCCTGGTCCTGGTCCACGTTCACATTGTTTAAATTGCGAATTTCAATGAAAGTTTATCAAAGAAGTATTAAGGCAGTATAAAGCCTATGTAAGGTCACGCTCATATATGTCAAAATAAGAAAATTCTAAACTTTCTACCATTATTTTAGATAAATTTACAACACTTGTTTTGGGTCCCAGATTCGAGTCCCAGCATGGCTTAATTTCTTTCGCAAGAAATTCATCCATATTGTGCTGCACTCGATCCAGGTACAGGTGAGGTAAACTACTGAATTGTTTAGACATCCTTAAATTGCAACATATTATCAATACATATCGATTTCGCTTAATTGCTATTTAAAACTATTCGACACATTATCGACAATTGAGCCAATTTATAAATAAATTGAAATGATGTAGATAGA
The DNA here is from genome assembly GCA_940671915.1 of Paracentrotus lividus. Taxonomy (NCBI): domain Eukaryota; kingdom Metazoa; phylum Echinodermata; class Echinoidea; order Camarodonta; family Echinidae; genus Paracentrotus; species Paracentrotus lividus. The sequence goes on along the minus strand of CALNVZ010003430.1, from coordinate 26,312,508 downwards.
AAGAAATCTTAATGCTGCCAATTTGGGAGAGAAATATAAGTTGATCTAAAAAAGTCCTGTCCGAATGAGCCAATTGCAAGGAATAAGGAGATACCTGGTGCTAATTTGTTTCACGAAATTCCCAAACATACAAACATGCAGTACACACACACACACACCCACAACACATACACACACACATCACACACACACCAAACACCCGCACACACACACACACACACACACACGACGCCACCACCACACAATACGTGCCAAACAATTCTGAATCTTTTCCTTTTTTGTAGGACGCTTTAAAACACCTTATTTTTATTTCGTCGATTATTTCCACTTTTTAACGCGCCGCGCCGCGCCACAACGCGACACTTTAGCATAAGCCTCTTCAATATGTTAAATAAAATCAGGATTTTAGATCCGAGATCGAGATTCAATATAAATGAGAAACATTCGATTTATTTTAAAGTGTTGAATTCGTCTACTCCCAATTTTCTTCTATTGGCAAGGAGAATACTAGTTGCCACAATAGTTTATTCTCTCCCCCAAAATACGATATATACATGTATGTATTCCAATCATTTTTATCATCATTACAAATTCTTCATTAAACGCATGAAAATTTAGGCTACTACTTGAAATTACGAATAATTATTAGTGCGGGCATATCAAAAACGCGTCACCATACTACAAGGGAATCAATAGTCTCTTTTGAATTATAGTGGGTTTCATCTTTCTGTAACTTGACCTCCGCAAAAATATAAACCTTGGGATTAGGGATATGATGGCATCTCACTTGGCATTAGACGGGTTTGATACGGTTTTGAAACTAGCCTTGAAGACGTCTCAACGATGTATCCCGAGTCTCGGCGACGTTTCTTTAGATGCAGAAAAATCGAAGATGTTCATGTATTCTATAAGATTTTTTTTTCTGTCTCGAAGACGTCTTTGGAACATCTCGAAGACGTCTTTGGGACATCCCGGAGACGTCTTTGGGACATCCCGGAAACCTCTTTGGGACATCACGGAGACGTCTTTGGGACATCTCGGAGACGTCTCAAAGTGTCAGAGTCTTGGAGATGTCTCAACGAAGTGAGATACTAGCTTTATAGGGTTAGAGGTATGTTGAGTATTTTTTTGCAGTCTCCCTCGGAGATATGGCGGTCTTTTGACACTCCTTTCGATGGATGTGCCAACAGGTGCAGATTCGCTGGTTAAGACATTAAAAATCCCCTCGAGTTATATTGGTTTCTCACTTATTGACGAAATTGCCCCCCAAAAATATTAAATCTTTAAAATTGTATTTTGTTAAGGGCTTTCAACGTTTACATTAGTAAAGTATTTAGTGTCATGATAAACTACAGTCATGGAAGTAGTACTTAAACCAACCCTTTTCTTCTATTTCAGGCCAATGGGACTGCTTTAATCGTCGGTCCTGGTCTTATTACGGGACTCGGAACTGGTCATGCATTCTGACAGATGGTAGGCTGGATTGCACTCATTGTGAGACATGGACCAGCGTTATTGGAAACTGGAGTAACGCACAGGAGCTCATTGAAACATATGGTAAGTGAGATAAGTTTTTGAATTAATTTTAGCATAATTTAGATGATTGATGTCATTCGCACTACACACATGGTCACAGCATATCTCTCCAACATCCAGTGGGGAGCATTGCATCCAACAGACCAAAACAGGAGGGGGGGGGGGGTGCACAGCGTACCCAGATCCCAAACTTGAGGGTAATGCCTAAAATCCGCCCTCCGGATGGGCCAACAAAAAATAAGTAGTTAATAATAATAATAATAATATAATAATAATATAATAATAATAATAATAATAATAATAATAATAATAATAATCATAATAATATATATAATAATAATAAATAATAATAATAATAGTACTAATAATAAAGAACTATATGCCGAGTAGACGGGTTGAGGCTAGTCGCGAAGACATCTTGGAGACGTATCAGAGGGTCTTCTGAGTCTCCGCGACGCTCATTAGTTGCGGGTAATCGAATATGAGATATTTTCCGTCGTGGAGACGTTTGGGAGTCTCGGAGCTTGCAGGGCCGCGGAGCGTTTTTGAAAGTGGAGGGGCTGAGCCGCAAGTGGGGGGGGGGGAGCTGAACAGGCTAAAAATCCAATGTATGGTAATTTTTTCCGTTTTTGTACACGTTTGAGACGAAAGTGGGGGGGGGAGGCTGCAGCCCCAGCCCCCCCCCCCCCCGACTCCGCGACCCCTGTCTTAAATACGTCTTGAATCTCGGAGACGTCTCTGTGACGTGAGATACCACCTTTAGCATTTATAATGTTGATTGGCTTTGAACTGGTATGTAACTCGATTTCTAGATCGTTCAACCATGGACCGTATCACAATAGGAAATTAAGTAAATCGGTGAAGGTTATGTACCAACCATGACACGATTGTATTTTTTGTTCTTGTTTTTGTTTAATTGAACGATTGGCATACATTTCTTCTTAGGATTTGATTCGGTGATGAGTTAATTATCTACAATCAATCACAAACAATAAAGTTGTAAACATACTGGTGCCCGTATAAATCCGATCTAGTAATTGATATAGCATTGTATAGTGTGGCCTACAATGCCCTTCGAAGAAGATGATAAAGTTGATTGCTTTCACATCAATTCATAGATCAAAATCAGATGAAAAAAAGAGAAGAAGTAATACGGGGATTTTTGAGCAATCTCACGTCTCGAAGACGTTTCCCAAACTCTATTTTCATCTTTTGCAAAATGTGAAAGTTATGTTTTTGACGACTGTCAATATCGTCAAAACAAAAATTTGTACAACATCATAAACTATCGTGTATATCCACACCCATTCAACGAACAAAATCAGTACTCGGCCGGAGAACCCCAGAGAACGAATTTTTTTGTTTTGTATGTTCTTTTTTGTGTTCATTCAATACATCAAATCAAATTATACATGTATCTGTATTACATTATATCATTCAATACATAACATCGAATCATACATCATTTACTATATAACATAATTCAAAAACTCACTAAATAATATCATTCATACAAATTGTGATTATACATATTGAACCAATTACAGAGTACAAAATACAGTAATCTCAATTATATTGAAGAATTATTTTTGTTATAACACCCCCCCTCTTATATTTTGTTTGCAAGTACTAGTATCTCAGTCTATTGCATGTTATAATTTTATAACATACTGGAGCAAAGTACAGACTAAATAAACTTTATATCGAATAGAATAAAGCTTGTTATTCCCCCTACCCGTTAAAAACAAAAACAACAACAAACACAAACAAAAAACACAAAACAAAAACAGGACAAAAACAAATAACAAATTTGAGGTGTAGGTGTTATCGTTCTTTACTCAATCGACATACTAGCACTAGAACGTACATATCTTAATTAATGAGCTTTTAATTTTAACGGGATGTAATATATCATACCTTCCTTATTAAATAAAAAATATATCATGAATCTATGAAACAAACACACTTATTAAAGTCGCCTTAAATATGAAGAATGCTCACTGTTTATGCTTCCAAACTAGCACTGAGCATTGCAATTGTGTAAATTGACATAACAGTATTCATTATTCAAAGTTTTCTTTCACATTATTACCTAGCCTGGCACATATCCTAATATAAATTTAATACTCAATTGTGCACTGAATACATTATTGTTTTCGAATGTATAAATCAAGTGACATGCATTAAAGTGAGTAGATTTCTCATCATGCTCATTGCTACTTTGCTAATATGAAATACATTGTATGCATTTGATTTAGTGTGGCCTACAATGTCCTTCGAAGTAAATGATAAATTTGATTGCTTTCACCATCAATTTCAATAGATCAAATAGATGAAAGAAAAGAAGTAGCCCTAACGTTTCCGAGACTCATTTTCATATTTTTGAAAAAATGTGAATTTGTGTTTTGACTACTGTCAGATAAATACGAAATACACATTTTGTACAACATCATAAAATATCATGTATTCTCATAGATGGTTCACTCATTCAACGACAAAATTCAGTATTCGGACCGGAGACCTATAAATTTCTCCCAGAGAACGAATTTGAAGTGATAGGCTTGTTATTGTTCTTTACTCAATCGAATACTAGCACTAAGAACGTTACATTATCATTAATTAATGAGCTTTTAATTTTAACGGTGTAATATATCATACCTCCCCTATATTAATAACAAAGTATATCATGAATGCTATTGAAACAAACACACTTATTAAATGTCGCCTAAATATGAAGAAATGCTAACTGTTATATGCTTCCAAACTAGCACTGAGGCATGGCAATTGTGTAATTGAATACAGTATTCATTATTTCAAAGTTTCTTTACATTATTACCTAGCCGTGGCACATTCCTAATAAATAATATTCAATTGTGCACTGAATACAGAATTATTGTTTTCGAATGTTATAAATCAGTTGACATGCATTAAAGTGATAGATTTCTCATCATGCTCCATGCTACTTTGCTAATATGAAATACATTGTATGCATTGTCACCTACGTTTTTTTTTTTTTTTTTTTTTCTTTTTTTTTTTGTATCAGAGCTTGAATTTTGACTTTATAGACTTTACCTTCACACAAACATGTCGAAATGAGAATCGTTACATAAACATGATCTGTAAATTAACAAAATGGAGAGAGAGCACCCGGCAAGTCGTCTATTGCTACTCGTTTTGATGATCCCTTTGTTTAATGACAGACATATTGATCTTACAAAATTTACATAAATGTTTAACGCTCAGTGTTTCTTCTTCGCAGACGTGTTCATATCCAGTTACGTAACGATACAATCATGCCATAACAAACAATATTGTTGTTACAATAGTTACGTAACTTAGTATGATGGAAAACCATTCTAGACATAATTCATTTAGGTCATGGAAAATAAATTGTATTTCTCTTACCTTTAAAAACTGCGCAAAATACAATAAACCTATAGTAAAAATAGTGCTATAATAATACGAACTGATTGGTTGGACTGGTTTCACGTGTCGTCCTATAATATATATATATTTATAATATATATATATATATATATATATATATATATATTATATATATGTTATATTGGACGATTTCCTTATATATTTATGTTATATTGGACGATTTCCTTATATGAACGTTTTTGTTATATTGGAACTATTGGGAATCCATGTTAAAATTCAGAGGGGGGGGGAGGGGGGTATTTTAAATGTGTTATGGGTGGGGCAGATTTTTTTAAACCCCTACATTTTTTTTTTTTTTACATTCAGGATTCTCAAAAGAATCTAAATATATATTATATATATATATATATATGAAGAGTTTTGATTCACAAAAGGCGCTAAATCCAGTTTTTGTGTTAAGAGTAAATCAAAGTTTTTTAATTTACCACTTTCTCTTATCCATTGTAACTTCATTTTGATATTCATGATAAGGCTATCGTATTCAATGGATTAAAACGTGTTTTCAAAAATTTAGCTATCAATTTCAATTTTTTAGAAATTTTTTTAATTTCATTTTTTCATGGATTTAGCTCCTTTTGGAATAAAACCTCAGTCAAATGTTAATTTTTTGTACATTTAAAGCCCGTAAATAAATGAAATTCAACACTAAACACATTAATATTGCTACCAGAGTATAGTTTCATTTCTCAAGACCTTGATGTTTTATTCCAAAAGGAGCTAAATCCAAAAATATTCACAACAATATGAAAAACTTTGTAATTATTTCAAAATTTGGCACTGATGAAAGGATACTGGTAGCCAAAACATTTGCTAAAAGATCTTATTGTATATTGTTAGGTAAAGTGGTTAAATAAGCAAATCCTAAATGACCATAGTGGATTTGTATTGGAATTTAGCTCATTTTGGAATAAAACACATATTTGTAACCAATTTTTTTTCAATCTTAAAAAAAAGAAAAAAAAGAAAGAAAAATGGATCCGATATGCTGCATTTCATTCCCATGCCTAAGATGCACTTATTTATCCTATAAAATCCATTTTGGTCAAAGCGGATTAAGCGCCTTTTTAGAATCAAGCTCTTATACATTTATTTATTAATTTTATTTATTTATTTATTTATTTATTTATTTTTTTTTTTTTGGGGGGGGGGCCTAAAAGAATTAGGGCGCTCCTTTCTTTTCTATTTACTAATTAAATATGTTATATATATAAGTCGATAATGGGGGTACAAAGCAAAAGTTCGAATTAATATATATATTATATATATATTTATATATATATATATATATATATATATATATCTGCGTCGGTTTATGTTAAACTAAAAAGAAATACAATTTGAATGAAAACGTAGAGATAAAATATTTTCCGATATTTCGGGCATAGCCCTTTGTCACATCATAATCACAAAATGCAAAAACGCGCCAAAAAAGGTCGTGTAGCAACAAAATAGGATACGCCCCAAACGTGACATAACAATACATCAGAGGAAAGAGAAGGGAAATAGAAAGGGGGAAAGAGAAAAAGGACAGGGAGGAAAAAAAGGAAAGAGAAAAGAAAAAGAAACGAGAGGGGGAGGAGAGGCAGAGAGTCAGGAGAGGAAAAAAGAAAGGCAACAGAGAGAAAGTAGAAGAAGAGGGAGAAAGAGGGAGGGGGGGGGCTGGAGGAGGACAAAAGGGAAAAGAGAAAGAAGAGAAAAGAATATATATATATTGGTCACTATATAATATATATATATATATATATATATATATATATATTGGTCAACTCAGCTCGGTCACGCCTAGCTGCTAGTCCGCCTCTGTGGTCTAGCGTTTAAGGCATTGCAGTTTGAAATGAGAGTGACCGGGTTCGACTCCCGGTGGAGCCAATTTTTTTAACCTGAAATTCAAAATGGACGACAGCTCTGGGGTCATTGGTCAAGCTACGTCACAAAAATTCTCTATAATATAGCAATATTCAATGTTATTGAGTGCAAGGGTTTACGAATATTACATGAGCGTGCAAGTTTACCTTGATCTATTCAACGACGCGACAGCGGAGTTGAATAGATTCAAGGTTCACTTGCACCGAATGTAATATTCGAACCCTTGCACGAAATAAAACATTGAATATTGCTTTTATACAACACTCGATGTCTACCGGTAAGATAGGTTAAGATCTAATTTAGCCTACTAGGCTAGCCTAGACCCTCTAACGTTAGATCTAGATCTAGATCTAGCCAGAAATTAGCTGTTCGATTTAGATCTAATCATCACTCACCAGATATCAAATGAATATGTGTTGTCCAACCTTAATTAATCATGTTAATTAATCCTCGCAGTCCAATACTAAAAGCATCGGTAAAAATCCAAAACGATAAACTTGCAAATCAACACATGTCCTCGTCTAACAGCTGAACATATATTAGCGATCGTGTTCCGTGTATAATTGTGTGGAATTTAACTGCACTGAACTAACGTACTGCACTGCATGCACTGCGTCGCCCTAGGCCCTAAGCTACGCGCACAAAATCGGTTTAGTACACGCAGCTATGTAATTTCAGTGTGTAGATCTACGTGTCATCGATCTTTCGCAAGCCGTTGAATAGATTTTTGGATATTGCACGGGCTACGTCATCTGTTCAATAGTTCATTCCGCTGAATGTCATGTGACCCACATTCATCCAATCAGCTGTCAACAATCTTTGTGTGTGTTGTATAAACCAATATATTTCGCTCTCTCTCTCTCTCTCTCTCTCTCTCTCTATATATATATATTTAAACATCTTAGCGAAAGTTATGAAAGGGGAGATGGGGGTTGCAATTTTACTAGACTAAATGAACTTCAATACTATATTATCCCTCGTACAGATCTATTTCATCTCGGCCTATATGGCCTCGGTGAAACAAACATTATCCAGGATATTGCATGATAGAGCATGCACTATTTATATCTAATATATTATTTTATTGTAAGGGTCGTCGCTCGGATGAAAGTATATTTACATTCTTCTAAGTTAATTTTATTCAAACAGAATTGCAAATCGGTGCTTCAAAATATTGTTTTGAAGAATCTATGTACATTAGTATAATGAACAGAATCGAAAAACACATAATAATTTGTAAAAAGCGGAGCCATTGTGCCTTGGCAACAAAAGAAAAATCTTATCCTGTTGCGATAATCTACATTTCTCATTAGCGTCAATTTTTCAATCAGGCGCCTTTTATCCACCCTTTGACTTACAAGTCCTTAATAAAACATTGTTAAATTTAAGTCCCTTATTATATTTCAATATATTTTACCGAGACTTTTTAATGCATATTGAAGTGCAATATTTACAGGACATTTGACATATTTGTAAGTTGTAGACCTTTTTTTTGGAGGTCATCAATGTAATCAGCCAGTTGATGCTAAATAATTCAATCATTTAATCACGTTAATAGAACTGTTACCACAAGTCGGTTTTAAGTGGCGCAATCAATTAATTTATATCGAACCTTGAAAGCAAATGTATGGTTAATTCATGTTGAAATTACAAAGAGGGAGCTAGGGCGAGAGAGAAGAGATAATTTATAGATGAAGAGATAATGGACGGTGTTGTCGGGCCGGGAAGATTTTTCCCGTTTTTTTGTCCTTACTTGGTTATACCCTACACTCTCACTTTACCCTAACCCTATCCATTCTTGTAATTGTGATATTCATTTATTCTAACCCTGAAATTATGAAATAACTAATTTTTAACTTAGTCATCATTTCATCATTTAATATCCTGTGTGTCCGAGATATCATAACAAGGACTTACAATTCACCTGTGTATCCTTTCTTATCATTTTTTTTAAATACAGATTTGGAGTCAAGTTACTGTCGTGTAGCAGGGAACACTACAGCACCATGGTGTTACGTCATCAATATGAATGGAGACGTCACACCGGGGTTTTGTCAGGTACAACCATGTGCAGGTAAGTTCTCAACCATTCAGAGTCAGTTGATGACAACAATAAAATGCAAATTGTACACTCTAAAAATAGGTGGGCAAATTATTGTCCAAATTTTAACCATCACTGAGCAAAATGATGTCCACTACATAGGCCCTATTGGTTTAGATTTGTCCAACTTTTAAGCAACTCTGGGCACTAAGAGTAATAATTTAACAGAATTTAAGATTTTTTTTTTAACCAACCGACATAATTTATACCGAACTAGAATCTATCAAAATTACCCAACATTTCCAGTGTGTATAGATCATAATATTGATATAATTATAAATACATTAGGAAAAGTAAAGAAAAGGTCACTATCAAATTGTTTGCTTTATTTAAAATAAAGATAATATTTATTCACCACCCAAGAACAATGCAACATGAAGTCATTCAAAATCAATATCCCGCAGTCCGCGGGACTTATTGTTGTTACAGATCTTTAAAATCGCAGATTTTGAAAAGGCATACATTCGCTAACCAATCAAACAGACCACTCACCAACAAAATCTTGTTTATTCGGATAATTCAGGTTGTGTCAAAAAAAAAAAAAAAAAAAATGGTACATCGGGAAAAATAATTTAGGTGTGAAATTCTTCTAAAACAATGTGTGTTTGTGTTACCAAATTAAGCAACAGATTTTTTCTTGCTGATGCGCTTTGTTCTGTATAATTTGCTTTTATAAAACAAAAGTTATGCTAAATTTTGTGAGACGAGGAACAAATCGAAATTACGCACTTCTATTGTTCTAGAGCGCTGAACATTATGCAAACCTATACAAAGGAATGGGACGGCGTGCGAAAAATTTTTTTTTTTTTTTTTTTTTTTTTTTTAATTGTAGAAGACTAGTCATATCTCAAAAAGCATAGCACCAAATGTAATGAACAAAAATTGCAGAAGAAAAGTCTGATATTCCTGCTTTTATGAAAATACCCCAAAATACTAAGTTTTGATTAATCTTCATACTATAAAAAATGCTTTCTACTTGTGTAACATTTTATCGACAAAGACTGTATAATTTGGGTTCATTTCGTTGTCTTTACTAATCGAACAGACTTGGTGTATAATTTTGCATTTCGTCAGTGATACAGTTTGGCAAGAAGCAAGATTTTTAAATAGGTCAGGAATACAACCAGTATGTCTTCGAAAAACATTAATATAATTTCCCCCGTTACATATCTAATAAAACTGACCAATGACGTCTTTTAAGTGGGCGGGATGGGAACCACAAAAAAAAAAAAAAAAAAAAAAAAAAAAAAAAATGGTCATTAAAAAACGGAAGCATTAAAGCGCCATTTGACTTGTCGAATTGGCAAGATATTAATCTTGTCACGTCAATTATCTTGTTGCGACATTCTACTTGCCATTTCCACGACGTATTACCTTTTGTATAAAGTTTGTATAAAGAATTTTATACAAACTGCATTTCGAGGTTAATTTTCTTTATTATTGGTTAAGTCGTCTACTTAATAATGTGATAATTAAGATGAATATCACATTTACTGATACATAAACGATAATGACATTTATTAATTCATTAATGTCACGAGTGTCGAGTGAGAGTGAGTGAGTATATGTTTTCTCGCTAGAAGAACCTCGTCCTTATTTTGATCTCAATACTACATCGGGCGTACTAATTACATTTGTACATGTTGTATTGGTGACAGATACCATGACGTTTTCTCCGGCGTTCATTGCCCTTCTGTAAATTCAATACACTAAATAAATAAATATCTTACCCTACTTACTAACACTATACCCTACCCTACCCTAACTAACTTACCCTAACTTACTAACACTATACCCTACCCTAAACCCTACCCTACCCTAACTAACTTACCCTAACTATGACAATGATTTTTGTGTACGATATGTCTGACGTCGCTAAAGTGCAAAAAAAACAAAAAATAGTGTATTTTTGCCATTCATCACACTCTTTATAGTTATAAACCGGTTTTATTTTGTTTTCTTATGGATTTTGATGGTTTAAAAGCTCAAATCTGACAATTTTAGCATGACCAAACGTACCTAGTATGGTTGATAGGTGTTATTTAGTGATTTTGATATGAGGTGATTTTTGCTCGATATTGACTGAAACTAACTACCAAACTACACTAACAGTCAACTTAGGTAGGATTACTTATGTTGGATTAATCATGTTGGGTTCCCTGACACCCAAAAGCCATATAAAAACGAATAAAAGTGGTTTATACGTATAAAAAGTGTGATAATTGGGCATAAACGCTATTTTGGAGGCCATTTTGGTTTTTTGCACTTTAGCGACGTAAGACGTCATCGGATGCAAAATAATTGTCATTTTCAGGTCTACGTCGAATTTTACTATAGAAACAACTTGTTTGAAAAAAAAAAGTTTGAGATTTCGCCCAACCCTAGTGTTAGTAAGTTAGGGTAAGTTAGTTAGGGTAGGGTAGGGTTTAGGTGTAGGGTATAGTGTTAGTAAGTTAGGGGTAAGTTAGTTAGGGTAGGGTAGGGTTTAGGGTTAGGGTTATTAGTGTTTTAGTAAGTTAGGTAAGTTAGTTGGTAGGGTAGGGTAGGAGTATTAGGGTGGGATTATAGTGTTAGTAAGTTAGGGTAAGTTGGTTGGTAGGGTAGGGTTTAGGGTAGGGTATAAGTGTTAGTAAGTTAGGTAAGTTAGTTAGGGTAGGGTAGGGTTATAGGTAGGGTATAGTGTTAGTAAGTTAGGGTAAGTTAGTTAGGGTAGGGTTTAGGATTAGGGTACTACAGTAATTAGGCTATAGTGTAGTAAGTTTAGGTTAAATCTCCTTATC
>CALNVZ010003430.1:26241114-26299963 GCA_940671915.1 Paracentrotus lividus | reverse complement strand
TTTTTGGATTCTACATCAAATTTTACTATAGAAGTAACTTGTTTGAAATAACTTTTCAGAAAAAAGTCATTATTTGCCCAACCCTACTAACACTATACCATACCCTAAACCCTACCCTACTCTAACTAACTTACCCTAACCTACTAACACTATACCCTACCCTAAACCCTACCCTACCCTAACTAACTTACCCTAACTTACTAACACTATACCCTGCCCTAAAAATGCCAAACCCTTACCTTTATCCCGGAGCAATTGTCGTTGGAGCAAAGGTCGTGTCACCCGTGATGGTAAGTGCGTGTCAACATCAATCGATCGACCCCCATTAAAAGTAAGCTAATAGTATACAATAGTCATCCTACTTAAATTTACTTTAAAGTTTAATATATTTGACAAGGACCAATCCATAATTGTTTATTGGACACGCTACCATGAAATAAAAATTCCAAACGCTGACCGACCGACCGACTTTTTCCAAGTATTATGAGGGTATTTGTTGAAATTGCAGGCATTTAACAATGTATTTACAGGTGTGCCTCAAGCAAATACATTAATGACCTTCCAAAAGCTCTTAATCTACTTTAGATGAAAATTGGTTAATAAATATCAAATCGTTGTGGTTATATTTCTTTGAATCCAAAAGCAATGGTAACAAAACTTCTTTTTGATATCCCTTTTTGTCTTAGATGCCTGTATATATAATTTCAATCCCTCTGAAATAGGATTCAGTGCCTTCTGGAAATAACCAATTCATGCATCAATACCGCAATAATCGTCATAATTAAATTCATTTTTTTTAAAAGTCATTTAAGTTTCATGGAAAAGTAGCCCTACTTAGACTTTATAATTTAGAACAATAAACTTGTTGTATTACCAGTTGATGTAACGACAAAGTTTCACGGGAGGAAGAGAGAGAGAGAGAGAGAGAGAGAGAACGAGAAAGGTGGGAGGTGAGGTATTGCGTATGTGACATCAATAAAACATACATAGAGCTAAATATCAATTTTCATTTCATGTGACTAAAAAATAAATACCACGAGTAACATGATTTAACACACGATCTTATCTCAAAAACAATATCTCAACATATTGGTAACTTCATATCTTACCCCGTAGTAAAACAAAAAGAGAGAACAATTTTCTTTTCATAGGCCTACGTGATAAACTACAGCCAAAGAACAAAAGTTTTAAATAATTATGTGGGGAAAAAAATGATTTAGACAATCTCACGATTTTTTTTTCCCGTCTAGTTAGTATATTGCGTTCCTGCTGTAAAATATAGTGTAAATGTTTAGTACTTCTGGACCGGCTAGTTGTATGAAGAACGAGAAAAGCAACCTCCTCTGACCAACATTTTTTGCTCTTTTTGTTTTTAAATTCCCAAATGAAGCTCATGCTGCTTGCAAGAATGACACTAGTGGGGATTACAGAGGGTTTGGAAAGCATACGGAGTCTGGGTATCTCTGTATGGACTGGGAAAACGCCACAGACCAGACAGTAAACCCAACATCTTTCCCCGAACAAGGTATTTTTTAAAACTTTCATTCTATACCGCTTCAAAAGTGAAAGATGCACCCTCAGAATATTTTCAAAGATCTTAAATAGATCCCCATTTGTTTATGTATTTTCATTAGGAGTCTTCTCCAATCAAAAGGAGTCAGTTTCCCACGGCTTCCTGGGAAAGATTCGGCTTTCAGATTTTAACATGTTTAACGTGTTTAAGCCGTATTAAGAATTTGGGATTCTATTCAGAAGCCGATAAATCGTCTTTTTGAACAAAAGCCGCGGTAAAATGACGCCTATTGATTAGAGAAGGCACCTTACTCTTCTAGGCAGTCGCTACTCACGTTGTACTAAAGAGGATACCAATGAATTTGTATACATGTAGAGTAATATTATTTACATTGCATTACAAAAATTCATATGTCGTAACCCTTTTATGACTTGAAATTGCCCCAAAATTTCGCTGTTTCACTTGAATGCTTTTTAGTTGCCAAAACGTTGGGGTCTTAAAGTCCCCAGTGTTTTTAAGGTTTAAAATAATGATTTAGTAAATATTGTAGATTTGTTTCACTGAAAATCGATGACGTCCTTTTCTTTTCTTCTTAAATGTGTCTCCTTTTTTCCTTTTTCTTTTTTTTTTTCTTGTAAGGATTGGATGAAAACTTTTGCCGCAACCCAGACAGACGAGATAGGCCATGGTGTTATTACCAGCGACACGAGGACAGCGATATCTTATTCGATTTCTGCCAAATAGACGATTGTAAGTACATTGTATATCCCACAGTATTGCCGCACATATTAATGATAATTGCGGGGTTTTTTATGTAACACATACGTCTGCCAAACATAACATTATTCATTATTATTAATCCATCTTCATTATGGTTGTCAACTTTATGGCGTTCTAGCATTTCAGGCCAAAGATCATGAAGATCGCTTCCTCCAAGTGCCTTAATCCGAGCCTAGTGAAAAAAAAAAACAACTAGGTGACTGTCAATGATTTGTCCAAAACACTCTCCTCATCCCCTCACAAACTCACACGCGCGCGCACACACACACACGCATACACACTTTTACAGCTCTTGGATGAACTGGAAAGGAAGATGTTGAAATTGAACATAATGGGGGCACAATAAGCTGTTCATTATTCAATTTAATGTTTTTTATATCTCGTTAGAGCTTTATTTTGACGAGCTAATTAGTGACATCAAGCAGAAGAAATATATTTAACAATATCTTCAAGAAAGGAACATGTAGGCATTCATGAATACAGATCATACCGGGGATCATTTAAATATTGTATACTTTTTGTATCTCACTTCGCGGAGACGTCTCCGCGACGGATAAAAAGTATTAGAGACGTCTCCGAGACGTCTCCGCGACGTTTCATGAGTAGCGGAGACAACTTTGAGACGGTTCTTTGAAAATGCTTTGTCACAGTTTTTGAAAAATGTCGAGATACCACCCTTCCGGCGTACTCAGAAGTCAAAGGCTGACTCACAAATACTTTAAATTTGCAATTGACTTCAGGATCCAATAGCAATATTTGATAATCTCTAACATTCTAAAGAACTATAATTAATACGTTATAAACCAATATATCTTTTCAGAAGCAAAGTTTAAATGGTAATGTTCGTTGAAAGGATCCTGAAAGGAAAAGTCGCTTTGCACTTCCGCACGCCAGACTCTGATGAAAAAAAAAAAGTTTTTAGCTTTTATTATTTCTTTTACCCTAGCTTGCTATCATTAAGGCATAATCTTATTTTGAAGGTATTTATGATTGATTGATAAGTGGTATTCCTGAAATGATTTCTTGTTTTTCAATAGGATAAGTACCTACGAATAGAAAAAAATAAAAAAAGATAAAAGAGTTTTGATCGAGATGAAGGGAAAACATGGCATTTCTGATTCATTTGAAATTTTGAAAGTACGGAAATGTCCTTACTGTCATTGTGACGTAACCATGGTTTCGTTCCATTTCCTTTCTTCAACTTCAATATGAATCCATTTAAAGTTGTAACATATATCGCAAAACATATATCATATATTATATCAATATATTTTAGAAGCAGTGACATTTGATAAAATTCTATGGTTGCTCTGAACGAAATAAATTCAATCTAATTGTCTGGTAAAATTATGTCAATGCAAACAATAAAAATCGTGTTCTTCCCCACATACATTTGATGTTTTTTTTTCATGCAATGTCAAATCATACGCCACCGTTTCACAAACGCAATCAATTGCAAATGAGAGAGAGAGAGAGGGTAAGATTGGGGGAGGAGATACGGGGTGGTGGGAAGGTGGATATTTTCAGGAGGTTTAAGAAAAAATAAAATAATAGGCCCTAATAATAATTTTTTTTTTTTAATATTCATGCATTACCATATTTCAGCGTATTTTCAACTAATTCCAAGGCGACATGATTGTAATAATTTTGTTTTTAAGAAGGAAAGAAAAAATAATCAAATTGCAATCAATGGAGGAAGAAAAATTCTAAACAAAGTTGGTGAAGTTTAGATGTAAAAATAATGATAGAAATAAATGATTTGGAAGATTTTTGAAGAGAAAAACAATGAAGAGCAAATCATAAAACAAAATGAATTTTAGAGGGAGTTTGATTATGTGAGATAGCATAGCCTGTATAAGGGAAGGAGATAAAATCAAAATTTCAACCGTCACAATTTTAAAAGACGAAAACGTTGCATCTTCTCTTATTATACTTATGAAATCTACGAAAGACGAATTTTTTATACCATTCATCGTTGCATGCTCAGAAAGTAGTCTTCGCCTACGTTAAAAAAAAGCCAACGATCAAAAATTAGGAATGAACAAAATAAAGCCTATAAGCCCATTATGGTAAGCACGAGCAGGTGGGGGTGTAATCTAGTTCTAAATTAGAATTACTATTTTTTTTTGGTCTAATAACAAAGAGAACTATCACATCCTGCAGTATACAGATATATGCATGAATCTTATTCGACAACTATTTTTTCCATATTATCATTGCAAATATCAAATGATGTGACATAAAAGTTAAGCAAACAACTTTTAAACACACATATACACTTAAGCCCAGCGCACACATTGCGATGCGATTGCACTGCGATCCGATTGCAACAAAATTGCAGTGTGTGCGCCAACATGCAACACGCTGCACTGCGATGCGATGTGTTGCAGAAGAATCGCAGACCAAATCTCAGACATTTGACATGTCAAATCTTCCTGCGATTTTCCTGCGATTTTGATAATTTCAGCCAATCAGATTGGCTAGAGATGGAGGTTGTATTACTGCGCGCCTGCGCGTAAAAGAGGGGTACCATGGTGATATGCCACCCCTGTTGCAATGTGTGCGCTGGCCTGCGATGCGATTGCACTGCGATGCGATTAGCAATTTGTTGCAATCGGATCGCAATGTGTGCGCTGGGCTTTACACACATACATACGCACACCAACCCTTACACATGCGCGCACACACAAAAACCTCTCATAAAAACTCAAATGCACAGACACAACTCAACCACACACATACACACACACACACTCACACAATATCACGCAAAAAACACACACCTATTTTGTTCAATCAAAGTGCTACTTTTTACAACTGTATAATTTGGGTAATCTAACATGACCTTTTCTTTTTGTAATTCAATATTTCCTCAGGTACAACCAACGCGCTTTCACATTTCCAGCAAATAATCTACGCGCGTTTCAACTCTTACGACGACCGCGTCGTTGCAGACGTAAATATGACGTCAGAGGAGTGCGCCCTCGAGTGTCTAAAAGAAGAATCATTTACATGCCTCTCTTTCAAGTTCCGTGATGTTCATACCTACAACGACCGGAAATGCACATTATCATCGCAGAGCATTTACACCCTTGACCTCGCGAGAACTTTACCCAATCCTACTCGTATATTGATAGAGGGCGATAGCCTTCATTCGTTTGACAATGACATGTTTACTCGAATCGATAAAAGTAAGTTTTTACTGCAGCTTGATAATAATTCATAATTATACTTCTGATTAGTTCATTTTATATCCCTTATCTAAGATTGTTTGCATTGAGAGTGTACACAAGGAGAAAAAGAATAGTTTAACTAAGAAAAACGTTTCTCGAGAAATAGTTCGTTTTTCTTCATGACGTCACGCATAGTACATTTTTTCCCTAGGATAAAACTGGACTATACGTTTTTCCGACCCCCCCCCCCACCCTATTCACGAGTTGCGCACGCGAGCGGTGCTACTCTGCTGCTTTTACCTGAATTCTCCACTGCGCTGCATGCGCGCATGCCACGGGAAACTTTCGGCGAGCTGAAGCTGAATGCACTGACCAGGTGCGCAACAGCTGATTTTTGTTTGTAAACAGACAAAATGGCTGCCTCCACTAGTTGCCAGATTGATGGTAATAACGGAAGATTTCAGCAGTATAATGACGAGGAAATTGTGGATTTCATGAACTCGACTGACAGCGTTAATACTCATATTCCGTGAATTTTGTTCACAAATTGATGGTGTGAGTTGTGATGAGATCGACATCAAATCACTCGATTCAGCGCTCGCAAGATTTTTCGTCGGTGCTCGAACAAAAACGGGCGCTTTGTAAGTAGGCCTACTTGTACTTATTGGATCCAGAAGAAAGGTAAGCATAGACTATATAATTTTGTTCATTAAAAAAATTAAAAGGTGGAAGGGATATAAAACAAATATACAATGACTCATTCTCAGAACAGGTTAAAACTATTCGCACTCAGGAACATCACATAGTACTATTCTCTCTCGGGCCGATGGCCCTCGAGAGAATAGTACTATGTGATGTTCCTTCGATGCGAATAGTTTTAACCAGATCCTCGATTGTCATTGTATATTTGTATAGTATGCTTTCGAAAATAAATGTAATTATATTAATGGACATCCGTATCACATATCTGTTTCCCTTTTTTACATTTTTTAATGGTGAAAAAATATCTCTTACTTTAGCTTGATGATGTCAATTATTACATTTCAATACGAAATTAAATATTGGAAATATTTTGCACAAGGAATAAAACATTTATCAAGGAATGACGAGCATCAAAATTTTACGAATATAACATTTTGTAGAATATCTTGATTACATATTTCATAGCTTTGAAAAAATTAAGAGAATATATCATTGACATTAGTAGGAAAAAGGTCGTCATTATTCTAAAATCATAAAAATTTGCAATGTTACAAAGAGTCAATGATTATTTACAGTAATTATTGTTATATAGTTATCTGTACTTATAAATTGTCTCTGTCTTAGAATACACATGTGCATCTGTTATAAGTGTATAGAAGTGAACTTTAACTGTACAACATGTATTTCTCTGTTACAGTATGCGATGCTTTTTTGCCCGACCTCACGCAGCTTCCGGGTAAGCAATAAGAACAAAATCACTTCAGGTCACCTTTAATCAGAAACTTAAAAAAGCTTTGTTTATTTTAAAGAGTCGGGATTAAACGCAATTTTGTTGGTCTCTTCAATTCAATCAAATGACTTTAACACTTTTTACGCTTTAACTTGCCAAATTTGGCGGGTTGCAGCATGAGCTATTCATCTAAAATTGCAATAAAAAGTAGAAAACAAAGATTTAATTTAAAAGGTTTAATTTCCATCTGCAAGATCAAGAAATGTTTTTGACTAAAGCCGGATTTGGCTCTCCACATTGTTACTCACTGGTAGTGAACTGGATGACTCGAATAAAGGGGGTGTGTGCCATTTAAACGTTGAGAAATCGCTCCCGCGTCATAATTACTATCTGCACCATTGCGTATCCCCATTAAACATTTATTGTTCTCCTCTTCTTTTTGTTGAGCCTATTTCAGCATATTATAGACATCTCAATCCCAAATGGAACTTAATCCAGCTTTGACCGAATTTATTTCCGATTTAGTTAAATAACCGTAATTTCTTCTTGACCTCTTGTTGACTTGGAAGCGCTGAGCAGTAAAGAAAAGGCATTAACGGGGATAATGAACCAGTTAATTATTAAAACACAAGGCATGTTGGCCTACAGTACGTCTTGAGTTCAGTAAACGAGACTATAATTTCAGACTCCGTGGTATAGACCCTTTTTCGTGGTTACCTCTTTAGTTCCATTGACCGTATCTAATCGAGAAAAAATATAATGAGATATTAATGAAATTTTTCTATTTTTTTCGGCTGATAGCGGACTGCCCTCTTCCCTTGACTATGTTGGTGGATAACGGAAGAATCAATGTAAACTTCTCTGCATCTAGCTTCATGGAGGGCTACCAACCGGATCAAGCTGAGTTAGAAAGTGCTCAATCATGGATTCCAGTTAACGACACAAGTGAAACATGGTTGCAGGTATAAAATCATTATTAGTTGGTTTTGTTTTTGCATATAAACGTTTGTTTCAGATTCAAATAAAGTAAGCGAAATTCCCTAGAAGCAACATGGTTTGTTTTTTTCCGCCTTAAAACAACGATACAGCAATGCAGTACACGTAATAGTGACATTTATCATTTTCATACCAAGTTCAAATACACTGATTATGACAATATAAATAAATTATAAAACATTATTTAGACATGATAAAACCCTGTGTCTGGAATAGGTATGCTGTCACGATGGGGGCAAAATTGATATAAATACAACAAATATTGAAAGAAATCTATTTCGGTCAATTATAATCGAAATTAGAAGGCCCTACGGCGGCTAAAATAATTGACCTTAGCTGCCGAAGATTACCATTCAATAAAGGGATTTATTTTTTTGTTATAACTGATAGAGCAGAAGGATTTGAGACTTCAGATTTGATTTTACTTATTGATTAATTTTTGGTTAATATTTATCATATCGAATTCCCATCTTTACAGATATGCTATAGCGAGCGAGTCCTAATGACTGGTCTCGTAACCCGTGGCAACGAAGAGATGATGGATGGAGAAGGATGTTGGGTCAACTCGTTTACCCTGGAGTACAGTTTAGATGGAGGATACTGGTGGGAGCTCGTTAACTCCCAAGTTGATTTGACCAAACCAATAGTAAGTCTGACGAGTGAAGGCGTGTCGGTTCGAAACAATGAATCGTCATGATGATTTTGTTTTGTGGTAATAAAATAATAATAATAAATATTAAAAAAATAAAAATAAAAAAAAAATAAAAATAAAAATCGGTATTATTTTGGAACCCACTCCTTATTCACGACAATTCGGCGCATGATTATTTTCATTCAATTAACCTCGGGACCTGATTAAATAAAACACTTATTAATATAATTTCGAATTTGAAAATAAATAAATAAACAAGTATATGAATTAGATATATATGTTTTTGTAATGTAATGTTGAGTGCGTGAATAGGGTGGGTTATAAACATAATGTCAATTGAGAAATGGAGACCTGTCAGAGTTAAAATGTTTGATATTGTAATTAAAATGCATACAGGGGCTATCACGATCAACATTAAGCATGTTAGAGTGTGAACTTAACTTTACCTTCGCCGCCCCACGAACGTGCGAAATTAAAGTGATCTTAATAAGATAAAAACAGTCTCTCCGATTATAACAAAACGTCTATATGCCCAAGCTTTTAGCCAGATTAGTAATGGCCGAAGCTTTTGCATATCTTGTATATTTGTAGAGTTCCCGTTCCAAAACAAGCAAAATTTGAGGGGTAGCTGATTATATTACGAAGCAAATGCAAATTCAAATTAAAAAAAAAAAGTATTTTGCGGGGTTTTATATTTGAAAGAAACGAATAGAATCCAACAGTCAGTTTTATATCGAACCTTGCACATTTTTATTCTGTAATTTGTTAGAAAACACAGCTTGTAATTTTGCACACAAAAAAAAAAAAAAAAAAAAAAAAAAAAAAAAAAAAAAAATATTGTGCGATACATATTTATTTTTTGTCAGATACGAAAATAAACTTATATGTCCCGTGGGCATGAAAGTTTGCAACCTAATGACAAAAAAGAAAAGAAAAACAAAACAAAAGAAAAGAACAGCAAAAACTTATGACTGTGAACTCCTTGTTTGTTGATTTCCTCAGGAATTTCTGGCAAATGCAGAAGCGACCTGTAACACAACCACCTTCCTTCCAAACCCTCTCAGAACTAGATGTCTACGGATAAAGCCTGTGACATGGAGGAACAAGATATGTCTCTCAGTCAGCATCATTGGTTGTCTAGACAACGGTAAGGAAACTTATGAGTTGAAAAATGGTCTGACAGAAAGAGAGAGAGAGAGAGAGAGAGAAGGGTGGGGGGAAGAGACGGGGAAAGTCATCAAAATTATGCATTTAATAAATGTTGAAATTTTCACTATTAATTTTGCCATCTTGCAATAGATTGTGATGAGTCGATGGGACTTACCCTTAACCGTATCCATGACAACCAGATAGAAGCATCCTCCTGGAATGGTGATGCATTCCACTCGTCCAAAGCTGCTCGGGTAGGATATATACACCAAGTTGGCTATGGGTGGATTCCAGACCAACCCAGCCCTGATGAATGGATACAGGTCAGTGCCATCTTACACTTACTGACCTACCACATGCATCTAGGCCCATACTGGCACAGATTAAAACCCCTTTGCTGTATTCTTGTGTTGCATTAGACGCAGGAACAAAGTTTGTTTTCAACTGAGAAATGAACAAAGATTGTCAGGTTAAGATGAATTTTACTACATTATACTTGTTTTGTTTTATTTATGTTCTCTAAAGTACCTGGCATAAAAGAATAATGACATTAAGCGTCCAATTTTGCTTTCTGTTCACAACATGGCGTTTAAGCTGTATTAAAGACAAAGTTCAGAAGCGCATGCAATATTGGACACACCATGACGTTCAACATGTTCAAATTATTGATTGTTTTTAATACTCGTCTGAACAAAAGGTACCCTTGTGGTTCTTTCTTTTGCGCCCTCTATAATAACGTAGCTATACTTTTTGTCATCCAATGATACCCGCTCTCAAAACAACAACTTCTCCCATGTAAGTTAATCAAAATCGGGGCTAACAATATCACACAATAATTTTCCCCGATCTTACATTTACAGATCAACTTTAATGAGGAGAAGTTAATACAGGGCGTTGTCACACAGGGCTGCCTAGACGTCGAGGCGTGGGTGGAGTCTTATACTATCTCTTACACCAACGAAATCATTCCATATCGTCATGACAACGGATCGATTGTGGTAAATAAAATATATGCTAAATCAGTATCTATCTACGGTAATTAAATAAGATGATATTTTCTTAAGAGTAAACAACAATAAATTCTGTCTGGCTTCATGTAAATGTGAAAAGTTAACTTTTAATTTCTGACTGTACTGGAAAGGGGGGTTTTGTATTTTTTTCCTATAGTAGTGTAATCCATAAAATGGAATAACCTTTACATAATTTTTAATCTAAATAAAAATGTTATGAGGTTTGAAAGTTACTTTATATCGATCCTAAGCACTCATTTAGCTGTTTCATAAACATTAAATGATTATACAGTTTATTTATATTTACAGGTGTTTCGAGGAAATTGGGATAAGACGACACCTGTACGACATGACCTAGAAACATCCTTTGTGACCCTTCTAGTTCGAGTACATCCGGTCACGTGGTATCATGATGTTTGCATTCGTCTCGAGTTTATTGGATGTCAAAATCGGGGTTAGTTAAAACATATGAATAGAAGATTGTATAACATGCGTAGACAATTTCAAATGTGGGTGCTATGTTTGCTAGCTCCACCCAATTTTGTCAATATGTCTATGATTTTCCCTGAACTTAACATACTTTGAGAAGTTAGTTTCATTTGCGAATCTCGACCTAGGTGGAATATACAGTTGCCCTGAAAATTGTTCATACCCCTGTCATTTGTTATATATTTTTTTTAAACTTGCTTTTAAATAGCTGTGTTTAGTCAAACTTTTTCGTAATCAGTATGCTAGCAACAACTGAACAATGTGGACAATTTGAAATGTTGAGAAATTTGGTATTCCAGGGGTGTTTTATTGACAGAGTTACGAAAAACACCATGCCCTAGGGGTACCAATTCCAATTTCTTATCGTAAAATCACTAATATAAATATCTTCAATGTCCATAGCCTTTCTTCATGGCTTCTGTAGGGTCTGTCCCACGTGTCATCTGGGAAACCTCCGGGCGGAGTCAGGTTGCATGGTCTTTGAGCCATTCTGTGAGTCTTCAGCCCCCCGACCCCTTTCTGGTGGGCTTCTTTATATCAAGACTTTGAATTTTTCATTTAGGAACATTCATATCGATGTCATTAAAATAAACTAAATACTCTACCCACACTTTCTGGTCCCTAATGTAATACTTAAGAACTGTTTCAATGGGCACCAGATGTAAAACACTTTGGAAAAAGCTTCCGTTGGCATGACAAAAATTGTAAGGTGTCTCCTCAAATTTGCCAAATAAGTATATTGAGAGCCCTACAACAACCCACAGGTCACGACCAAGGTCCAAGTGGCACCTCTGACTATCCAGAGACGAAGGTACCAAAGAGCAAATACTGCATAAAGGAGATCTGTACAGACCTTGTCCAATACAGACTCCGGGTTTGTAATCAGACCCACTGGGAGGCCTCTGGACAGTTCGTGAACTCATTTATACCAGGATTTTAACTTTGGGACCATATTCTGCAAGTTAATGAGAGAAAATTAGAATTTAAGGGTAATATGGATTGTCTTCAATTTGGCAAAAGAAAGACAAATCCTTCAACCTAAAGTACAGTGTCCTATTTTCAGCACATGGCATGCACATCAAATTGTAATGGTGGAGTTTCATTGCTGGTAGCATCGGAAATCTCTTCAGAATAGGAGGCATCCTTGTGAGGACATTTTATTAAGATCTTGGATGAAAACATGAAGAAGTATGCTTGTAAATTTCACCTAGGACAGCATTGGACATATCAACAGGACGAAGTTCAGAGGCATACGGCCAAGTTAGTGAAGAAAAGTTTCAAGGACAATCATAATGAATGATCAGGAGAAGAAAATTCGATGACCTGACAAGAATCCCTTTAGAAATGTGTTTGCGAAGTTGAAGAATCACATAATTGCCCAAAGACTATGAAACCTTCCTCAGCCTGACGTTTTTCCAGAGGACGCATTGGTCAAAACCAATGGAGGACATGAATGATGTCTCCGGGCATCGCAAAAAAAGTATTTTATGTGGTTATTTGAAGAAAAGAAATTATAATCGAGGTGATTAATAAAGATATTAGCCTGAGTACCAATACGGTATGGATAATTGTGAACATGGTGTTTTTCATAAATCTGTCAATAAAATACACCTAGAACACCAAATTTCTCAAAATTTCAAATTGTCCTCATTGTTAGTTGTTGGTAGCATATCGATCACAAAAAAGTTAGACGAAATGCATTCAGTTAAAAGCACGAATACAAAAAACGACAGGGTTATGAACAATTTTGAGGACAACTGTACATGTACATGTATATAGGTATCTTTTATTCAATAGAAACGATCATTATACAAATTAGCCTACATTAAATTGTTTCAATATATGATTCTCTGATGAAAATATGCCGTTCTAAGAAAAGGTTAAGTATTCTTAAGTACATTAATGTCATAAAATCTATCAACTAATATGAGTATACCAATGATACGTTACGGTCTTGTCTTCAAACTTAATGTATTCACGATATTAATATGGATGTTAATTTCATTTAATGTCTGTCATGTCAGTTTGTAACAAGAGACTGGGAATGGAATCTCGTCAAATCCCAAATGAAGCGATACAAGCCAGCACAATGTACACTGCTTCACCTGGGCACAATGGGCGTCTGTACATTGAAGAGCCTGATTTGACGCCAGCAGAACGCCGACCATTTTGGGGACCTCGAGGTCTGCTCGCAAGAAATGAATGGCTACAGGTAGTTTCTCTCTTTCTTTTTTTTTAGGACAGGCCCCTAATTAGTAAACAGAGCTTTTAGTAATCAAGACTATATAGGGCCTATGTAGAATTATAGGAAAAATAAAAAATAAAATAACACATTCCAGTATTTCAAAGAGTCGATACATATTTTTGTAAGTGGTTCTTTTGATTTATTGCATGGCAATACTGGAATCTTTGCTCTTTAAAATTGCCTGTCAAATGGTTAATATGTATAGTGGACATTAAAATAATTTCAAAACATGATACGTTATCCTTTCATATCATTTGAATATCAAAACATTGTGTGACCCGATTCAAAACCACCCGTAGGCCTACGTCGCAAATAAAAGAACACAGAAAATAGCAAAAGAAACACATTTCTCGGTGTATAATTATTTTGAATAATATTTAGTGTAGACCTGCTACTCAAGTAAACTATCGCTGAATTGACTTAAATTTAATGTCTGCGGAAATCTGCCCCCCCCCCCAAAAAAAAAGCAAACAAACAAACAAAAAACAAACAAACAAACAAACAAACGAAAAAAAAAAAAAATAGAGATGAGCCTTTTAACACTGTTTAATGACTCATTTGTTGGTTTGAGCCACCAGCTCTTAATAATGATGTTGAATCTTTGAAATGTGTTGATCAAAATTATCGGTAAACGTTGATATTGGAATTCTTTAACCCCAGATTGATTTGTCGGAGCTGCATACAGTAACAGGGATCATTACGCAAGGATCAGGGATCACAGAAATACGTCATTCTAGTTGGGTGACTACATATCGCTTGGCTTATTGGAACATGCACAGTACGAACGGATCAGAGACATGGCTATTCTATCGTGATATTGAGGGCAACGAAATGGTGAGTATAATCTTTAAAAAAAAAAAGGACCACCGTCATTATTTAACTTGAATTTTATATATACATGTACATGTATATGTGTAACCTTACGATGAAGGGATCAGAAATGATTATGATATATACAAGTGTCAGTATAAGCTAAAAGTGAGGAAGTAGGCTTTGAAATATCTAAATGTATATTCATAATTTCAAAACATGATAAAATAATATTACCATGAACTTGTAAGCATGACTGTGATGAGGAACTTAGGACTGTGATGATGGAAAACGAGCTTGGAGGGGATACGTTCGAGGTGCCCGAGAAGACATTGGCTAGGAATTAAGGCAATGTTCTCCTGGACCTAGTAGTAGTAGTAGTAGTATTCGTAGTGTGTGTTGCTAAACTTCGAGTATCGAGTTTCGAGTTTCGAGTTTCGAGTTTCGAGTTTCGAGTTTCGAGTTTCGAGTTTCGAGTATCGAGTATCGAGTTTCGAGTTTCGAGTTTCGAGTTTCGAGTATCGAGTTTCGAGTATCGAGTATCAAGTTTCAAATTTCGAATTTCAAATTTCTGACTTTTTTTTTGGTGTAGATAACATAAACATTTTTCTTGCCCTATCGGCCCGGTTTCATGGTATCCTTACAACTAACAATACTGCAATAGGTCTTTACACTCCTAATCAAAGGCGGGTGCAAAAGATCCGCGGGAAACTGTTATTTTGGTCTGCAAATCTAATTATCTGGAGGAGGGGGGGGGGTTGATAAATAGGATATTGATTTCGAAATTAAGCTTTAAAAAATAAAATAATCAGTGCATTATTAACTTGATTGATTTGATGAACTCGAAAGGCCATAACTGTTACTTCTATTATGTGTTTTTAGCCAAATAATTTTCACATTGTCCGGAAACGGTGAGACTCGAAGTTTTAGCCAAAACACCCTAACTTCGAGTTTGAAAATGAATTTCGAATTTTCGCTTTAAAAAACAAAATAATAATTGCATTATTAATTTTATTGATTTGATGAACTCGAAAGGCCATAACTGTTACTTTTATTATGTGTTTTTAGCCAAATAATTTTCACATTGTCCAGAAAAGGTGAGACTCGAAGTTTTAGCCAAAACACCCTAACTTCGAGTTTGAACATGAATTTCGAATTTTCGCTTTAAAAAACAAAATAATAATTGGATTAATGAATTTATTGATTTGATGAACTCGAACGGCCATAACTGTTACATTCTATTATGTGTTTTTGCAAATATTTTCACATTGTCCGGAAACGGTGAGACTCGAAGTTTAGCCGAAACACCCTAACTTCGAGTTTGAAAATGAATTTCGAATTTTCGCTTTAAAAAACAAATAATGATTGCATTATTAATTTTATTGATTTGATGAACTCGAAAGGCCATAACTGTTACTTCTATTATGTGTTTTTAGCCAAATAATTTTCACATTGTCCGGAAAACGGTGAGAACTCGAAGTTTTAGCCAAACACCCTAACTTCGAGTTTGAAATGAATTTCGAATTTCGCTTTAAAAAACAAAATAATAATTGGATTAATAATTTATTGATTTGATGAACTCGAACGGCCATAACTGTTACTCTCATTATGTGTTTTTAGCCAATAATTTTTCACATTGCCGGAAACGGTGAGACTCGAAGTTTTTACCCTAACTTCGAGTTTGAAAATTGAATTTCGAATTTTCGCTTTAAAAAACAAAATAATAATTGGATTAATAAATTTATATTGATTTGATGAACTCGAACGGCCATAACTGTTATTCTATTGTGTTTTTGCCAAAATAATTTTCACATTGTCCGGAACGGTGAGACTCGAAGTTTTAGGCCAAAACACCTAACTTCGAGTTTGAAAATGAATTTCGAATTTTCGCTTTAAAAAACTAAATAATAATTGCATTATTAATTTATTGATTTGATGAACTCGAAAGGCCATAATATTACTTCTATATGTGTTTTTAGCCCAAAATTTTCACATTGTCCGGAAACGGTGAGACTCGAAGTTTTAGCCAAAACACCCTAACTTCGAGTTTAAAATGATTTCGAATTTTGCTTTAAAAAACAGAAAAGTTTGGAAATGAATTAGGAAAGAGTTATCATTCATTCCGAATTTTCACCTTAAAAACTTCTGAATTAACGCACTATTCAACTTTTCATTGAATTGATGAGACTGAAAGAATCATAACCTGTATTTGTATTATTGTTCATAACATGTCTCGTGTAGCCTTTGCTAATGTTCTCGGCGCTTTTACTTTCCAAAACGGAAGCACTCGGCACTTTTATTTCCCAAATCCGCCAGAACGAGTCTGAATACATGAACTATCATGCGAGATGATAGTATATAGATTCAGAGACGTTTGGCGAGATGATAGTTTCAGGAGTTCATTATTATTTGTGTGTCCTTTCTCTATAAAGAAAGACCGTAATTGTATACCCACAGAATATTTCATAAGACTCATGTGTTTACCCAAATGGGTAGATTGTTTAGTTTAGATAAAAGGTGCCATTAAAAAAAAAAAAAAATTATAAAATTCATGATGTTGCACTTCTCTAAATCATTTACTGACGAAAAATTTCTTTATAAATAATTCAGTTGCCAGAGTGAATGTAACTACTAAGAATGGCAGAGTGAATAAACACACCTAGTGCGTTTTACATTGTAATAGTGGCTAACACAACAATATTCTTGTACTTTCACTGTGGCCACATTTTATTCATCATGTTCATTAATGCATATCAATATGTTCATTTTCTAATGCATAAATTCATTATTGTACATGTGTTTTGTTGAGACTCTCAAACTCCCGATTGGGGTCGATAAGAGTTTAATAAAATCTTATCTTATCTTATCTTATTCAGATTCGTTTGGCGCATTATGGAAAATAAAAGCGCCGGATCGATGCTTGGCTAAAGGCTACGTCTCGTGGACAAAAACTGTCACATTTGGGTGGTTGTTTTCGGTGTAATAGGGGTGTGTTCATCTTGAACTTAATAGAATCTTTTAAACGTATGCTTGTGGATAAAGGGGCAAATGAACTGGGTCTTTTATCTACAGATGGTCATAATAGTGTAGTGAGCGTAGTGGAAGAATGGAGAAAGTTAGATTGCGAGCCTTCCTGTTATTTTCATGTTATTTGGGAAGAATATCATAATAAACGCTCCACAAGAACGATTAATCTCCAAAACCCTAATATTCATAATATGATCCAAATATAACCCACACAGCTAACGGTTTGCATGAGCCGCGGACATTTTGTAATGCCCCTGCATGCATATATAATAAGTGCATGTGACTCAAAGCTGAATCATGGGTTAATTTCTTATCAATTTGACGATTCTAAACCTCACAGCACAAAATATTCAAATGTTATCCAACCTTTTTCAATGTCGACCAGAACTATTTAATTTCCGAATTTAAACAACACTGTTTTATGAGTTACATGACATCCTCTTTATTCGGAGAATGGGAGTCCCTCTTTCTCTTTTAAAGCTTTTGATTTCACAAAATTGAAAAATGTGGTTGACCGAAAATTCCTCAAGAAAGAGAGAGAGGGGGAAATTTTTTTGGTTTGATCTACTAGTATCAGACTTTGGAAATAGTGTACTTTTCCCAAGTAGGCCTACAAATTTTATGTACATCCGCAAATTGAAACTCAGCCTCTAGAATTTTTCCACTTCCTCTCCTTGTGGAATTAAAGATAGAATAAGACCTTTATAGGATGTTTTATGTAATGTGCAATTCAATTAGTATTGATACACGCAAAGTAAATATAAACACATATAATGTCAACGGTATTCATTATGTGGTCTATTATATTCAAATAATTTTATATTCGTGCAGAAAAAGTGATCGACATTGTGGATTTGTGACTAAAGCTTCGACTTTTGAATTCAAATCTGGATTTTTCGCTTCCTACAACAACAATCTCAATTTGTCACTGCATATATATATATATATATATATATTATATATATATGAACAGTCGTGAACAGTCGTGTTTTTTCGTCTCTGTTTCAGAAACGGATTTTTGAATACATCTTTTTGTCACATCATGAGCACTTGACGAAGAGTGTGACTTCGCCTTTCAATTTGAGAGCTATGCTCCTTTTAATTATAAAATCTATGATTTTATGTTGTTGGCATTCTTTCTTTGCTGTGTGATTCCTGTATTTTACAGATGCCAAGCAGACAATTTTGTTCATTCTTTATATATATATAATATATATATATAATTATATTATATTATATATATATATACACATATATATATATTTATAGCACTGTTCGTCATAAAGTGGAATAATTTTCTGGCTCAAGCGACATGATGTTGCTCGTCATTAATTTCTTGAATGCTGTTTGTCACCGCTTTCACTTTCCTGGGATCTGGGTACATCTTGGACGTTCCCTCAAGCCCTATCCAGGGGATTTTTTTTCAAAAAGTTTGTCACCTCCCAAGAAGATGCCATTTTCGTCATTTTTTTCTTTATTTTTGGGCCCTTTTTTGTTCACGCAGGCGACCACAAGGACCCCTCAGTCCTCCCAGGAAACACGTCTGACGTGGAGATTTGTTTATAAATATTTTGTTCTTTAAATTAATCTAGATTTATGGTAACATGCTCGACTCTCTTTTTTGTCTAGGGGAGGGTCAAAATTTTTTGATTGTGGGTTCGACATCATTTTAATTCATTTTTTACAACCATGGATAATTTAATCTTCCCTAACTTGTATTGTAAATACTCAACCGAAACAAAAATCAAAATAAATATCATCAATAATGACTATTTACAAGGCTGCCATAACAGGGGCTAAAAAATTTAAGGGAAAATGATATATTTAAAGGTTTTTAAAGGTGGTTTTTTCATTTCTTTTGTTTTTCAGCATAAAGATGGAATAAAATATTCCGAATTTTCACACAACTCTCGTTGTTTTTACTTCAACCGCCTCCCCTAGACAAGAGACCTAAGCCTGTCCCAGAAATATATATTAACTTAAAGAAAGAATATTAAAACAGTAGCAACCTCAAGTCGCGTTTCCTGGGATAGGACTGAGGGGGGCTTGATCGGCCGGGAAAACCACAAGGGGCCCTAAAATAGAAAAATGACAAAATGGGCATCATGGGGGTTGACAAAAACTTTTTGGAAAAAAGTCCTCCGGTTGAAAGTTGAAGAAATGTCCAATGATATAGCCAGGGTCCCAAAAAGTAAAAGGAGGGGCAAAATGATAGAAGAATTAAAGTCAGAGCAAAAAATCAAGTCGCTATAGGCCAGCAAAAAAATATTCCACCTTTTAATGAGACAGTGTATATACATATACATATATTATATATATTAATATATATAATATATATATATATATATATATATATAGTTTATTTATTCATATTAAATGCAGTTCCACACACACATGTCATCAAAATAACAAAGTATTAAACGTTGTTCAATGCTGCTATATTCGCAACATAAAAATCTTTTGTTGGATATAAAGCATGACGTTTACTCTTTTTGTTTATATATCCATTTATGTTATTTATATTTTAAAAGGAAAAAGATAAATCAAAATTTATGATGTCATTGCATTATTATCCAGTAGGCCACACCCCTATAAAATAGATCTAGTCATATAAAAATTACACCACGACCCGTACCAAAAGAGACGTTATTGTTGTTAAATAAATCATATAAAAATCAATGGTATGGATTAATTTGAAACAAATTTTTGCAATTGTACTTGAAAAGGATCATCATGGCCAGATGAGTTCCATTTAAGAGATCAAATTTGGTCCCTAGTGGGATTTCGGCAGAAACTTTATTAAAGTTGCTAAAAAGGGAGTCACCCTGGAATTGGTATTGGTCTTTTAAAAATCGAAGAGAATAATAAAAAATATTAGTAAACAGTTTGAAAAAAATGACGCCCAAATAGCGAAGTTATGAATATTTAAAGTTTCGATAGTGTGAACGGTTCCGTGCGAGTCAGCTCTCCTCCATTGGTTGTGTATGTAGAATTTCCATAACTTTGTCTTTTTTGTCATGGTTCTTGATAAAGGAATGGGTCAATTTGATAATATGTCATGTATATGAACATATGTTTGATGGTAATAATCGACCTGCACAGGTGGACATAATTAATTTCTCTTTTAAAAAAAACCCCCGACATTTAATGGATTTACACTACATAACACATAGGAGATCTGCTCGCATGTGACTCACAGAATCAAAACTTTGAATATTCATACTTCATTAAATTTTTTGTCAATTTTCTCCAAACCTTCACTCATATTTTTCTTTTATTTTTCTTCATTTTTTAAGACCAATTAAATTCCAGGGTGACTTTCCCCTTTAAGGTATTCCCAAAGTGTTTGGCAATCTAGGTTCTATTTTGTGTATTTGTTTAACTGCAGCCCCTTTAAACTTTTAAACCTCCCTTCATACTTTAACAAGATTAGAAAATATGACCAAGTAAAGCCCAAAGTCTGAAGAATGATGTCATTATAAACCCTATTTTAAATGATTTTGTAAAAACTCATTTAAACACAGGGGTCTATGGAGCTCTATTTATGGGTCTGCGCTCAGTATTGTATTCTGGCTTAATGAAGGTTCATTGCCTTTAATAACTTTATACTTGATCTTGTACACGTTGTAAAACACAACTCAGTCCCAACCAGGTGGGAGGAAACATGGTCGAATATACTGTGGCCCTTACGTAACCAAGGGTCGTCGGTGGGGTCGGGAAACAGGTCAGCGTGAAATTAAATCAAGACATCAATAAATAGGGTCGGGGTGTGTTTCAATTCCATTTTCAGAATTTAAACGCCAAACATGAATCCTGAAACCAAATGCAATTATGAAAACATTACCAGAACTTTAAAATTGGTCTTAGCGAAACATACATAAATCAGATTAAGAAGAAAGTAATAGTATGACCGTCTGGGTTCATCCAAAGTCATAAACTGATATATGGCAATTATATATTTTGTGTTTTTTAAGCGAAATTCAAAATTCATATTTCAAACTCAACGTAGGGTATGTTTTCGGCTAAAACTTCAGAGTCTCACCGCCATTTCCGGACATGGTTAAAATTATTTGGCTAAAACACATATATAGAAGAATAGATATTGGCCGTTCGAGTTCATCAGAAATCCGATAATTAATAATCAATTATATTTGCTTTTTAAAAGCGGAAAAATTCGAAATTCTTTTCAACAACTCGCAAGTTAAGGGTTTTTTGGCTAAACTTCGAGTCTCACCCGTTTCCGGCAATGTGAAAAAATTATTGGCTAAAAAAATAATTAAGTATACTTACGGCCGTTAAGTTCATCAAGTCAATTAAAATTAATAATCCAAATATTATTTTGTGTTTATAAAGCGGAATTCGAAATTATCTTTCAAACTCCGAGTTGGGGTGTTTTGGCTAGAAACTTCGAATTCACGCGTTTCCGGACAATGTGAAAATTATTTGACTAAAACACATAATAGAAGTCAGTTATGGCCGTTCGAGTTCATCAAATAATAAAATGAATAATCCAATTTTATTTTGCTTTTTAAGCGAAAATTCGAAATTCATTTTCAAACTCGAAGTTTAGGGTGTTTTGGCTAAAAACTTCGAGTCTCAACCGTTTCCGGCAATGTGAAATTATTTGGCTAAAAACACAGTAATAGAAGTAACAGTTATGGCCGTTTCGAGTTCATTAAATCAATAAATTAATAAATCAATTATTGTTTAGTTTTTAAAGCGGAAAATTCGAAATTCATTTTCAAACTCGAAGTAGGAGGTGTTTTGGCCTAAAACTTCGAGTCTCACGTTTCCGGACAATGTGGGAAAATTTATTTGGCTAAAAAACACATAATAGAAAGTTACAGTTATTGCCTTTCGAGTTCATCAAATCAATAAAATTAATAATGCAATTATTTTTTGTTTTTTAAAGCGAAAATTCGAAATTCATTTTTCAAAACTCGAAGTTAGGGTGTTTTGGCTAAAACTTCGAGTCTCACCGTTTCCGGACAATGTGAAAATTATTGGGCTAAAAACACATATAGAAGTAACAGTATGATGGCCTTTCGCCATTCATGCAAATCAGTCAGTTAATAATGCACTGATATTTGATTTTTTTAAAGCTTATTCGAAATCAATATCTATTTATCAAGCCCCCCCCCTCCTCCAGATAACTAGATTTGCAGACCAAATAACAATTTTCCCGCGGATCTTTTGGCACCCAGCTTTGATTAGGAGTGTAAAGACCTATTGCAGTATTGTTAGTTGTAAGGATACATGAAACCGGGCCGATAGGGCAGAAAAATATGTTTATGTTATTACCAAAAAAGTCAGAAATTTGAAATTCTAAATTTGAAACTCGATACTCGATACTCGAAACTCGATACTCGAAACTCGAAACTCGAAACTCGAAACTCGATACTCGAAGCTCGAAACTCGATACTCGAAGTTTAGCAACACACATTAGTAGTAGTATTAGTATTAGTATTAGTAGTAGTATTAGTAGTAGTAGTAGTAGTAGTAGTAGTAGTAGCAGTAGTATTAGTAGTAGTAGTAGTAGTAGTAGTATTAGTAGTAGTAGTATTAGTATTAGTATTAGTAGTAGTAGTAGTAGTAGTAGTAGTAGTAGTAGTAGTAGTTGAAGTAGTAGTAGTAGTAGTAGTATACGCATGTTTTTTTTTCAAGGTTTACAGAAAAAGATCATAAAATGTCCATCCTCTTTCTAATTTATTTCAGATTTTACCAGGTAACAATGACCAGAATTCTGAAGTACGTAACACCCTCGATCGACCAGTAATCACCCGTCGAGTCAGAATTATGCCATATGAATGGTATAGCAGTAAGATCAGAATGCGAGCTGAGATTGTGGGCTGCCCATTAATAGGTACAACTTTCTATTACATCAAGTATTCGATCAATCAGTTTGGATTATTTGTATTTTCCGTAATGTCAGTGTCATTTCATATGTGCTGAATACAAATTTGTTAAGAGAATGGCGAAAGCAAGAGTAAGTATTATTTTCTATATAATATTTACAAATAGTTATCAGGGATCATAAACAAGCTATTTATTTGAATTTGAACCTGCCATACAAAAGCACTACCCCCATTATTATAAGTACGAAAGAAAAACACACACACACACATCTGGAACTCCTCCTGCTTTCTTCTAATTACTATTTATTTTTTTTTTTTTTCAATCATTATAATACATGAAGATTTAAGAGTTACCAAGTTTCTTCATCTCCTTAGGTACTGGTAGAGTATGTGCATCTGAGAAAGGGCTGGTATATGGAGGAAGATGCTATGCGTCTGTGAGCAGCAATGCAGATGGAGCATGCAGCGATATTTTCGCTGAGGGAAGCACTAGAGCTACAATAAAGTCTTCTGACATTCAAAAAGTTCTTTCTGATCACGTCAACAATTTGGTGTTCGAGAGTAAGACGCAGTTGACCATTGGAGCCACGAAAGAAGGCGAGAATGATTGGATGTGGGGCGATGGGACTACTGTTATCTATGAACAATTCTTGTTTGATTTACCCGGTAGTACTTGCGTCGCCCTGGATGGACTTTCAAGGTTTCAGTGGACACAGTATCAGTGCCAGAGTACTGTCCTACGTGGGTCACTCTGTGAAATAGGTAAGAGACACTTAACCGCATTCACCAACGTTACCATCTTGAGAGCACACACATCACACCAGGGGGCGTTTCATGAAAGGACTTGTCAGACGTTTTATCCGACAAACTGTTATAAGCTACTGGAATGCTTGCATCTAATTGGCTAAGAACAAATTTGTCAGATAAAATGTCCGACAAGTCCTTTGATGGAATGCCCCCAGGTCTTGTATAGACCCCGGAGAAGCGTGTTACTTGGGCGTAAATTGGCCACAAAGATTGATGAAATATGCATATAAAGTTAACATACACTTTTCGATATCAGGATTTTTAGTCTCTGATTTGTAAGCTGAACTAATGATATTATTCATCGCTGGTTGCTCTGATAAGAAATCGAAGGCTTCCAAATAGCGCCTGCACAACAAGTAAGCCTGTAACATACAAGTGCATATATTAATAAAATTGATTCGTTTTGACTGCCATGAATGAACCATGTCCATCTTTCTTTAAATAGATGGAAAGCAAATCAAAGTTCTACTAATTTCATTCACATTCAGATATCGACGAATGTCTAAGCACTGAACATGGATGTTCACACGAGTGTGCGAACATTGACGGAGGCTATTATTGCGCATGCCCAGAAGGCTACCGATTGGATGCATCTCGACGGAAATGTGTTGGTAAGAGTCAATTTATTTATTTAAAATTCTTAAAGCTGGAGTATGGTTTTTGTGAATCTTACAATTTAATAAAGTTTTAACTTGTGAGACAGGAAATAAGATTAAATCTTAAAGCATAGATTCTAAACTGTGTATAACATTGTGATGAAAATATCTTGTATATTATTGACATTATAATGATGCTTGTATTGAAACAATTTATCTAAATCATTTTCGCAGATATATGTTCCACCGATATTGAGAACCCTAATAATAACACTGTCATCAATGAAGGATCATCATGCTACTACGTCATGGACTCAGAACAGGTCACATGGTCTGAAGCAGCTAATCAATGTATTGCTATCCAGAGTCGTCTTGCGAATGCAAGTGATATAAATTTTGTTCAGGTATATCTTATTTTCTTTTATCAATATCATTACTTATTCATTACATAAATCAGAACGTAATGTTAATTATAATTGTCAAACATTGTTGGTTTTTCAAGAAATCATAAAATTTTGTACATGAAATAACAAAAAGTAGTGCATATCACTAAAACATATCCAATATAATAATATTTCATAATATATCTCCATAATTTCAGTAAATATTTACATCCCTACAATTTAATTAATGCAAATGAATAAATACCAGTCAAAATTATTGCAACAGAACCAAAATTCGTGTATCGTTATTTTTTTATTATTATTATAATTTTTTTCTTTCTTTCTTTCTTTCCTTATTAATTTATTTCATTTTATTTATTTATTTATTTTCATTTATTTTATATATATATAATTTATTTTTTTTTTTTGTTGGGGGGGTACGGGTTGATGTTATATTTCATATATGACCAGAGTATTGTTGACCATTTTGGCGTATCCCGAAAGAGGAGACTTGTGCTAATTTGATTCTAAGATCAGTAGGTGACCAGTCCTGATCATTTCTGAAACAAAGGGGACTACAAAAGAACAGGCCCAAAATATGAAATGTCTGACTTTGAGATTATTAGTTAATAAAGTAATGAAGCATGTTTCATATTTCTCCGAAAATTCGGTCTGATTACATTTTAGGTGATTGACATGGCGAATGTAAGCGATATTTGGGTAGAAGACAATATTTCTGCTTCTGAGGAATTCTGTCCTTCCATTACGGTGGATTTTAGTGAACTTATACTGGGAGGAGCTGATTGTGAGGAGCAGAAAGCATTCTTGTGTGAAAGAGGTAAGCAATTCTACAGTTGTTATTATTACAACA
Organism: Paracentrotus lividus; assembly: GCA_940671915.1. Lineage (NCBI taxonomy): Eukaryota > Metazoa > Echinodermata > Echinoidea > Camarodonta > Echinidae > Paracentrotus > Paracentrotus lividus. The sequence continues at coordinate 26,274,175 of CALNVZ010003430.1, read as the reverse complement.
GTATAGGTTTTCAAGTTACATTAGGCCTACTTGGTCATTTTGGTTTTTAATATGTCAGATTCTTATCTGCGGAATACCAAAGAAAACATTACCTTTAAAATTGTACAGATCCAATTCGCCCATAACGCAACGAATGTTAATATTATAAACTGTGCAACATCTCTTTGTCTCATTTCAAAATTTATTTGTAAATAGGCTTCTGCGGAATAAGCCATATATTATAAATGGTTATTAAATTATACTAATATTGCATGATACCCAACATAATTAGTGTTTGAAGGAGAAAAAGAGATTGGATATTCTTTTTATTTTAGAATATGCTGATCTCCACTGCGATGAGGTCTGGTCTGATGACGTCACATCACACGTGACATCAGCTTCAGTAGGCCACCTACATGCCTACAGTTATCCTCCATGGTACAACGAGCATTCAGCTTGTAACTTCTTCATCAAGGGACCAGAGAATATGAATGTCAGGTGAGAAAATTGTCTTTTATTCATTTGTTCATTTTTGTCACTTAGTAGGTAGAACAATATTTAGAAGTTTCGACCTTTCCTTCACACTAGTGCAATCAAATTTATGGAAAACAGGATGTTGTATGTGTTTATTGTTTGTTTTTGTTTTCAAATGTAGACTTATCATCATGAGAATAAAACTACGTCAAGATCCCAACATTTTGAAATGCCAAGACACTCTTGGTGTTTATGACGTCATGGGTATGGACAACCAATCACGAGGTAGCTATTGTGGTGATATCAATGACATCGAGCTGATTGGTCGATCCAATATGATGTTTATTGAACTCACCATGTGGTCTCTGACTGCTAACATGCCTAACGAACTGGGGTTCGATGCCAGATACGACATGATTGGTAAGACATATATTCTAGAAAAAAAACAGCAGGTTTCATACATGTCAATGTTCAAAAGGAGGAAGGTATAAATCATGTTCTGAAATAAAGAGACGTTCCCTTTACAAAAATATTTGTGTGCTTTAATGCTTCAAAATTTAACTTTCATTTTGCCTCATTTACGCGGTATCATGAAAATTTATATTTTAAAAATTAGGCTTATATTTTGTTGGAGAGTTTCTGAATTTTCTTATGTAAAATTTGATGACACATTGTACATGGTTTTATACCGAAAAGGCTCTATAAAGTACACAGATGTGCTGGCTCAGTGGATAGAGCGTCCGCCTCATAATCGGGAGGTCATTGGTCCGAGCCCCGGCCGCCACATACCAAAAGACGTTAAAAGATGGTAGTTGCTGCTTCCCCGTTTGGCGTTCAACAAGAGGGGATAGAGCAATGTCCTTCTGGCGCTGCTCAGCGGCCGCCGGGCCCACGAGAAAAGGGGCAAAACAATTATCCGGTAATCTTTGTTTCGGCAATTAAAATTTGGAGGAGGAGCACCATTTCCCCCAATGTTTGGTTTCTATTTTTCCTCCCTCCTCTAGATTGCAATTTGATAGACTGTAATGCAGTGTGTGGTGAGACAGTTAGCTTTCAAGGCCCTTCAGGTTCCTTTCACACCAAAGATTTCCCGGTCTATCATACCTCCATTTACAAACTGCGAGTATTACATCACTGTCCAGTCTGATCAATACATCTCCTTCACTTCGACGAATTCGACATCGAACGCGAAAGGAACTCAGACGGGTGCGTCGATGAGTCTCCATACGAACACCAAGTGGTGTCCTAAGGCGTGCTTTGTGTGGCAATACGACTCAGCCCCTTATCATATCCAACTCACCGAGTGTCATTGTGGCCTTGAAGACTGGGTTGGCTGGCAAATCGACTGGGTTCAATCTTGTCTACAACAGAACAGGTACGCATATGTTGATGATCCTGCATATTCAAACGATTGTTTCTCATTGGAACATCAAATTAAATGTCAATTATATTCTTTAGGTTGAAATGCAATTATTCGAAAACTGATGGATGTTTTACTTTCTGGTTCTCATATACTTGTTTCTACTTTTCATTGTTCAAATTCAGCAATAGTCGCTAGATATAAACTGCGACCCGTAAGTTCTGTAAATGACAGACTTATTCATTAACCATCTAAATTTGCATATCCTTTTTTTTCTTTTAGAACTGGGAGGTTGTGGATTTGGTCGTGATACTTGTTCTGGTGTGGAGTATTGCAGCCTTCCTGCAGCTGTGTTTGTCTCTGTCAATTACCCCTTTCTTACTCACCAAACTCACAATGCCAATGGAGCATCACTACTCCTGAAGGAACCTACGTCACAATAACATTCCTAAAATTCGATGTGATATCCGACACCGATGATCGCGATTGTACTCAATCAGACTACTTGATAGTCTACGACGGGGCTAATGATGCGGATTCAGTAATCTTGGGGTGGTTCTGCAACTCTAACAGACCACCAAGTACCATCGTAAGCAGTGCAAATGCTGTCGTCGTTGAGTTTGTTTCAGATGGTAGACTCGAAGGAGAGGGTTTCTACGTCGAATACCGTGAAACATACACTGAATTCGAGGAGGATGGAACAACAGGTGGGTAATTTCTATAGTTCAGTGTTCTTATCCCACCGCTGCCGCCATATATTGTGTTGTGGTATATGATAGACCAGTGACATCAGTGAAACCGACCTCAAACCGAACAAACTTTTACATTAACATGAATGGCAAAGAAGTGGTAGTTTTGGAGTTGGTTTCAAAGATGTGACTCGGCTTTAAGGTAGTTTGAGCACGGTAATGATTCTGTCGGAGTCGCATTTTTAGCATAAGATCGCGCATCATCTTCTAAGTATTTGGGAATCAGTATTTACCATCAAGGTAGTTTATACATTATTTAAGGTTAATATTCAATGCTCAAAGATATCTTGATTATAATCTTTCTGTTCTCTCATTTATTTCGTCATATTCTTCAGACATAGAATACACTTGTCCCTCCGGTTGGGAATTATTTGGAAGTAAGTGCTATCAGTTCATGTCCCTGAATCAGACGATCAGATGGAATGATGCTTCAAAGATGTGCAGAGATATTGGCGCCTTTCTTGTCAGCATAAAAACAGAAGACGAGATGAATTTCATCCACTATATGCTGACGTCATCATGGTTTACAGGCAACGACATGGAAACCTATATTGGTATGATTTTTTCCGGGATAAGGACCACATTCTTCCTTTTTTCTTATATTTCTTTTTGACTATTTATCCTTTGGACAAACAATAGGACGATGCAAATGAATGGGTGAAAGGGTGAGAGAAATACATTTACTGATGTAGACAACTTGGAGTATTAATTGTTTCAGGAGACTCTGAGGGGTAACCAAAAATAGAGGGACACACACACACACAAACAAACACACACACACACATACACACACCATCACACCCACACATCACATCTACTCAAACCCCACTTAGTATTGTTCCAACTCTCACACACCTATAACAACCTTTGGTTTATTTGGAACGAATTAGGCAAAATATATGTGGTACAAAGTTATGCTTTGTTAAGATCATTCTTGTATGTTCGTTTTTATCAGGTTTGACGGATATCGCTAATGAAGGCCACTTCAGATGGGAAGACGGAGGCCCTCTTAGCTATGCTGACTGGTATATAGCCGATAGGTAAAGATCGAGAGATTATTTCTGAATGGGACTGAATTGATATTCATATTTAATTAAAAAAAAATCAAAGGAAACCAATATTTGCTTAGCATGAGGTAATTAACAAAAACATTTGGACGAAGTAGAATGGTATTCAACACACGATTTTGTGGTTATCCCGAATAATATGTTCTGTCTTCAAACTTCAAAATCAAAGGAAACCAAAATTTGCTTAGCATGTCTTAAGGTTATTAGCAAGAACATGGGGACAAAGTAGTATGATTCAACAATTGATGCTGTGGTTGTTCTGGATAATCTTTTCTTTTAACTCAGACCCGATGAAGATTCGCAGCCAAATGGACACGAACAAGAAGACTGCACAATGATTAAAATGAACAGCTTTCAATCATCGGCGAACTGGCACGACATATCATGCGCATCGCGTGAAACGAGTCAATTCATTTGTGACCAAGCTGCTGGAGGTAGGTGGCAATTATGTGAGCAATATATGTGTGTGTGTGTGTGTGTGAGAGAGAGAGAGAGACAAAGAGAAAGTGTTCGTAAATGTGGGGGTAAGTGTTTACGGGTTTTAGGGTGTGTGAGATGTAAAGGTGTGTGTGTTTGCGGATGTGTGCGTGTGTGTATGTGTGAGGGGTGTGCGGTGTGAGTTTGTGAAGTTTGTGTGTGTGTGTGTGTGACAGAGAAAGGGGTGGAATATTCTTCCTTTTGTCCCTCTTGCCCCCTACATATACGTGTGTAAACCCCGAGTGCAAAAAGGACAGAAAAAACAAAGCAGTTGAACGGGGTCTCGAAAGTTGGATCCCTGAGCAAGACTCTGTACCTAAATAACTTTTTTTTTCATCCAGGTGTAGAATAGTAAACGATGGGAACAGTATTGGGATGGGACAGGAGGCAGATATGTTACCAAAAAAAAAAAAAAAAAAAAGCATTCGATGAACAGAGTACAGATATTATAAAGCGCTCAGAGTTGAAACAGTTTCATATTTGGCACTATATTTACAAAACAATGAACATTTAAAATAGGAACAGAGGAAAATTTTGCCTAATAAAATATACTAAAACGTATCAATTCCTTAATTTCATTGTAGAATTCACCTCAGTTTTTATTTCAAAAGCATAACTTTTTGTAACATATATATTTTGCAACGTAAAATTTACCACGGTTCCTATTTTACAATTATCGTATAAAATTTTGATTAACATATGATATTGATAAGTGATGTATGATGTATTCTACAAAACTCACATATTGCATTGTGTGTTTATTTACTTGCAGCTAATGAAATTGCCACCCCAAGCATTGGGGACTTATCAAGAAAAGGTAAGAGATAAATGGCATTATGGAAACTTATGGGTAAATGAAGAAATTTATATTATTTGGGATTTTATAAAGGCACATCTTTCCACCTTTTTCTTTCTCCAAATCGGATTTTAATATGTTTTGGTTCCATCCTGATTTTAGCTACTAATCAATGGCATGCTCCGGAGCATTATTGCTCTATCAAACTTTGCAAGAACTCAATGACTATTACTCTTGAAATTTCATTTCCTCTTTTTGTTTATTTTAAAGGTTGTCCTTTTGGAAGCCGTCGAATAGGAGAAACTTGTATATCACTTGGTCTTACTGACAGTGATGAAACCAACTTTTCGCCCTGCAAGCCCATCCAATCATCCGTTCTCCTACCATTACCACGACTTGTTTATGTCCTTGGTTTACTATGGCCTTTAAGTTCAACACCAGTTGGCATTTACATCAATATTCAAGGTGAATATGCTTTTTCAAGATGTTGTTTTGTTAAGAGGAATGAAAAGCAATGGAATAATGTTAAAAATACACAGCGCCTAGCAGATAACACTATATGCCTATCTATAAGGTAAAACAATATTTTATTTTCAAATTTTTATAATGACAATAATTTTGCATTAATTTTAGCGTTTATTAGACATTCTACTGGCACAGATTAACATTTGTTGTAAATATTTAATTGTTAAAATTTCAGTTTAGGGACTGGTTGAAATTACTTGATTTTTGTTTTGTTTTGTTTTGTTTTTTGCTCAGGTGTATACGACAATGAGGGTAGAACTCTAAGTCCAAGGAGCAATGACGTCACCACTGAAGTGTGTCACATGATGGAATACAATGGTGTTGATTGGCAAATAGTTAACAGAGACTGCGCATTGAACCATAATGGCAACATTTGTTACGTTGCTGTTTCTGGTAAGCGATTGTTCCAATTCTCAATCCTTCAAATTCTCAAACTTATTCAGTTTTTTTAATTGAGTGTCAATACAAAGGGGATGTTGTTATGAAATAAGAAAAATAACAAACAGGTAAAAAAATTCTTCTGATTGAAAATAACTTTATTTTATCACGAAATTCACTTTGCATGTGGTATCTTGTATAAACTAGACATTAAAAAGTAGTTTAATAGTTCCCCGTTTGACTAAATTCTTACTGTCGTTGGGAATAGTAAAAATCCAATGACTCAGTGTAAAATCATGCAGATATCTGTTGAATACTTAGTACTTTCAAGGCCAATCAAATATTAAACAAATTACTTTATTGATTTATATGGGACATGTATTCATTTTTTTTAAATTATTAACAGAGCTTTCGAACACCTGTGGAGAAGACATGTTTGAATGCCTGAATGGAGAATGTATACGATCGGTTCATGTTTGTGATGGACACGATGAATGTACAGCTGGCGAAGACGAGATGGGTTGTACAGGTTAGTCAATTTAAATCAGTCAACACTGTAAAGACCCTAGATACTAAATATATTATTTAGAATAAACATTTATCTTTAGCATTGTATGGATATAACTAGAAATTCCCAACAACTAGTGACTAGAAAATAACAAACGATTATATATTACCCAATTTATAAGGTTAAAATTTAATTTAGTAGTGTTTTTTTTTTTTTTTTCAAGGTAAACTTAATATTAGTTAGCATGACAGTTCTTGTCCAAAATAGGCGAAAAGAAGACGAAATCGTGAGCAAAGACGCAGCTAAATAATTACTGTTCAGTGCGAACCTTTGGTTTTCAGGTTCCACTAAATCTGCGTAAATACTCTAAGTTTATTTTTCGTATAATGCACTCTATTTTATGATGATGTCTGACTCTGATTGAATTTGATTTTTGTTTCAATATTATATATCTTTGTTCACAAAATAGTAAATTATGATTCATATAGGACCTACTAAATAACATGTTACTCTTTGTTCCATCTACAGTGTAGTTTCTAAGGAGCAGTGGCTTTAAATCGAACAAAAAATTAGTATTGTTGCATGGGCTATTTACAAGGCCTCATTATTAATGAGGCCTTCTTTGTAACTAGCCCATGCAGCAATACTCTTTCTTTTTAAATAAGAAGAGGAAACGATAAATTTTTAGTCGCAGTCTAGCAACATTGAAGCAGAAAGTGCTATACCACCCTAATCACGATTTATTCCATTTTATATTCTAGATATAGAAGGCCAACAAGATGCAGGTCTAGTTCCATCTTGCCCCGACTCAAGTTTCCAATGCGATATGGGCATATGCATATCCGCCTCCTTCTACTGTGACTTTGTATACCATTGCCCAGATGAATCAGATGAGAAATATTGTAGTAAGTATTTTAGACATTCCCATTTATTTGATATCGTTACTTATTTTATTGTGTCAAGCGTTTCCTATAATTTCTTTGAACACAATAAAGCAAGTAAATAAAAGAATGCAATAAAACCCCCTTTTCTCTTTGCGTTTAGAAGCAATTTTTATGCAAGAGGTCACTTTTTGTGTTGGGACAGTTTATTAACATGGTTGGTTTGTTCGGCTTGCTTATTGACTTGGATGATTGATTGGGCTTGTTTATTGACATGGATGGTTTTTAGGGTTTGTTTATTGATTTGGATGGTTGTCCAATCTTGTTTGGTGACACGAATATTTTTGGGGAATAGTGCTTTATTGTTTAGTAATATGGATAGCCTGATGGGCTGGTTTATTTGGACATTTCTTCAACCCCCTGTCCCTCTTTTGTCTTTGTGGAATGATTAAATAAAATATTCAACACAATGACATGTGTGGGCGGTTCAGAATCTGAATAGTTATTTACTTTCTTCTTTCGAAAGATTATCCTACATGTAAGGATGGTCAGTTCGAGTGTACTAATGGACAATGCATCGAAGCATCTCTACAATGTGATATCATACCGGACTGTGTGGATGGTAGTGATGAGGAATTGTGTCGTAAGTAAAAGTTTATTTTCATTCCTCTTTTGATTCTATCCCCTCATTTCTTCCTTTATAAAATTCTACTATTCCATTTGTCCATTGCCATTATGTTTTAATGTGCCAATATAACTCACCTGTGATTAAAAAATCTGTGGACTTGTACTCGTAGACCTTTGGTCTTAGTCATCATGAAATAGCAGATGTCGATCATATGTGGCACTGGCAAGTTTAACATGTAGTATATACTTATCGCCATTTTTCTTTTGTGTGTGTGTGTGTCTGTGTGAACTATATCATAGATCACACAATATATGGAACGTATTCTACTTATTGAAATGTTTTGTTTGGTGTATTTAGAAGAAATATGATAACTGCTCTAGTTTATATTTTAATTCTTTGTTTCTTCTAGAATTCTGTTCTGGCGATACGTTTCAGTGTTACGATGGAACTTGCATTCCAATGAGATCCGTATGTGATGGTAGTCAAGATTGCCGTGGACTCAATATGGAAGATGAATTATCGTGTGGTAAGAACGCAGGCTGAACTGTTTGAAATTATTGTCACAACCCCCAAGCAAAGGTTCTTGTTGCAATGCCCTAAAGAACTTGAGGAATTCTTTTTTGTTTACTGTGTTGTATGAAATAAGAGATTATAGGTTTTCCATTGATATCAAACACTTGTAGTTTATTTAAGTGTAACCAAGATAATTATCACATTATACGTAGAGTAACTATACCTAATAAGAGAGCAATGAAGAAAACTTGCTTCTCCTGTTATTTGATATTTTTGTTCTTTTTACCGACTTGTACATCGTCGGCCTCATGCCCAAAGGGAATGAGAATTTTTAAAGACCATTCATATTGTAAACATATTAAAAAAACGATAAGGCCCTTTTCCATGAAGCTGACGACATGTACCTAACCATGTCATGATACGAGATAAACGATTGGAATATGGGAAATAAGTTTAAAATATTGATACAATTAATTGTACGCTGATTGTCTTGTACTTTGCAGCTTATAACAGTCGTGATAATGAAGACGATACATTGAGATGTTTAAATGGTGAGATACTGGACGCAAGATGGCGATGTCTCTATGAATTTGATGAGTTTGGATTGCAGCAAGGATGCCGTGACGTCACACATCTTCGTGATTGTGGTGAGTGGACAGACCAAAGCTACATAGTAACAAAACTAAAAGATTTATTAAAGTTATTTGAGTAAATTGGTGCAATAAACTGAAGTTTCATAATAAAGTCGTCTGTTTAATTAAAGAGAAAGTTCCCCCTGGGTTTAAATTGGTTTTAAAAAATACAGGGAAAAAAATATGAGTGAAGGTTTGAAGAAAAGCGACCAAAAAATAACGAAGTTATGAATATTTAAAGTTTTGATTCTGTGATGCCACGTGCGAGCTGCTCCCCTATGTATTATGTCCTGTAAATTCTATAAAGTGTTTTTTTCAGAAGAATATTAATGATTTCACTTGTGCGGTCGATATATCATCAAACATATGTTCAAATACCTGCCTCTAACAGATTGACCCATTCCTTTATCAAGAACCAAGAAGAAAGACCAATTTATGAAATTTAGATACACATTACATGGAAGAGCTGCTCGCACGTGACGTCACAGAATGAAAATTTTAAATATATATTCTTAACTTCGCTATTTTTTATCAAGTTTCTCCAACTTTCACTCACATTTTTTCTTTATTTGTCTGCATTTTTTAAACATTCCAGAGTAAACTTCCCCTTTAATATCACCATTTCGGTGAAGACGATGCTCGTTTCCTATTGGTTGTTTAGACTAGGCTGTCGCTATCGAAAGCATTTTAATATAAAACAATATCAAATAACATTTATCCTTATCTACAATAATTTTTTCATATTTATATCCTCGGATGTTTTGAAGTAAAGTTAAAAAAAAAAAAAAAAAAAAAAAAAAAAAAAAAAAAAAAAAAAAAACGCGTATAGCAAGTGCAGTATAAAAGGCAGAATAAATCGAGATAATGTTTCATACACAGTTGAATTTGTAAATGATTATAAAAGGGATTACATATTACTTTGTTTTGGTAATCAATTTTTTACATGTAAAATATTAGTCGTCGTGTTTGCTTTTATCAGTTATATTATTTGTTTATAGAGGATATTTTGTGTTTATTGTGTATTTATCATGCAGGTGATATCGAATGCTTCGGAAATACTTTCAAGTGCCCTAATTCATACTGCCTTCCTCTACGACGTCGATGTGACAATGTAGCGGATTGTCCAGGCGGCGAAGACGAAGTGGAATGTGGTGAGTTTGATCCTGGACGAGTTAACTAGTTAGCTGGTGCAAATGTTCATAGTTCTTTTTGAAATACTTGTGATCATTTTAAATACATGAAAACATACATACATACCTTATAGCAAATTAAGTTTCATGACCATCAATTTTCTTCTTTTTTTTTTCAAAATGAAATATTTTGTTCAAATGTAAAAAAAAAATCAACTGCGTTACGTGGGGAGTCACTATATTTGTATGGAGTACATGTATATCAGATCTGTTTTCAATATTATTTAGGATATGATACAGCCTCTGATCAAACCATCCATTATCTAAAAAAAAAAACAAATTCAAAACATTTAAAAGTGAGAACTAGAAATTGATCCAATATATCTTTGACATACTGACACGTTTGCATTATCTCTTTAAGAAATCCATATTTCACATCTTGGAAATTCGTTTTATGACCATTATACGTACTGATTTACTATTATTCGGCGAAGAATTTATTTACGTTTTGGGCAGTCTCATTATCAATCGAAATGAGTTTAAGTCCAGCGATCAAAAAATTTGAACATAGAGCAATTGAAGAAGAAATAACATATTTAACTGTATGACTTTTCATATATGTGTTGTTTCACTGTTGTGTTGTATTTAAATGTTGTGGTTTGATAGAATCATATTCTTGCCCGGGATTTCTCCGATGTCATGGACAGCGTTATTGTGTAACAAATAATCAGATCTGCGATGGAGTAAAGGATTGTCCAGATGGAGACGATGAGATGTTCTGTGGTAAGTAAAGAGGGGGAGAAATTAAATCTGTAATGACGTAAAAATTTCATTTCAATGTATAATTTATTTTTAGCGAACAGTTAATTGGTAGGCATACCCTAAATAATAGTGACATAATTTTATTCTCATGATAATATTTGGAAATATGGTATCCAAATCATCATCATCATCATCATCATCATCAATTTCTTAACCCAGGATTGGGTTGTTAAGGCACCAGTGAGGACTTGTTTACAATCTTCCGAATGTGGTCGCAGTCATGTAGTTTGCGACCTGTCCAATCCCGGATGTTGTCTTCCCTCTCTCTGCCTGCTTCTTCCTCCTGGTACAGTGCCCTGCACGATCGTTTTTGCAAGGCCAGTTGACTTTGTCACATGTCCATACTACCTCAGTTTACGTTTCTTGACAGGGGTGAGCAGGCTGTCATGCCTTCCAGTGGCTCTTGCGATTCTTTCCCTAAAATAAAAGAGATTAAAATACTGCTGACTCCGTCGCCGCGGAGATAGATAGATATATAGACAAATGGTTTATTCAAATGAAGCTGTTATGTCTCGTTCAAACTAAGCAATACACACCTGAAGTACTTTTTATGTTGGGAAAATGAGAAAGAGATAACGAATATTTTAAGAAAATAGATTCTTTCAAACAGTTTGACCAACAATTTGGTGTTTTATTTTCTAGATATCGATTGTCCATCCGGGTGTTCTTGTGATGGTCTTGGTTTTACTTGCGATTCGTCGGAAGTATGGACGCGAGAGCTTGCTGCGAGTATTTCGACAGATGCCCGAAGAATGTTAGTATTTATTCTCTTAAAATGTTAAAAATCCTAAGCATACCTATAATATACCATAATTATGATTTTGCTTAAAGATTTTAATGGATCATGCCAAACTTCTTTATATCCTACATCATTCACTAGCAGTATTATTTCGGGTAAAAAATAAATAAATGCATTTTGATTCATAAGACCACTTATTCTCACATTGGATATCTGTATCAATTCTTTTACAGAGTGATTTCAAATACATCTAGCAGATATCGATCCAAACGAGAAATAGATCGATCAAGGAACGAGACAACAATAGAAGACGCTCTCTACCTCAATTTATCTTTGTATACGCAGCTATTGACATTGTAAGTTTATAACTCTCTCAAGAGAAAACGCATTGTTACAATTAAATGATCCTCTTTCGAAGTGAATATCGAATATAATGAATATACAAACATCTGAGTATAATATTTTCTCTTTTGCTAATTCCTGTGTGTGTGTGTGTGTTGGTGTGTGTGTGTGTGTGTGTATGTGTTTGTGTGAATCTCTACATCCATGAAACTGTGTATGCTGCAAAAAATTATCTTGACTTTTACAAAAAATTATGAAAGTCAGGGTACATTACGGCAATGCATTCAAATGATTTAGTCCTTCTTCCGTAATATTCATAAACTTTATGTGTGCTCTCTATCTTCCCCGCAGGAACTACCTGGTAATTGAATAGATGATTGTTGCTCACACATTTACTCACAACGAAATCTAAAGATAGTTGTAAGTTCATATTTAAAAAGATATTTCACTGCACATTATGTGACACCAATTTTTCTGCTTCATTCAAACTGGGATTTCTTTAACATAGAAAATAACATTTTAAATAAGTCCCTAAATTAGTGCCAATATCTTATAAAATCTCTGGCTATTAAAAATCTAACCAAAATTCACTTTAAACATTTTATTTCTTTTCAATGAACTATAAAAAAAAAAAAAGGTCCATGATCATTTTTGTTCTTTAGAAGTCAAAGCTCAATGGCAACGTTATACATCAATCAAGCAAGTTCTTTATGTTTGTTTCGTGATGATGATAATTCCTGTTTAGTAAACAACTAATTGCTATTTCTTTTACAGAGATCTCTCCAGGAATAACATTACGAAGTTGTATACTGACACTTTTCTTGGACTTAATCAACTAATCGAACTGTAAGTTATGGAAGTAAAACATCTTGAAAATACCTTGGATACTTTGTATACCGTTTTGTTCGAATGTGTCATTTACATTGTGATTGTTTAATATCAATAGCAACTTCAATAACACTTGAAGTTTCATTCATTGCTCTTATTTTACCGCAGTGGTATTGGATTGAACACAGTAATTAAATCAGTTTAGGCTGTACCCTCTCGGTAAATTAACTCGAGAAAAATACTAACATCATAATAATTAACAAATCACAATTTTTCCGTGAAAATAATATACCCAACTAACAGACTACAAAATACCCACTAATCGCACGCAATCTTATTTAGTGCTATGGAACAACGGGGACAGAATTCAGTCAGTATTGATTCATTATATCAAAACCTTCAAAAATATATTCTTACCTGTCACCTTCATTTGCAAGTTACTCACTTGTTCGTTATATTTATTATTTAGGAAAGGTATCTTTGCAAATGTAAAGAGGTCATCTTTAATTATAATTATGTCACATATGAATAGCCAAAATAGATGAGTCTGGAATATGATCTCTCTAAAATGGATTACCTTTTTATACGCCTATCTCTATTTTCAGGGACCTTTCATGGAATCCTCTGATGAAAATTCAACCGGGTGCCTTCAATTCTCTCATTCGCTTACCTTTCCTGTAAGTTGGTCAAATTCTTATGATTCCACCGGGTATACATTTACAAACAAGGATACAAGGATTTTTTTTATTAACTCGATTGTCTTGCAATCACGTTCGTGTACAATGCCGCATTGACCATAACTATGCGATTTATTAATACCATTTTATTTTATCCCAAAGCAAATAGTATTACAAATCAATTTTAAACTAAAAGATGTAAGCAAGCTGAGCGGAGACCTATATGATTGGATCTCGATAAATCTTTAATACTTGATGGTATGTTTCTTTGAAAACTCGCAGCTATTACACTTCATGCGAATATAGGTGAAGGATATTTTTTTCATATATAAATTAATTAAAAATTGATTTGACAATAAAACGTGCACCAAATATATAACCTTTTTCTAAAAAGGATAAATATACGCAATATAAATATATGCAAGTAGGTAAGGATACAAATCTGAACCTGTGGATATATTTCTGTTTTACAGCAATTAAATAATGAAGAATTGTCACCATTTTAATTATCGTAAACAATTTTTTTTTTAAACCTACAATCACAGGGCCTTGCAGAATCTTGAGCTAACAGCCCTTGAACGTGAAACTTTCGTTGGACTTGAATCTGTAGATACCATGTAAGTTAATAAGGTTTTTCAAAATATATATTATTTGGAGAAACAAAATATTTTGAAAACAAGAAAAGGGGATGATCCCTAACCCCCAAGAGGCGTTGTCGTTTTGTTTTATTTCCTAGTTGTAATTTTGATTTATTCACATAATTTAATGCACAGTGAATTTATTGTTTGACACGTATTATTCATCAGCAGGCAGTTGTTTCATGAATGGAAATAATAACGTCATCTTAATTGGTAGTTATTATTATCATTTATATTTTCATTATCATTTCAAAACTGTTATGTATATCATAATAATCGTCTGGAATAACACAATCATCCCTAATTTTTTATTTTATCTCTCTTTTCATCTTGTTCTCTTTTTTTCATATCCCATTTTCTCATGTTGATTATATCTTTAAAAAAACACGTTACTTTATCTCACTATGTATGAACATAAACCTGATGAAGTTTGAATTGAATGCAATATCCTTTACATCGTACACAACGTGTAAAATAACTATCAATATCTATATCTGTATTTTTCTATCTATCTTTTAGAAATCTGGCAGACAATAAGATCGAAAGAGTAGAATCGGGAGCTTTTGATGGCCTGAACTACACCAGAACTCTGTGAGTATAATAATAAACTTTAATCACCTCAAAACATCCTTTTTCATTACCCTGATTTAGTATTTTTATGGAAGAGATTGTGATATTGTGTAAACAATTCTTCGTTAGGAACAATACTAATGTCATCGCTGCATTGCAGTATGTATTCTTCATAGAATGCTTTCAGATTATGATTGATGATTAAGCACATTTTCAAAACCTATATTCTACTCGTTTTTTTCTGGTGTCATCAAAAGATACGTTCTCCTAGACTGGCCTCCAAAATTCAAATTCTTAAACGCCTTTGATTTTACCTTTCAAGCTCGAGATATATGTCTCTTAACGTCAATCTAACAATTTATGAAGGGGACGATTCAGTGCATCACAATTTTAATCCTTTAAAAATAAAAATAATCGCTATCGTATTGACTCTAAAATTTACGACTCATTCATTCAATTTTGGATGAATAAGTAGTAAGATGTGTACTTGGAATATCGTTGTTATTTGTACGCAGAATGCTTGAACGTAACGATCTCAGTCAATACAAAATGGATATTTTTAGAGGACTAGACGAGCTTCGGCATCTGTAAGTAATTTTCCAAACTTGTCTATCCTTCTTGTAGTGAATTAATATGATTAATTAAAAATAAAGTAAAGAAAATGTGGAGTTAATGAATTGTATCTAAAGTATCACCGTGAATAGAAGTGGTCTCAAACGCCGAAGGTCATTTTCAATTTTTACTGTCACTTCAAAAATGTAGGCTTTTTAAAAAATTTAAGAATGTAATTTATACTTCCTTCAATATAAATTGCATGTGCTATATCCACCAAATTATCGATGTAGATGTGCATGTACAATCAGCATTATTATATAGTTGTTGTTTTTTTTTTCATCTTATCTGGGCACCAATAAGGGTGTGTTCATCCTATCTGGGCATTAATAAGGATGTTTTAATATCATAATATGGCCATCAATATGATTGTATCCATCTTATCAAGGCATAATAAGGGTTATGTTCATCTTATGTGTACATCAATAAGGATGTGTTGATCTAATCTGGGTACTAATAAGGATGTTTTCATGTCATATGTACATTAATAAGGTTTTGTTTATCTTATATTTGTATCAATAAGGTTGTGCTCATCTTATCTTGGCAATACGTTTGCGCTAGTCTTATAAGGGCATTACAAATATGTGTTCATTTGATATGAGCATCAATTAGGTTTTGATAATCTTATGTGGGTATCAATTATGGTTGTGTTAATCTTATTTGGGATGCCACAACCTGTATTTTAAAAGTAATGAACTTTATGATTTTCTTCCTATACCTCCAGATCGTCTGACCTGTTCTTGTTTTGTTGCATCGTGCCCGATCTTGAGAGTTGCTATCCTCCTGAAGACCAATTCTCATCTTGTGAAGACTTAATGCGATCCAATGTGCTTCGTATCTTCATGTGGATTCTTGGTTTCAGTGCTTTCATAGGAAACATTTTTGTTATGATAGAACGTACGAGAGGGAGAAAGAAATTCAGCGTGCAATCGTTTTTAATCTTCAACCTTGCTATATCAGACTGTCTGATGGGAATTTATATGTTGATTATAGCAAGTGTGGATTTCAGGGATGTGGTATGTTTTTCAACGCCAGGAGGATTGCGAAAGCTAGGTTTTATGTGCAAACTGGCAGGAATCTTGGCTAATCTGTCGAGTGAGGTATCGGTGCTTATTCTCACCACCATAAGCATAGATCGTTTTCTTTGCATCACGTTTCCATTCTCACAAAAGCATCTTGGAAGGAAATCAGTCCGCGTTGCCGCAGCACTGATCTGGACTGCCTCTATCATTTACAGTGTGATCCCCGCCTTACCTTTTCCATATTTTGGAGAGAGGTTCTACGGTCGCTCTGGTGTATGCCTCGCTCTACCACTGACCAATGATAAACCAACCGGATGGAAGTATGCAATGAGCGGCATCTTCATTAACTTTATTGCCATGGTAACCATCATTATTTGTTACTGTTTCATCTATGTCATTGCCAAGCGATCAGGATCGTCACTTCGGAGCAACAAGTCGATGGATGCCGAGGTATGACATTATTTTTTTCGATTGATATTTGCGAACAATCTTATGATTCAGTAGAATTTGGATGTCACTCGCGGTTGAAAAAAAAAAAAAGCAATTTTTTTTAAAAAATACGACATAAAATACGCTATATGATGAGAAAATCATAATCGGCTGCTCGATTTACCCCGGTCTTTTGCCACTAAGGGCGTTCGCTAAACTTCTATCATGAGTTGCAATTTCAGCGGCGAATGTAAATAATTATTTTAGTTGTCACCCAAAAATTCCTACGCTCCACTTCTGGAAAGTGACCGACCAGGAACCTTCTTAACCGGAGGATTACCGTCAGGAAGTTCTGATAAAAATGTCAAAGCTGTTAGATTAAAATGCTGCTACCAGACGCCCCCTGAAAGATCGATCGGTCAGGTAACCGAATCCCGGCATCTAACAGAGCCTGTGCACAATATCATGCGTTATTCGGTGCTCAAAACAATAGGAAAAGGCTGAATAAAAATATGGTTAATGAATTTTGGTTTAATTTTAAAAAAAATAAAAATAAAATGCCCAAATCGTACGGGAAAAAGGAAACGATCTGAAAGAGGCAGGTCAAAATTGTAAAACCGATTCTTTTACATTCCATATCTGTGTCCCGAGCTGATAGGTATCGTATTACCTTAAGAAAATTGAGATACCAATACGTTTACTGTACGCCTATACGGTCACTTGTAAACATTGCAAATGACCGACCTGACGAGGCAAAATCCGCGGTAATGGGGCAATATCCGCGCGCAGATATCGTCTGCGTGGCACGATCTGCGGCCAGACAGACCGCGGTTACACCAAACACTGTCAGTGGGTATCCCCAAATTTCGTTAATAAAAATTAAACATTAAAAAAAAAAAAAAAAAAAAAAAAAAAATCATTTTTTTCATTTTTTCATTTACAACTTACTTTCTCCTAATCGCTTTCCAGATAAAGTTAGCGGTACGAACTGCTGTCATCGTTGCTACAGATATCTGCTGTTGGTTACCCATAGTGATCCTAGCATTTGTCTCTCTATCCGACTCAGCTATCATTTCACCGACAGTCTATGCCTGGATTGCTGTCTTTGTTCTACCAATCAACTCATCTATCAATCCATACCTTTATACCATCTCAACCATCAATATCAAGACCAGACTGGCATCGTTCAGAACGGGTACCACTATTTTAACGAACAACAGCAACAGTAGCAATCGGCACGGGGGTTCTGGCGCACTCATTAAAAACGGAACCAAAAAGCATCTGGAACAAATGTCTTCAAGTGAAAGAGGTCAGGATTAAAAATCATTTTTTCAACTTTTAATGTTCTACTTTATAAAAGTATATAGCATATATTGCTTGCCAGCTTACCTCGATATCCGTGCTAAGTCTACCTTTAAAATGTAAAGAAATATGCTGCCGGAGCAAATTAATATTTTGACCTGACGATTACAAACACAAACATGAACCAAATTGATTGATGCCACTGATGAGGCTACCCTGGTGAAACGTAGCGTAATGAATAAATAAAACTAATTTTATTTATAAAATTTTAGTTAATATATTAGTTTAATGTCCAAGAATAACGGTACATTACAACTTATTCATATTTATTTTCTGACGTGACAGATTCGGTTGCATCGTTTGAAATGAACACAAGAAAGCCAGATCGCATGGTTCTATCTGATGCCATAGGTCTTATTAAGGCCAACAAGCTTCGCCTGAAAGTTGACGACGTTGAGGATATCAAAAAGGAGTTATACAAAATACTCAATATGATCAGCGCATGCGCCATGAACCATGGCTCTATAGATGCTGATCACGTTGTCATTCAAAAGAATAAGGTAAGGTCGATGTCTTTAATCCATCCTACTGACCATGCTTCTGACATACGCCCAAGGGTATGGTGGCATTTTTGCTTAACGGGTTCATTAGCCTAATTCCACATCCATAGGGTTATGTGTTGAAATTGAAAATGCAAAAAATCTTCAAAAATAACTGTTTATAATGAAAATATTCAAACTTATCCTACAAGTAGGTAGCAATGTTATCTTTACCTCATTAAAATATGAAGTGACATTCTTCGGCTCATTTTTCATTAAATCAGCCTGGAATGAACCAATGATGGTGTATCTCAAATCATGATGAAGGCATTCTTCATTCTAAAATAATAAGAACAGTGTGAGAATATAAACATTCAAATTAATAATTTATTATGCCCTTATATTTATAGAAATGATTACAGTCTTTAAAAAGACATTTTCTTGTATGAACATTGAATTAAAACCTTTACATTTATTTCAGGAAACGGGGAAATGGACAGGCTCCATTTTATTAACAAGCACATACACCCTCAACGGTGACAGCAACAATCCGACAATTGATGAAGTTGATCAACTTGGAATGGTCATTGCCGAATTGAACGATGCTTTAGGCTATGGAGCTACATTTTAACCACATGTTTAAAGCATATTGGATTGAGTGGGTTAAGATCATGTAATAATAATTTCATAAATATAATAATAATTATTAGATACATTCGCAAATATATGCATCACAATATTTTCATCCTTTTGTAGCAATGTTAAAGAGTTCGCCATTGGCAAAGCAATTGAAGTTTGTAACGAATTTCAAGATTCCCATATTTTTACGAAGCATTTTATGCGGCGGTCACAACTCGTCGTAGGCTACGGGGCACGTGCCATCGACGTAGCCTGCGTTGCATGTGCAATGCACGCACAGGTCCTAATTTAACTTCTGCGAATCCTGCAATTCTATAGTAAGGGTATTGTAAAAACTTTCTGCACGTCGTACATGCATTGTACCTGCGTGGTACCTCCGCTGCACGAATTTTCTACGAAATCCATCGTAGGGAGTTGCACGTCGAAGGTACGGCGAGTTGTGACCGCCGCATTAATAGGCCTACGACGTGCAATTTCATTTTTAACTGCATTCGCAAAATGAAGGCGAGAACTACAAAGTGCAATTTGTCACGTCAGCTGCATGTGCACAATCATTTTTGACCTGTGCTACTCTGGTGGGTGGGGCTATACATTCTTGAATATAATATCCTTAAAAAATCTGCTTTGTTTTTATTGTATTTTATTGTATTGTATTTATTCAGACAAACATGTCTAGGGATGCAGAAAAGGATTTGTAAAAACCCGTACAGGTCTGCATCCCCGATAAAAAAATAAAATTACAAGAAAATCAATATTGCATCAACAAAGTTACAAAATAATCATTATAAAAGCGAATATAGAAAATATTTAAAATGAACACGATAAAGTAAAATAGGAAGTATGTACATGAGTAAATAGTGTAAGATAAAATCACATTCCAAAATATGAATATTGAGTATACAATGATATTAAACACTATTAGGAAGTTTGCAGCATAACAAGCATTTATGTATATATTGATATTGCAAATTTTGATGTAGAGTATTTATATTTAAAATAAGACAGATACTGTTATTGCGGAGTTAAAAATAAAGTTAAATGTGTAAATAACTCTTCAAGGCTATTTTGAAAGTAGAGAGGGATGGACTATTAATGACATTATTTGGGAGTAAGTTCCACTCATTGGCAGTTCTTAGATAAATAGAATTCTTGAAATAATCCGTCTTTGCAAATAGTACATTCATTTTCATATCATTGTCATTACGGCCTATTCTGTGAGCACGTTTCAGTCCGTACCGATGCTGACCATTTCATATACAATTTATAAAACATTACTAATCGGTGGTACTTGCGTCTTTCTTCTAATTTTACAAAACCATTTTCTAAGAGTTCATTATAACTTTGTTTCCCAATCTTTAAACATTAATCTAAATATCGTTTTGGACGCGTTCGATGTGTATTTATATGTGTCACTCTGTAGGGGTCCCATGCAGTTACAACAATACTCGAGACATGGACGTATAAGAGAGTCGTATAGGGTCTTAAAAACAGATATTGCGCAATTTATAAAAATCGAACACACACCTTTCAAATTAAGACTTTTTATTGGCTGTCTGAGACGAATCCTTTAACCCTAATCAGACTGGGGGGGGGGCCATCATGCCCCCTCAACATTTTCCGCGACCACTCCGCCGCACGAAAATTTCTGATCGCGCCGCTTGCTGACTTTTTACTTTCAAATCTCGCGCATCTTTTGAACCATTTTTGCAAAAATCGGTCGTACCGTTACGACGCTGCACGATTTAAAAATATCCGTCAGACCGAAAATGGCTCAAAACGTGATTTTGTGTACAAAGTCAATGCAAATTGAGTTTTCTCACCTAATTCATAAAGAATATGATTATTTTCACTTTCATTGGCTGAAAATCAATTTATTTTAGCATATTTATGCTTAAAAATGGTTCTTAAATGATTTTGCGTAAAAAAAGAAAAACAAAGGTCGAAAAAACAAAGAAATACATAGAAATTCATAAAACAATAAAATACATAAGAAATTAATTTTGAAACGAGAATTTTTTCTAGTACAATTGTTAGGTAATGCTATAAGGATAATAATACACAAAATTAGTATTCTAGGAGCTTTATTTTTTCAATTAGAGCAAAAGTATGATTTCATGCATAAATTAGCATAATTAATTCATATTAAAAAAATTCATATTATTTTGGAAAAATTAACAGCGCAGTCTTGTAGATTACATGCTCACTACCATCGTGCAAATTTTCGGCGCGGTCGCGCGATCGGCGCCGAGATCTTGGGGGGGGGTGGGGGTGGGCCATCATGCCCCCCTCCCCCAGTCTTGACAGCTACCAAAACACCCAGTCTGATAAGGGTTAAGATATATTTTTGATTGTAGTATATTTAATGTATTTCTTATATTACTGCTGCTCTGAAATTTATCTTTATATTACAGTCGCTATCATATACCTCGCTTAATTACCAAAATATAAATGCTGTTTCTATAACACGATATAATTTGGTTATACATTTCACAGTTTGCTCCTTCAGATAATTCAAAAATGAACTTCACAAAATATTTTGAAGGATATAGATAACATTATATATTCAACTGTGATCGGTCATACATCTTTTTTTTTATTGTATTTGAATGTTGGTTTAATGTTACATGTAGTTAAGAATACATAATGTTCTACATAATATTTATTGCAGATGCTTGAGATATTACGAGGTATTAATTTAATCTTTATAGGAAGTAGTAAAATTCGAAATATGAAAATAAACAAAATTAATATTAACCAAAATAATAAATTGTGCATCATTGTGTTAATTGATAAGTCTTCCTCTCTCCTCTTTTCTGTCCCTCAATTACAAGTTCACAATGAGTGGGTGGTGACGATGATGATGAGTGGTGGGTGGTGGTGGTGGACGAATGGTGATATGGTGGTGTGGTGGTGACGATGATGAGTGATGATGTGGTTGGGATAGATCGACCATAATTATTTAAATATTGAGCCGTATGAATAGAAACGTGATGAGTTTTGGATTTATTTATACATTTAATTTTGAATCTAATCAAATTCGATTCAATACGGATTTATATTTCCAAATGGATAAAATAAACAATTACAATCGTATAAGAATAACGCAAAATATCACAATATCATTTTGAGTTTAAGTTTGAGCTGGCTGTGATGTTTCACGTCATTTTACAAAGGAGCCTATAATGTAACAAGCTTAGCTTTTAACTTAGGCATCCTTCATATTTCTTTCTACTGATGTCATTCGTTTATGATTTACAATAATTGCATAGTATTGAAATGACATATAATTGTTATTTTCATTATTGTTTGATTGGAATATGTAAATAAAACTGAACTTGAACTGAACTGATCTCCTTATCATCACAACCATGCGACCAGTTGATCAGTTTTACTGGTTTATTTAGGTTTACTCTACCGATAATTTATTGAGTATATTAAAAAATTAGGAGCAAACATTTATTTCAAAATATACTTGCTTTAATACATACATACATATCGATGGTAATGATAAGGAGGATGAAGATTGTGATTTGAGAGAGAGAGATAGACATACATCCTATGCCAGGAAGGGTTGCATGTGAGCATGTATTTCGACCAGTTTAATTGCATTATTTAAAAGAAAATTATTTGAAATTTAAATTGTTCAAATTCGAACTGATACCATTTTCATAACAACAAGATTTGTGTTCCAAAAATAGCAAAAACAAAACAAAGCAACGTAGTCAAATAAAAAAGATAGATCAAACAAAGTATCTTCGTTTAGAAACATTTCTTAATGGAATATCGACACGTCCGTCCGGTACGTCATAATTTAAAGAGGACTGCTAGATAACAATTTAGGAAAGGGAACTGCAGTTGCATTACGTTGATTGATTATTACAATAAAATTTCTGTAATGAAATTCGCTTCTGAGACACTTTATAAATATACAACTCGATGTCCGTGATTCTGTACGCCTCACAGAGCCCTCTATCGGTAATATGAGGCGAATAATCACTTGTGATGATTCTCGACAATCTTCTACTCACTTTTAAATGTAATATTATTTCGTTTCTCCCTACGTACAACTTAATCATTATCACATTATATTTTATTCGTCAGATGAAATATAAACGATTTTTAATAATAAAATTGAAAAGATGACAGGGTATTTCATCAAATAAAATTTACCTATGTTCCTATTTCACAAGAATGGTTTATATAATTTTTTTTATGAAACATTATAAGGGTGAATTACCCAGGTTTCAATTTTAATTTTCATTCAAACTTGAAAAGATCTACCATTGTGTTGGCCTCACAAAGCTACGAAAAAAAGCATTATAAGTAAAGTTTGACGAAAATCTGTCCAAAAAAAAAAAAAAAAAAGCGATAAAGATTAGTGGTATAAGTTTGTGACATTTTTGGGTGAGCTGCTCTTCCTGAATAATGTGCAGTGAAAAATCCATAACATGCGTTTTCGAAATGATATCAGCTGCCTGTTCATTTGACGTATACACATATTCTCATACTTCTCTCTAAATAAATATATTCCATTATCGAAAACCATGGACAACGGTAATGAATTTAAAAAATAATACAGTACACCAGCGTAATGGAGTGCAGCTCGCAAATGACGTTACACTCTCAAAACTTTATATTAATAACATTGTTATCATCCTTGTCATATCGTCATCGATGTGTTTCTTTTACTGTTCCGCTTTTATTAAAACTAACTTTGCCAAGTACATTCCTTTAAAATAAGATTTTTATTCAATAGCATGAAACATAATATACAAAAGTATTGTAAAATACGGCTACCACACCACTACGTTATTTTTTCTTGCAAGTAATGAAAATTACTTGCAGATATTACATCGAAAAAGGTGAGTCTCTCAGTGACAAGACGAAATTAGGAGCTTTGGTATTAGTGTGTCTGCAATCCATGTGATTGCTCGGAGAAAATAAGTGGAAGGGAGCCCGCTAGTGTCAGAAAACGTATTATACATATTCTACTATTACTACTACTTCTCACCCATCAAAACATGTTATTCCAGAAGACATATATTTAATAATTAATTGTCAGTCTCTACATGTTACACTCTCTATCTATCTCTATTTCTCTTCTCTTTCATTACGATACTCGCTCTCAATTTTCTCTTAGAATTTTTATCTCTATCTCTACATGTATGACTGCATGGTTTATATCTTAATGTCACTATTTCCCATATTCACCTCGATTTCAAAAACATCCCCCCCCATCTCTCTTCTCTCCGACCCTTCATATCTTTGATTCTCCCCATTACAACTTAACAGGAGTTTATAGATAGGTTGCAAATATATTGAATAGAATTGTGTTTTTATTGATCCCATTTATATATTTTTTTAATAACTGAAATTATTCTTTTGAAAATTGAAATCTGCATTTTTCTTAAGTTGGATTTTTTATTATATTTATTTTTTGTAATAAAACGATAGACCCACAAACGAAATAATGAGTGAATGAAGAAATCGATTTTTTTTTTCTTCAAACAGTTAGTAGAATAAAATGATGGGTACAGGAGAATAATGATAATAATAGGAAAATCTTGTATCACTCGGCGATAATATGAAGCTAATTGCAATTCGAAATGTAGAAAGAACAAGGCACAGAACATGGAATTGATAGATAAAAACTTCTCCAGGGAAATGCTAAGAAATATGTGTAAAATAGAATATTTGAGGACATGAGGTAAAACGTATATAGACAATAGACCTACAAGAACATCCATGCAAAGACATATGAAGTAAAAATGTTAAATAGAAAGAGAAAAGAGAATCATCGTTAGAGAATGATCACCACTCCAACTACATGTGTATGTTTCCCTCGTAATTTACTGACCAATCACACTCTGGCTGCTATTGAAGCTCACCCCTTTTGAAGTTCAACGCGTTGTTCTCACGCGGCTATCCAGACACGTTGAGACATTTACTTATTCGGTCGCGATGGAGCACGGAACATTGAAAGGGAAACCGTTACGAAACAACATCTCACGAAGCTCTCGTCGTAACCAACCTCGCACCCCAACAATGAAGCACAATTTTTACATTGAAGACTTTTATTTGATGCCGACTTGGAGAAAGCTAATCAATTCCCTCATCTATCGTTTAAGAAAAAAAGAACTCCAGCATAATGGTCTTATGATAAGAAAAATGCAATTATGACGAATTTTACATTGGCGATATGTGATTTTTCTGTCTCAACGCGGACGTTTTCCTAATTTTGAGGTTTTGATATTGTGGTAACTCATCAATCCTCTACCACATCTGATTGATGACGAGTTGGAGAAAGCTAATCAATTCCCTCATCTATTGCGAAAAAAGAAAGACGAACTTCGCATAAGGTTCCATAATACAAAAAAAAAAAAAAAAAATAATGCAAATTATGACGGCTTTGTGAGTGGTGATATATGTGATTTGCTGTCTCAACGTGGACGTTCTCCTAATTTTGAGATTTTGATATCGTGGTAGCTCATCAAATCTTCCACCATGTCGGCCGATATGGATTATATGTATCCGCTGGTGTCGGAAAGCAGTTACAGCTATGCGAACAATGCGACAATGGAAAATGATGGCAACTGGGTGTTTCTATTCACGGGATCTCTCTACTATATAGTGTCAATCATCGGACTTTTAGGAAATGGCACCGTTATTTATGTAATTTCAAGATTTGCCAAAATGAAAACAGTGACAAATGTTTACATTCTAAATCTAGCACTCGCAGACAATTTGTTCCTAATCGCTTTATTATTCTTAGCGACAGCTACAGTTCGTTATAGTTGGTGCTTTGGAAAAATTCTGTGCCATGTAGTGTATAGTATCGACGCACTGAATCTCTTTACAAGTATATTTTGTCTGATGCTGATGGCGATTGACCGGTATGTAGCGGTATGTTACGCGGTTAAAGCCTCTTGTTACCGCAACATGCGCGTTGCCACTATCATCAACGTTGGGGTCTGGCTTCTTGCACTTGCTGCCGCGTCTCCGATTATGGTATTCACGCGTTATGATCCCGATCGACTCTCATGCCGTTTAGATTTTGTACAAGTTGTGGGTCAAAATGCAGCATTGGCCGTTGCTAAGGCTTTCAGCTTCTACACATTTACGATGGCCTTTTTGATTCCATTGGTGGTGATAGCAGCATGTTACTCTATGATCATGATACGACTTCATGAGATGGGCACAAAAACAGGCAAATGGGAAAAATCAAGAAAAGTCAACAGATTGGTCCTATGCGTTATCATAGTTTTTGTCGTATGTTGGTCCCCTTTCTTCTTATTTCGTTTCATCGTAGCATTCAACTTCGAACTTATGCAAACTAATTTTTTGGTTAGTGAAATTACGATATTGCTAAGCTACATAAACAGCTGTGCAAATCCATTTCTGTACGGGTTTCTGAGTGACAGCTTCAAGAAGAGCTTCAAGAAAGTATGGCATTGTGGGGATAAGCGAGGCTACGAGTTAACATCAACGGCTGCGAGGCCTTGGAGATTACGTAATCCTTGTCTTGGAGAGAAGACAGAACGGAGCTCGGGGAGGAGAGTTGGTAAACGACACGATGACGACACAATGTCAGGAACAAGATTAAATGTTTATCCTTTAACAGCAGTAACATCAGCAGCGTCTGAAATAACGATGCACCACAAGAACGGGGCAACAGGAGCCCCTTCCTATGCCTGAATTTCAACAAATCGCATCAATGCTTTGTCATTAAATGTGTAAAACACCTACTACATCATGGGCACATCAAAACTACTTGAAATAGAAATGATTGAACGGCTTGCATCTCGCGTTAAAGGACGCCTTTCGCCAGATTTATTGTGACTGGCCTTAGATTTAATTAGGTGACGGACGCCGAATCATGTATCTCGAAGGCGCAAACTTACCATACATGATTCATGAGAAATAGCCATACACAGAGCCAATATCCAGACCTTGGAGTATCTTTGAGCGGAAAGGAACGACAATGATCGCGTTTTCTCCCTGACGGCTTCACGCGTTAAGAGCATCGCGTGGTTTATGGAACTTCAATACACAGTTGCAAAACGGAGTTGGTATTTTAAGCAGGCCTATTTGCGCAAATAGAAAGCAGAAATTGAGTGTTCAGCAAGGTCGAGGCGTATTGCAGAAAGAGACTGCTTTTATGTCTTCTCCAGGAAAAGAAGCCGGAGCATACAAGACTCTTATCCTGAAAATGCAGAAAACTATTTAAGGAAGATGAACGTGTGTGTTTAGAAAGGCTGACAGCCGAATCAATTTAAAATTCTAATACCAATTTAGCTCCCAGCATTGAAACAAGGAATCTTAAGATCCACCCCAGCATTTACGATTGTTCACGTTGTGATGTAAGAATGTACAAACACCCGGTTGAATCCGTCAAATTTAATTGAGAATGATTTGTTAATCTTAACTTCATCTTTAATGTGACCTGCTTCATAATTATAATAATGAAGTCTTGCATAGCATCTATAGCAAACAGTTATAGCAGCCATGTCGCAGTGTAAAGCATTATATTCATAATTAAATACAATCAATTTCATGGACAGCTCTTTTTTTTTTCTCAAATTGTCAGTAAAAAAATCCTAGATTCAATTCATGGTCAATTCCTTGCATAATGTTCTGAAATGATACCAACTTTTTTCGGTGGAATTTATGTTTTGTTTCTTTAGAACGTTATTAAAATATTTCACTAATCGTGAATATCTAGCCGTTATTCATAAAAGAAAATAACCTTTGCTTCAAATACAAATTTGTTCATGTATTCCATAAATTATAGACATTTTTGTCTTGGTAATATGAACAATTAGACAATGTATTTTTACCCAACAAATTACATATGTAATGTTTCATGCCGCATGGTTATATCTTTCCTCCGTCCTTTGTCTTTTGAACATAAAAATGTTATCTTTTACGTTAATTCTGGTTCTTGATACATAAAAGAAGCGGTCTCTTAAATTCATGATTTTGTTACATTGTCATATTGCTTGCAATACACTGAATTTCCTTTTCCATCGGATTCGACATACCGGCTGATTAAATTAATTACCCATATATTCTTTTCAGAATTCAATTCATGAATCTAAATTTATGTCCCTTTAAATAGACTTTAATAAATCCGCCTATGAAATCGAACGATCGAGGAAAACACTTGCTTATGTATTACATTGTCTCAAGGAATATTTTTATTAGTTTTCGTATAACAGAAATTTAGAAATTGAGTGCATGCATTTATATTCTAAGTCCTCTAATATGTATCGAATCGCTTGCTAAGTAAAAATTCAAGGAATTTGTTTGAAAGTATTATTACAGAATGATAAAAAGACGCAGAAACACAGGGGAAAATATTTCTTCTCGTTTTATTGTTGTTTACTGGAACCCATTCTACATGGTAAATATTTCCGCAATAGACATTAAACTAAATACTAAACTTAAACATTCAAATGGAGTTTTGATAAAATATTTCAAAAGTACTTTGGCTGGTGTTTTCGTTTTCGCCATGATTTACAATCACAAATTATCAGCAACTATGGTTTATAGGGACAAGTTATAACACATAAACATCAGTGTAAAACCTTTTGAATCATCTTTTTTATCGTTTTTTTTTCTTCGCTTTCACAACATTGTAATGATTTTTTAACATCCATTACATGGGTATAATTTTATTGCAAATAATAGCATAATATTAGTTTAGTTAATTTAGGCATGCATTATCGTACTTTAATATCATGTAACGTACCACATATTGCTTTAAATTTTCCTAAAAAAAAAACCATTTGGACTAAGCAATATTTATACCCCAAATATATTACATCTCACGCCAGATTAATACTATTGCTTTTTAATTTTCTATGATAAAAAACATTTTGAACTAAGCAAAATGTATAACCCAAATATATATCTAAAATACATATTGCTTTAATACATATTGCTTTTAATTTTCTATGATAAAAAAAACCCAATTGGACTAAGCAATGTTTATACCCCAATATGTATATAAATTTCAGAAATTTTCTGTGTCAAAATTTCCCCCTATAACAGGCTTTTGTAAGGGAAGCTGCCTCAAATACCCCCAATTACAGGCTTTTAGAAGGGGATCCAGCATAACCTTCTTTCACAGGTTTGGGTACATATTCGGGACCCTATTTCAGGATTTTTCCATAAGAATTGAAAAATACCCCTAATTTGAAAAAAAGTCCGGAGGAAAAATTCCTAAAAGACCCATATTGCAATATTTTCCGATTTTCCCGCTACCTGAGCCCTAAAATATACCCCTTTTCCAGAGAAATCGGGAACGAGCATACGTGCGTGGTTGAGAACTTAAGGGGGAGGATTGAGTGTGGTAATCTAGAATTGTTCCTCGTAATGGGACGCATTTTATTATGAGTTTACAGGCCATTAACAATGCAAACACGTTTATTTGTATTCTGTTCACATTTGAGGAGCTCCGTTCCAAAGGGTACTTCATCCATTTTTGTTACTTCTAGGAAAACGCTAGTTTTCGATATTTTCTACAGGCGGCCATGGAAAAGTTACAGTAGAAAGGGCAGTTTCGTTTATATTGGTTGATATCAATAACTAAATTTTCATTTTCTAATGGTTGCTTTTAAAATTGAGGTAAAGGGTTTCGTTTATATTGGTGTGATATCAATGACTAAATTTTCATAAAAGGTGGATGTAGTACCTTTTGGAACAAAGCTCTTCATTTATGTACTGTGGACCATTGCATATTTCATTTAGTTTGTCAAACCTTTTTAATTTTTAACCATTTCGCATGATTACAAGTATGGAACATTATAAATAGTGATTTTCTTCACTAAACAAAATACATACTGTTGTACTAAAATACTTTGCGACATTACGGTTCGTTTTGGCTAAAGCGACTTGATACTAAAAAAAAAAAGAAAAAAAAAGATACATTATGAAGAATTGTACGTGTTCCATGTTTTTGTAGTTTCACAATGATTGAAAAACAACAAAAACAAAGATGCTATTTTATTACTTCAAAATATCGGCTTGGTACTTAATTATTATAATTTGGATAAGCCTGTAGCCATGTGAGTTTGTCGTAATAAAGCCGCAACAAGAAGATAATTGACAAAACGAGCCAGCCTATTACTGTAATTGTTATGGTTTTCTCGAGGGTATATGTGTTCCCCGCATAATCTCCACGCTTCTCCATGTATACTTTCTTATTTTTTAGGAAGTGCAAAAACGTCGAACCCTGTACAATCATGTCCCCCTTTTTTTATTATTAATTTTTTTTTTAATTGTCAAAATGAATATTGGTGCTATAGTTGTAACATTTAATTTTCGCTACTTAAAATATAAATTAATGAAGATTTAAAAAAAATTAAATGGTATTTAAACATACAATAACATTTCTCTTTTCAACCTTCTCGAAAATATAAGGTTAATATTGAAATAATATCATACTGACCATTTTTAATTTATTTTGAAGTGGTTAAAGGTTAATAAATATAATATTAATCAGCGAATTATTATTTGTATTTAATTGATTACCAACTAAGAAGTCACTGACTCACTCACACGTATAACTAATTAACTGCTGGATAATAAAATAACAAGGCATTATTGTACCTGTGTTTAATTAACCCAGGATGGTCAAATTAATGGAGGATAATCTAATCGTGATTTCCTTGTTATTAGGGTATGACGTGACGAACCGTGTCCAGTTTGTGGTCGAATTTCCTAAAGACGTTTTACTTTAGGAATATTACTTTGCGACCACATGATATCTATTTTTACGGGAAGATATATGTAACTAAATGATTGATACAATGTATTTCACACCAGCAGGAATTGTTATGGTAGGTGCAATGTGAGTGCAAAGTATCTACGGTAGGTTTCGTTGTCATGCCTATTTTGTAATGAGAAGTATGTTTGGGATATCATTGACATCCTTGATGATGTAAACAAAAATTCCTGTAGTTTTTAAAGTAAATTACCAGCAACTCTGCAGCAGAGTAAACAACATATTACGGTATTTTACTGTAGCTAGTGGAAATTTTCAACAATATACATGTACAATTGAAAGTAGCTTACAGTAAATAAAATTACAGTAATTTACCGTTCAAGTGCACCAGAATTGCAGGCAATTTATTGTACAAACAAGAGTATATTTTTTTAATGAAAGTAAACGATGTTGAAGTGGCTCGCTAGTAAGACAATAACACCCAAAGACTAAAACAGTCAACGTTGGGTTTTATCTACTTCACTTTACTCACACTGCATTGTAGTTTGACTTATCTAAGTACACACAAACTAATTTTGTTTCAAGAACGGTTAAGACTCTTCATTAGAAATCGGATTTTTTAATAATATCATTACTACCAAAATTATTATTATAATTATGATTGTTATTGCAGCTGCGCAGGGTATCGTCAAAGAATATTTGTCTTAACACCAATCACGTTTGTTACGAAGTATCAAATATTAAATAAGGTTGTGGTGTAATATGAGTAGTGTCTCTTATAACACGAAGTTTTCCAACAGTATGCTTAGAGACATTGTTAACGCCTTTCTAGGTAGCTTTCAATAGGACGATAGATACGCATGGGATTGGGAATTCATAAAAAATGGATTTCT
Organism: Paracentrotus lividus; assembly: GCA_940671915.1. Lineage (NCBI taxonomy): Eukaryota > Metazoa > Echinodermata > Echinoidea > Camarodonta > Echinidae > Paracentrotus > Paracentrotus lividus. Next base: position 26,242,298 of record CALNVZ010003430.1, on the reverse strand, counting down.
GAATTAAAAACTAAATAAAATATGATTTTATCTTTAATAGTTCTTTTTTTTTATGAAACTTAAACAATAGTACAAGGATATTTTTATGCTACCCTTAAGTAAAAAAAAAAAAAGAAAAAAAAAGCAACGTTTAAAAAAAAAAAAAAAAAAAAAAAAAAAAAACAATTAAAAAAAAAAAAAAAAAAACGGGAGAAAGAGATACTATTTTTTTATTCGTTATAAAATTCGTTTATATAACCCAATTCAAGGACGAACATTTTTTTTTCCCTTTTTAACAAATGTATAATTTGTTTGAGGAGATTATCAGCTGGATTGAAAATGACGATTGCATTTTTGTCACCGTACCAGTGTTTTATGTTTGTATACGATGTGAAACAAATCTAATGTACATATAATGGGCTGTATAAAAAATGTTTGAAAGTGTACATAAGAAAAACGATGGATTGATATTTGATGTGTAAAAATATTGCACGAAAACACTGTACAATTCACCGCAATAAAAGGAACAAAAATCAAGGTTGGACTCTGCTGCTAAATTTTTAATCAAGATTGTTAAATTGTTGTGTCGATGTGGATGATGTGGATAAAATGAAGATTTTACAAAAGCCAACCATCCACACCCACACATACACACACACACACACACACCCACACACCGACCTGACATCTCCCTATAAACACACACCCTCAAACTCATTATTCTCTCTCTCTCTTTCACACACACACACACACACACACAACACACACACCAACACACCCCACACACCCGACCTGATGACACCATCATACAGAAACACACCACACACACACACACACACACACATGCACATTTACGCACCCTTTGCACTGACCAGACACGTTCACTCGCACCCCACGCACACACAGGCACACACACACATTCATCGTCACCGCAAGCAACATTTAAACAACAGACAAGTAGTACTGAAAGAGGAAGCATGCCTTTAAGATAAATAAACGTATGTGTCAGGCTATATAATTTTGAAATGAAATTTTCCAGAGAACGAAGAGGAAATGAAATTGTGGAGAGGATGACAGTGATATAACATGCAATATGCAAGGTACACGTGACGGAGGAGAGAGGAGAGAGAGAGAGGGGGTGTGCAGATAGTGGTTTACATTTTAAATTTTCAGTGTAAGATATTGTATTAATGCTCTGCTCTTTT
>CALNVZ010003430.1:26182393-26237912 GCA_940671915.1 Paracentrotus lividus | reverse complement strand
AGTAGTCACACACCACACTTCATCGCTCACCGCAATTTACTTACTTTAGCAACATTATTATAACCTACAGACAAGTGAGCTACTAAAGATCGAGAAAGCATGCCTTTAAGATAAATAAACGTATGTGCTGCCGGCATATAATTGTTGAAATGAAATTTTCCTCACGAGAACGCAAGAGAAAATGATCAATTGCTGGATGAGGATGACAGTGATAGATATAACATGCAATAATGACAAGGTACAGGCGTTACGGAGATGAGGACTGAGGTTTGATGAGAGAGAGAGGGGAGTGTGCAATAGTGGTTTTAGCAATTTTAAATTTTCAGGTAAGATTATTGTATATTTTTCATGTAAATGGAAGCATTAATTATTCTATTGTTAATTTTTGGATCATTAATCTGTTCTTGGGCACCGTATAGAAAGAAGTACAATATGCAGAACCACGATTTCGAATCGTGAATTTTAATGACTCCGGAATTACTAGAGTTTCGTTTTTAAAAGTAAAATTTAAGGAAAAAATGTTCTGATCGTTTGAGTAGGTCGATTTCCTTTTTTTTTTTTTTTTTAATCACCTCTAAACTAGCTGATTTAGTGGGGCCGCTTGAAATACACTTATTTTGTGACTCTTTTAGAACAATAGCTCCTGCCAATGTCATGAATCTATTTGACTGTGTTACTGTAGAATGTTGCAAATCTTCTCTAATAAAACAAATTAAAATATTAATATCAATGTAATTTAATATTTGGTATTATCTTCTCCAAAGATCTATTTGGCTTAGCCCATGGCAGTTATAGCAAGAAGAACTGTCAACAAAAATCTTTTAGCTTATTCATTGTATAGTTTTTTGTTCGAAATTGAATGTCAATTAGCCTCTGTTTGGGTTGTATCTGGTTCAACGTAAATCTAGTCGTCGTGAGGCCTTACACTTTCCTTATCTAACTTTCTTTAAACGTGATACTCCCAGACGTATTACTATGTCCAATCTGACTTGAGCAAAACACTACCGTAGGACAGTGTTGAGTGAGTGTGCAGAACCCTTTAACGCCTCTCTTTTTTTTCCGTTTTGCATCTTTGTTTCACTTTGTACAGACTTCCAGTCGTACACAAAGGTGTTATTCAACCTGAGGAGAATGTCTCAGAGACTCAAGAGATTAGAGGAGATTTTCTGAGACTCCGTGTCTTTGAGACGTCTCGCGACTCGTCCGCCCAAACCCATCTCAAACCGCGTTTCATGACAAAGTGGCCATAATCTCAGCTGAACATTTCACTCTGTGAATGATGGGTCGAATCAAATGCTCGATGCATGAGTAGGGCTATCCACTATAATCCACCAAGGCCCGCATATACCACGGGAGCTATAGACATTGTCACCCTTGCTCAAGAGTCCCCGTGACCAAGTTGTCCTTTAGGTTAGAGTTAGCAAATTTTAAGGTTTAGGTGGCGATACAGCAAAATCCTATCCTAGCAAATGTCCATTAGTAAAGTGTATCAACCCTGGCAGTCTAGCCGGTGCCCCCGGTCGATCGAGCTGTAACGGCACTAGAGTTTTTTTGCGCCTTTTCATCATTACTTATGACCACTCAACCGTGAAAGTTCCAACCAAGCAGTGTGTAGTTTTTTCTTTAGGTAAAAAACTGAATCAAAAACAATATCCGTTGAAGAGATCTAAAAAAAAAATAAATTTTTTTTAAATTTAGTGACATCAGTTCTAGCTGTTATTTTGTTATCGTTGTAAAATGAACATCCAAATTGCCTGTATTATTAAAAGCGATAAATTTAATACTTTCACACGTGGGAAACAGTTATATAAGTACCTCTTATGAAAAAGAACTTATTCCCTTCATCAAGAAACATAAACATATGGCAGTTACCAGTACCAAAACTACTGATGTCACAAAATGCTCGGCGTCAATTTTTTTCCCCTGCAGACTCCCACCAGACGTACCTAAATTATAGAAGTGGACTAGTGACGAGGGCATAAACTCATGGAAATATAACCTTACTCAATTCAGCTCATAATGTGCAATCTATATTCATCACTATCATTTACTATTTATTAGAAAGTAACATCGTTGTCGTGAAATGTTATATTACAAATTGTTGCAGAGGATGAAATTTAAACAAGGAGGATGATAAAAATAACGGATCTCAAATACGCTCTTAGAGGGCAACAATTGAATGAAATACAATGATTGCCCTTTGAGTTTTTAACAACTTGAACATAAGCTGTTCATAACCCTGAACTGTGTGCACCCATTTACAGGACGTAACAGAATCGTTTATGACTGGCTGAAAATTCAATGCGTACACTAACGAAATAAAACCGTATCCCTTTTAAGGACGTTTTCGAAAAAAAAAGAAATAGCATTTAAAAAAAAATAAACAGTTTGCAACTTTGTGGCTCAAATTATCCCCTTAATTATGAACAAACAGAGTTCGTGTTTTATTTTGGATATTGATTGCCCTATGCGTTATGCGGCGGTCACAACTCGCCTACCTTCGACGTGCTAACTCCCTACGACGATTTCGTAGAAAAATCGTGTGCAGCGAGGTCTAGGTACCTCGCCCAGGACCACAATGCACGTGACCGTACAGGAGTTTTTTACAATACCCTTTACTACCAGAAACGCAGGAATCGAGAAGTTGACCAGGACCTGTTCGTGCATTGCACATGACAACGCAGGCCTACGTAGAATGCCGTGACCCAGCTATCACGACGTTGCTGACCGCGCATAGATAAAATCATCGCACATCTTCGAAGCAGTCGATACCGAGGGAGTAACCGAGATTATTCAATCCATCTTCCTTAAAACAGAGGGCATTAAACAAGGAATGCGAATGAAATTAAAATGTATTCATGTCCACATTGGCGGCGATCCCCGGGGGGGGGGGGAGGGTGGGGGGGGGGACGGGGATACGTGTCTCCCCTCGATTTCTTCTCTGGGGGGACGTTCCCTCGATTGTCTAAAGCTTCTAACATATTTTTATGTAGTGATTAGCTTGTTGAAGCTAATAAAGAGGCTAAAATGTAAGTCAAATACAATAGAGTAAATGTTATTATAAGGCAACATTTTCGTTATTTCTGGTATAATTGATGCGAAAGTATTGCGAATTTGAGTGTATTATTATGTTTGCACTTCGGGTTGTTCCGTCCCCACAGTCGTGGACGTGAAATCCGCCGCGCGCTTGCATGGTCAATGCAGTTCTGGTTACCCTTACTACTATCTATGCATTCGTTCTGTCGCCGTTCTCTCTCTCTCCTCTCTCTCTTCCCTCTCTCTCTCTCTGTCCATCAACATAAATGAAATAAAAAACTCAGACACCCTTATAAACTTTGACGCCAGATAGCCATATTCTGAAGCTACATTGACTTGAATAAGTTTTTCCATTTGGAAAAACGAATTGTTTCTCTCCGAAATGCGGCCTAAATAAACTAACAATGAATAGGATTCCCAATGATTAGAGTTTGAATTAGTCATCGTGCCTAGAGGCATGAAGATCCATTATCCATTTATTTATCAAAAACACCGCTCGTTTAGCCTCTCAGAGCAAAAACACAAATCTCCAAATTTCGCTTTTAGCTTTACTCACTTCTTCAGATGAACATTGATCACGCGAATGATGAATTTAATCGTTCTGTTAAGTTTTGAGAAAGTATATAGATCGAACTTTTAATTAAAGGCTTATTAGATAAAGAAGGGAATTCTCACATCAGTGACAAATGGATAATAATTGACGGAAACTAGAATAAGGCCTTGAGGGAAAAAGGGTGCCCCGAATGTTCAAATGGATTAAAAAGTACTGGTGTTTTTCCTTCATGTAGTGAATGCGCAAGCTCATGTGATAGAAAAATGAACTCACCCAAATTATGTCTCATGATCAAGCGATGCTTTTTTGTTTTCATGTTTCAAGATTTCTATCTCCGGTTCCCATGACAATCTTTGCTGTCAGGATCACGGAGTAGAATTTGCTAACCAACTAATTTAAATATTCAAATTTTACAGGATTTTTCTAATGTTATTTGCGATGATTTTTCTATTTCTTTGTTTTAAAACTCCTTCGCGTTAACCCTATCTCTATGATTAATACGAATGTCGATTTGACTGTTGAGAGATAGAAGTAACTCTATTTTTTTTTCCTGTAAGACGAACAGGTTTGATACCAATACTACATTCTGAAGAAATTACAACCATGGCATTTCACTAACTTTCCGCCAAAGCTAGTCTACGATAACAAATTAACTGGATGATGGATCAGGCCTTGCAAAGTACAACCAATAAAGAGGTTGTATATGAAAAGAAGAGACGGACATACAGACAACGGGAGAGGGAGAGGAGGGTGGAGGAAGAGAGAGAGAGAGGAGTGAGGGAGGGAGAGAGGGAGGGAGGGAGGGAAGATAGGGGAGGAATTGTGAGGGGAACCGAGCGAGGAGGGGATTAGGTCTGGTGGAAAATACTAATCTTACCACCACCCGAGGATGATGGCGGAGGAAGGTCGGTAAAATGTGATCGCATTTTCCAGCGGAACCTTTATATGAGACGTAAATGTATGTCAGGCAATCCAATTTGTTCGTACATTATAATTCTGCGTCACTGTTCTTTTCTATAACATAATTTTTTACTGTTGTATTACAACCCAAAATCACTTCATATCTACCGTAGATGTGATATCAGAGGGCGTTTCATGAAAGGACTTGTCGGACGTTTTATTCGACAATTTGCTCTCAGCCAATCAGATGCAAGCAATTTCAGACTTATAAAGCTGCAGTGAAAATCAGTGAAATTGTTTCATGAAATGCTCCCCAGGTTTCCCCAAAATATCCAAGCATAAATTCTACTCACGGAAATGTAACTAACGTATGACATTAAATCTTAAATAAAACGCGTCCATTATTGAGGAGGGAACGCAACATTACATTCATGAGTTTATGGAAATACATGCATCTGAGCGCGCAGAAAATTATACGCTCTATATGTCAACAAAACCCGCGCTATCGGCGAGAAGCGACCGATTGACAACTGCATGCAATTATTACTTAGCGTACAAAAACTCGCGTAAGAAAACTTCCCTGTCGGTAAAATGGATATTATCAGTCGATCGTTTGAGAAATTCGTCATGGACATGAAATAAATAATTGAACTTTTATCATATTTTCGTAGTAGATGCTTCAGACCAGATTGGGGAAAAGACATTTTGCAAGCCTATAACACCATTGTGCTACAGTTGTAATCAGATCTTTATTCACATAGATTGATGTTCCTAACGATTATGATATAAATAGTGATCTTGTCACATCTTGCGAAACGCCGTCACATGCGATATGCATGTGATATCGGAAATATTGACCCATCGAGTAAAGATTCGTTTGTGATAATGTTCAAAGTGACAGGACTTTTTTTAACAATCGAAATGAATGTACATATTTGGAAAGGTGAGAATTCAGCTTTAAAAACTGCTTGATCATTAAGGTGTAATATAATTATGCGTAATCGAGGAGATGACTATACAGCGTATGAGCTATTTTGAGAGCAAAATTGGCCATATTGTACAGGAATTTGATCTTACTAGGATTTCGAATTGACTCAATGCAGGACTTTTTTCCCTTTGCAATAAGATTATTCTATTTTTGAAAAATTCAGACTCTTAGCGTACTTATCAAGTTAGATCATTTCTTTGAAAAGGTAGTTGCTCGCCATAATCAAGAAACAAAGTGAAAAAACTGTGCAAATTACAAATCCTCTGCTCTCTTGCGTAGAGTATAGCGCCCTCTTCCCTTAAGTTTACAACTAGATTGATATGTGCATTAAAGGAGAAATTAATTATGATGTTGATTCACGTGTTATAAATAATTCAATGTCACCGCTTTTTTCTTTCCGTTGTGAGAAGATGGTCTCTTTTTACACCCCAAAATACATTAAATAAAACTTTAAAAATAAATACCCCATGCAATTATTAGTATTAGTAAAACAAATCCGTTAGACCCTGTAAGGACAAATTCGTTGCGAGCAAATGAATATTACCAAATTTCAGCGACGGTTTCTCAAAATCCTACATTTTGTCGGTCATACAATGACGTTCACCTTTACATGTTTTGAGGGAGGGAGTGTAAATTAATTAAATTACTCACATCTAGTAGATAACATACCTTTTTTCTTTTACTCTCCAAGCCCGTCTAAATAAAAAGTGAATCATAATTTGATTCACCTGTCGACAAGACAGCGCGGAACAATAATAAGATATAATGTAGAACGGTGACTTCTAATAACTTAGAGATCTTGATCTTTTCACATTTTGAAGTACAATCAGATAAAAATATAAAAAAAACTGAAAGTAAAGAATAAGTGTATGTTCTCTTTAAGGCATCCAAGGTGATGTATTCAGACAATGCAACAAATACCATCATTGATTCATGCACGGGTGTATCGAAGTTTTATCAAACGACATTCCAATATACAGTCTGACGTAGATCCTTTGCAATATATATTGAATGTTGGAAGAGGGGTGGGGTTTCGTGAGTTCGTTCAACTTGTACAGAAAGTACAGATAACGGGCATATGAAGTAAGTTGTAATGGAATTTCTTTAAGAGAAACTTACGTCAAAACTGTATACGTATAGCGGGCTATCCTCTTGAGGGTATTGAAGCGCCTGGTGCTCCCGCGAAATAACGCTGTTTCGCCATTCGTTGAGGCGGAGATCGTGAAGGGAGTACAGAGACCCGGACTACAGCGAAACCCTTGCACATCTACTCATTGTACAGCAGCATGCAGGGCTGCAGATACTACCTACAACGACCAGGTGATAGGGGACACTAGGCTATGAGCTATTGGAGGACCGGATGGATCTTGTACACGCCTCGCTGGTAGATCCAGGAGTGGCGTCTTTTTGATTTAATATGTAGTAATAATAGTGTGACTCATGTCGGTATGTTCACAGTGTAAAGCGGGAAGAGCAAAGACCGACACGAGCCGCTTTGGTAAACCCAAGGCAGAATTACTCGTGCTTAATGCAGAGGACAACACGTGATCAAACCCGGACTTTCAAGTCGTGTCCATGGTTTCACCATGTAGTGACTTCTCCATTCAACAAACGGATACAGCGGCAGTGCAAAAGGCCTTTTATTCTTCGGGCAACTTATGGCAACACTAATTCCAAAATCAAATGTTGTGTGCGTCCTCTTCATTTTTAGATTCGTAATTTGCACCGTCTATTTCAAAGTTTTCGATGAAATAGTACCAACTCTAGAATGTAATCTATTTTCATTTGCTATTTAGTTTTACAAGCGTATATTTTTAACTTTGATGAGACAGCCATGATGTAATTGCTAACAGTGACGAAAGAGATAAAGCAGTGAATGACCAGAGAACTTCTTTGAGCATGTTGAATTCATGAATAAAGCTGCAGAAATGCAGGAAATGGTCATATATAATGTGCATTTCAAAAGATCGATATAGCAGTCTATATAATGATATTTCCCCATATAATGCAGATTCTGAACAACGGCTTCCTCTATCATTCTGTTGGCACTTTCCCTTATTTCATTTCTTCCATTCATTCAATTCTATCCAACTTTTACCATGAATGTAATATCCATGCTTTACATATTCACTCTACAGCAGTTTCCCTCCCTCTTTTGACTCACAAACGATCATTTCACGTCCTTGCTTCTTTTAGCGTTCTCGCTTCATCCCAAGGTCAATATTTATTCATTCGTCACTACTGAAGCTAAACGAAAAATTTTCGGGTATATCATATTCATATATATGTTGACTATAGATACAAAAATAATAGAAAGAAAAGATGATAAAAGCCATTTTGACGATACATTCAAATGTAAAATACGGTACGGAAATCGATGCTTATTTCTCTTTTGTCATTTTCCTTCTGAAAGACCTCCATGTATAGTTGTAAATAAGTGCAAAAACCCGTAGACTTAATTTTCGTGAAGTTCAAGATTAAATCCAAAAGTCTCGTGAGCCAGTTACACTATTCTATTTGTACTTACCCTCTGCGTAACGGGCACTCCCTAAAAGAAAGAAAATACAAACAACAACAAGAAGAAAAGAAAGAGAGGGGAAAAAAGAGCTAAATATTACATTCTGAAATTTGGAAACCGAAACTGCTAAGCGACGAAGCATGATATATTTCATGTAATAATGGATATTTTTTCAGCAATTATCAAGTGCGAACAACAACCTCCTTTCGAACAGCTTAATTCATCATCATAATTACACAACCTGCGGTATAATTAGTGACAGAGATGCCCATACCACGTGATAACCCACGGGTTAGACGAGTAATTAGCGAAAGGCATTAGACATTAAAAAAAAAAACATCACGCAACAAGATCGTGGCTTATTTAAACAGTCTGCAAAGAAAATTACAATGTGCAGGTTTACTGTATTTATTCCAGAGCAGTTATTTTTAGGTTGGATTTTAAATGTTTTCTACCTTGAGGATCGGCAAGGTCATCAGAAAATAGCAACATATATAAAATATTAGACATTTTCCCATTTATTTTAATAAGGAAGTAATTTCCCGTTGTTTTTCTATTATTACAACTATAATCCTATTGAGCTCCACCCTTTTTTTCAGAAATCATTGTGGCGACGTTTTATATCAAGTTTTTTTTTTTTTTTTTTTTTTTTTAATATGCAACTCTTTAGTTATTATTTCTAATCCAGCTGATTCATGATGTTCCTGACTGATGCCTGGTAAAAATATAATCTTTTTATTTAGTAGCTCAAAATTTTCTTCATTTTTGGTGCCATTTCTGGTAGATTAGAGATTCCTTATCATTTCTAAAAGGATGTTTTAGATATTGCTCTACACTTTCTTTGTAGAGTTACAAATTTTACCCAAGTAGAATGCTAGAGACGTCAAATATTTCTAAGATATCAAAATGATCTTTAAATTACTCTTACGATATGAAAGTTCAGCCGATGGCGCAAAAGGTAAAACTTTATTTTAACTTGTGAAATTGCTTCCAATATGAGAAACGTGATCAACGTTGTCATTTTGAAATTGTAACACCGCACGCACTATCGATCTATCCTTTTTTAATCAATAACTTGAATATTCATGGTAATACCATGCTCCTTGGACTATAGCTGTCACGATTGACCACTTCCCTTTGTCGTGGCATACTCCTCTTATCCTCATTTAAGCTCATTTTGTCTAAACCGTATTATTGATCATCACAACGTGTTTATTAATAACTTGGTTTCATTATTAAATAAACTAATATTCTACTTGATATTCATCATTGAGTATAGCAAGTCAACTTGTGAGTACTGTAGAAAGTCTTTTTCATGTTTTGTAGACAGATATTTTCGTTGTATTAGTTCCCATACAACAAATTTCCCTTCACTCGTGTCGTGTGTTATTGCTTTGAAACGTAATACCATGGCCTAATTCTTACAAAGGGAACATCTAAATCTAAATCCCTGTTTCGTAATAATAGACGACACTCTAATCATTTTCCAAAAATAATTTTAAAATCAAATGTGAAATGTTTTCATCAGAGATATTTTTTATTTTCAACAAGAAGGGGATAGAGCAATGTCCTTCTGGCGCTGCTCAGCGGCTGCCGGGCCCACGAGAAAAGGGGCAAAATAAATATCCGTTTCGGACAATAAAATTTGGAGCAAATTTGGAGCATAAAATAATACTTCTCATTGGAATTAAAATGATATTTGCTTATGTTTTTTAAGAACAAACTATAACAATCAATGATGAATTGCACAGTTACGATGAAAATATATCGTCTCTACAACTATGTATTTAAAAGTAAAAATGATATTCCGAAAACGTATGTAGATTAAAAGTGTCGAGGGAAGATATTTACGATATTGAGTTTACTCGTTAATATCCTTAACTTTTCAAAAACTGTAAATTTCCAGATCATGGTTTTTAGCAAAGGAAATCTTTTCTATGTCAAATATAGCAGATAAACATTATGGGATGGCGAGGCGTCGAGAATATGGCCAGCCCCTTCAACTTGAAAAAAAAAATGGCAAGGGAAAAGGAGAGGGGGGGGGGGGAGGAAGAGACACATAAAATAATGGCTTTATTATGAGGAGCCTCCAAATGGAGTAGATTTGTTGATAAAATGAGCTGCCCCTTCTTGAAATATATACTTAACAAAACAGATCATTCAAGACTGAAATAGTTACACCTTTTACTCCTTTCTTAATAAAAAAATACATACCTTAAAATAATAAAGACTTGTGATGTAATTTCTTCGTTGTCAATGTTTTGACCAAACAAGGCCAAATAAATATCGTTTTCATGCTCTCTTCAACACCCTATGATATCGTGGAAACATTACCGAGGCCTTGAAATTCAAAATCGTCCGTCTCGAATACATTTCTTCTCTTTTGTTGATTACATTCTACTTTCTACTATAACAAAATACATTATTCATGTTATTGCATGTAAAACTATCCCGATTAAGCCTTCGGCTGCAATTATTTGTTATCTTATCTCATCTTTTATGTTGTTTTTCTCACATTGCGTTGGACAGTGCCAAATATTGTGAAAATGTACACCCCAAAAGATCTATTTTCTTCATGTGTAGAATGTCCTCGAATGTTCGACCTGAAATATTTACATAGACGACCAACATAACAATTCACGCTAAAAGCATCCAGTCTACCAGACCCAGATCACCTTACCTCACCTTTTATATAATAAACGTCACTTCTCAAAACAAGATACGCGCCCATAAATATGAGATGGTGGAATCTGCATTTTTGAGGTGAATCTAATCGATCTGTCGTGGAAATGCCCCGACTCTCTGCTGTATTTACTATTTACCATTTCATGACATGAAGTTTGCATATTGGCAACCTTTTTTGAAGGTCATAGAGGGAGTGGCTCTTGATCATTCTCTCTTTGAATGTGATATGTTATGTCAACTGACATTTGGTTCCGACAATGGTTGTTTTTCTACAAAGACCGATGGAGTACGGTGAGCAGTGCGGGGTTACGTATTCAATCATAGAAATAATCACAATCTGTATTTGAAATCCAAATCAGGAATAATGTCAAATACGATTGTTGATGAGGCTCTTCATGGCTCGTGGCAAACCACACATGTGTGGACATCGATGTGAGTTATCATATTCTTAGACGTATTCAATTTTGGATGTAGACGGCATTTCCTACAAAAGGGCATCCCAAAAATATTTGTTTTCAAAAAAGTAAATAGATGAATGAAATAACAGCAGAAATAAACAAAAATAAATGGATAAATAAATGATGAATACAAAAGTTGAAAAATAGAATCACATGAAAGACATTGACGCGTGGGACCAAACAATTTTTTTTTAAATCCAAAATATTTTCATATGAAATATTGATAATCACAATTGCTTTTTTGATAATTTTGCTGAACTATGGGCTTTCATTCACGGTTAGCATTTGATATGCATTAAAACACACAAGGGACTACTAACCAAATTGTATAACAACCTATACACGTCTCTAACTCTAGTCATAATCATCAGTGGACATTTTCCCATGATTTCGCGATTCAGAAAATAGACACAGAGGCGAGTATGAAAAATACATCGAAGGACGGCGATCAATAGAATAGTGAACCTGAATCATATGAATAGAGTGATGCTTAAAGTATCTCCCGCGGAGAGAGTTTGGCGATTCATGTGACGAAAATTCTGGTTAGGTAAATGGAAAAATACGTGACGACAACGACGACGACAACGATGATGATGAAGATGGTGGTGGTGGTGATGATGGTGGTGGTGATAGTGGTGGTGGTGGTGTTGGTTGTGGTGATGATGCTGGAGGTCATGATGATTGTGGAGATAATGATGATGGTTGTAGAGGTGGTGAAGATTATGGTGATAACGATGCTGACGATGATGATTATGTTGATGTGGGTGATGATGATTATGGTGATGATAATAATGATGGTGGTGTTGTCGTTGGTGATAACGATGGTGCTAATTATGATGAAGATGAAAATGGCTGTAATCATGGTTGGCTGTAATTGTGGTGATAATGAGAGTCTTAATCATGATTATTTTGTTGATGATTGTGGTGGTAATGATCATTATGGCTATGATGATCACTATGATGAAGTTTGTGGGGTGGTGGATGTGATAATGATGATGATGGTGATGACATTTATATATATATACATACATACATACATACATACATACATACATACATACATACATACATACATACATACATACATACATATATATATATATATATATATATATATATATATATAATATAGTATGTTGTTTGTTTTTTTGTTTTTTTTTTTGGGGGGGGGGGTTGTTGGAGGTTATAAGGGTAATGATGATGGTGGTGGTGGTGGTGATGATGATGATGATGATGTTCGTGGGGTGTTGCAGTGATGAAGAGAAAGAAGATGATGATGATGATGATGATGATAAAGAGGATAATGATTACAACGTCAGCCACATTTTGCGTGGGTGGAAAAAATGTAAATGACATAGCAAATGGCATAGTCTCTCAAAGAACAAAGAAGATGAAAAACCATGGACAACATATAACTCTTGAAACTGTGTGTCGATTTGATTGAGAATTGCCGGGAAGCAAATCGATGTTTATGCGTCTCGTGGAGGAGGCATATGCCTTACCTAGGGCTTGACGTCATGAGATAGTTGACTATGCCTCGGTCAAGGCAGCCATGTAAGTCTGACCAAAGGACTTTGACCTGCCTTCATCTTGCCCTGCCCCTCTATACTCTCTAAATGTTAAGGACTGAATTTGCCACTCTACATGTAGAATAATGCAACTTTAACTCCAAATCGTTGGGTAAATTACTCGTATTATTTTGCCCACCCTCTCTAACTAAATTGTGTATCTCTATCTATTTCAAAAGGATATCTTTCTCTTTTATAGACACAAATAACAACAAACGCAATTCTTTCCATGTTATATTGTTCACAGTCCTTTCACTAAAGATCTTAAAGGGTCAAATTTGACCAATTCCAGGTCACTCGTGACTCTGGGTCAAAGGCTTCGACTGACCTGGATTCCGGCTAATAGTAGATGGCCCCGATGCATCTAGATTCCGGTCAAAGGTTCACATTGATTCGGTTTCGGGTTGATAAATGTGAATCAGAGTCAAATTGACCAGAAAAGTGTTTTACCCAAATGGACCCAGATTCCGGACCAAAGGCTCTAATTATTCCGGGTCATATAATTATGTCAATGATTATTCTCATCATCAAGGGTAGTTCGATGATTCTGAAAAGGGTTATTTTTTTTTACACGGATGAAAAGTTAAATGATTGACCCTTCATTGTCTAAAAATGTTGTTTACTCCTTTTTCAAATTTCATTTCAACAATTCCAAAATTCTCATTTCCCCCATATCCATGTATTTATTACTCGAATTCACACAAGGTGCTGGTTCAGAATGCAACGGGAGGACAGTATATTACACATTTCTGTCATAGACTTGAACTCGGAGGCAATGCAAATGTTTTAGGCAGGTGCGATTCCCTTACCGAATGAAGGATTGGGCCGAATAAATAATAGGGAAAAAAATCGAAGACGGGTGATTACCTGATATTGATATTTGCATGAGTGCTGCGTATCATGAAATAAGATTGTAAAATAAGAATACTGCTTGTTAATTTAAAAGAAGTCATTATTACTATAGTGATAATGTAACATTGTGAAGCTCTTAAAAACCTTTGTATTCAGCGTTACCATTATTGTTTCATTTAAACAAGAATTTTGTATTTTGATTTTAGATTTTTTTTTTCTTTTGATGTTTTTAAGACACCATATCATGTGTCGCAGCAGCCATATTTTTCTGAACGGAAGAGAGTCAGACATTCTGTCCAGTAGGACAGAATGTCCCAAAAGTACGTTCCGTCGAGTAACTACACCGACCAAAGAGTGAGTTTAAATCATAAAATATTCATTATTCATATTCTTAAGATTGAATTTGTGTAGTTAAGTCATTGCTAAATTATGAGTGCAAAACTTTGTGTCATGTGTGGCAAGTTCATTTGGTTTTTAATTGACCGCAATTTAGTTATTGCGTATGCTACGTAGAGGGCAGTGTTTCTAAAGAGTTTATTTTGGTACGTTGCAAGTGTTGCAATTTTGCTAGCATTTTGAAGGAATAGATAATCGTTATTCCATCTGAATTTGTTATAAACGCACGAAGACACAAAATATTGCATGACATGATAAATGTCGAACGAAATGACTTTACAACAAGGAAAATTATAATAATAAAACTAGGCCATTAATTTTAGATTCATGCATAAATCAAACCGATTTGACAATTTAGGATATGACTTTATACAAAATTATGCAAGTATTATGTTGTCAATCATGTGGATAAACGAAGTATTTTGTTTCAAGAAATAATTGATCGATTCACGCTGATTTCAAATCTAGATAAAACTACGTTTGTGGTTAAAAAGATAGGGCATCCTTTTCTAATAAGTTCATAACAGATAAAAAGAGTGTCAAAATTAACTGCATTAATATATTTTGTTAAGGATTAAAAAAAAAAAAAGAAGTTAGTTAACAATGTGTAGCTTGAATGCAAAAAAAAAAAAAACACGTATGAAAAGTGTTTGACAAAAAACGACAAGTTATATTCAGTGGCGGATCCATGCGTGGCGCAGGAGACGCCCTCATATAATTTGAAAACTACGCATTGATTGTACATGTTAAAAAATGGAAAAATTTCGGCGGTGCCCCCCCCCCCTTTACCGAAATTCTTGATCCGCCACTGTAAGTTAATGTGAATTTCTAAGGAAATATTTTCTAAAATTTATTTGTGACATTAAAATGAAAAGAGGTCTTATTTGAACCGGTAACTGATTTACCTTATAGGTTCGGAGTAATAAATATTCCTGTGTGCATTTATGCAATTACCCTACACTGTAGGTTATTACCCTATTTGGTGGAACCTGTGAGAAAACTTGTATTCCTGGTATGGATGTGACGTCATACATCGCAGATTTAACTACAGACAAATCGATATATGTTATGTAGTCAAGAGTCATTGACCTATGCGATGCAATCATGTTATATCATATCAATAATTTATGATTAAGTCAGGTTGTCATTGCAGAGATGGATAAGAAACTTGGATAGGTCCTTATGGAAGCAGAAGAGTTTGTAATGATTTGACATGATTTATCTGACTTGTTTCTAGATATTCCAACGACCATATAAGTTTACATCGTTCTAAATTTGGAATGCATCAACAGAGTTTTGTGTATAGAGGTGGATAACTCGTAACACTGTTTTGTGACCAAGCAGTCGCCACAATATCGCAACAAAGCTAAAATACATACATTTTTTTTACAAACCTTACTGGATATTGTTATGTTTAAACATAACTAAGGTGTTGTCGACCATTTCTGGGGGTATATTTCTAAATCGAAAACTTGTCCCTTTTAATTTCTAGGAGCAGAAGATGATCCGACTGTCCATTTCTTACAAAGGGGGACGCCAGGAGAACAAAGGCAACAAAAGATAAAAGGTATGTGTTCTAGGGATGGGCGTCTAAAGGCCTCGTCATACCGAGTCCGGTCCGGGTCACGGCACGGGCCCGTTCCGGTTCAGCAATGGGCAAAAAAGGTCGAAATGAATCGGCCGTGTACTATTGCAATGAGACTGGTCACAACAAACACGGGCTATGCCGTACTAGCCGGAACGGCAACCGGTACGGTTTTTATGGGATCGCTCATGGAGCGATTTGAGACGGTTTGCCGTACCGGTCACCGGACCGGACTCGGTGTGAAGAGGCCTTAAAGGGCCTGTCCCACAGAAGGCGTCTAAAGGGCGTCTAAAGGGCCTGTCCCACAGAAGGCGATCGTAGTGTCGACAACCTGCGAACTACTTTGTAGTACTCATCGCCACCATGCGCAGGTCCAATCGCCTATAAGATCGTGAATTATCGCGTCTGTCGCCAACAAATACGTAGCAAAATTCTGTTCGCCGCTGGTTTCTCAACAAGTTAAACAATAGCCGGCGTCAGTTGGGTTCACGTCAATGACCGTAGCCTGTCTTATCTTGTCGCGACAAGGTGCTATCGTAGATTGTCGCCAGATAGAACATGCTTAGCACAGCGGAACGGCGGCCAGTTGTAGGTTGCTGCGCTCCAGCGTACGTTGCACGCATCGCTGAACCAAACGCCCAGTTAAATTTAGGCCGCTACGGTCTTTGTCGCCACCTACATTCACCAAACTCAGGATCGGCCTCCCATTCAGATACTGTACAGTCGCCGCTGATTTTTGAAATTTTCCAAATTCACTCACGACCCAAATTATAATGCGGGACTGAGAGAACTATCACGAACATAAAGGCGACAGGCCGCCATCAGGTAGAAAACACTCGATCGCCTGTGTCAGTCGCAAGGATCGCCACAGTGCTCAAGTTCATATTTTGGTTGATTTTAAGCTGCGACGAGAGAAGTCGAGCCGTGAGATGCGCGAAGGTCGAGGTTATTGTATTATCGGATACAAGCTATTGTTAGTCCATTGTTTGCGTCGAAGCAAGTCGTTGTCGTAGCCTATCGTAGACAGAGTCGTAGATACGTATATGATCTCCGGTCACCTACGATTCTGACACGATTCTGGCAGGTTCTAACAAAGGATTTGCTCCGACCTTGTTTTGCCGCCTTGTGGCTGGTACGTGAAGTATGAACGAAACATGTACACAGTTTTGGGGAAAAGAGAAGGAAAAAAAAAAATAGGAAAAGAAAAAGAAAAAGAAGATGTTCAAGAATCGAAACCATGCTAAATAGAGGGCCAATTCCAAACGGGAAACCAGTGCAGGCGGTTCACGTGAGCGTGAAATTGGAACGATACATTACTCTTTTTTTTCCCCTCCCGGCCCTGCATGCCTACTCCTCCGGAACTAATGTTCAATTTACGTATTGACTTCACGGCCAAGCACATAATTGAAAGTGATAGCTTCAGGCGTCATCAAAAGCATAGTACGACACGGACATTAGGCACAAATGATGCCCTGGTGAGGTCGTAATGTGAGATGGCTGCCATGTATTTCATGGTTGACTTGTTTGAAATGTGATGAAGGCCACTCAAAAAAAGCGAATGGCCTTCCATACTGCTTTGACTCCTCGATCTAAAGTTATATCTGTCACACGTCCTCCGTTTTTTTTCCTCTCATATTTAGCAAATTACCGATGCTTGTTGCGTACTGAATTAAGCTTCATTTTGAAATGTACACGTATACATGAGCATAATGCGGATGTTGATGCAAGGCAATGGTATGAATACTAATGTTCTAGTTCATGGAAGATAGCATTTATGGTGAATCGCCATGTGTTAATAATTATGCTTTCTTTACAAGGGACGCATAATCAGTAAATTTACATTATGTAGAAAATCAGTCAGTCAAAAATGTACGGATAAAACAGGCCTAAATTAACATTATGTACAAAATCAGTCAATCACGAATAGTGGGTTAAAAAAAAGGTGACACCAGGCCCACCACACACATAAACACACACACACACACACACACACACACACACATACACACACACCCTCACACAAACACTCACACTAACACACACACATCATCAGATGTCCTGGTGATTCATTTATTGCATTGAGAAAAACAGGGGGACCCCCTAGTCATGAGGCTGGAAAAATTACACCTTTAAAGAGGCGCCAAAAGTTTATAGCTCCCTGCAGGTCTGCCTATCTTACTAAATCTAAATCTGAGCCTGATAAGGCTCTGATCACATTTAATTGAATGGTACTGCTTCTAAGAGATTTCTACTGATTTATTTCGCAATTTCGCATAATAGTATGAACGAGCTTTCTGTTGGACTCAAATGTCATTTACGCTTTCCGGCTTAACATACTCTTCAATCATCATATATACTTGATCACCGTTCGAACACAAAAGAGGTATAACAGAATGTTTCCCATTAACCCTTTCACGAACGTCATAAAGCGATAATAATTTTATCTACTGTATTTGCAAGACATTAGAAATGTCGAAAAGTGAAAAGGGGGGATGTATCTTATTGTTCGAACAGAAACAAATTAGCGTGATGTCTATGGATCTCCGAAAGCTCATTAAGATTAATGCACAGTCGTTGCCTTAGGCTTCGAAAATGTTGTTCAAGTTTGTCTCGTGTTCAAGGAATATGCAACGGACATCTCATATACATTCCGGTTCAGATAGATGTTCAACTAAATATCTTCAAATGACTCTTCAAAAAGGTCAACATCGATTAAAATACCGAAATAGCTAGCGGCACAAAAGAAATCCGATGATTGACATCAGCCTAAAATCTATGATTACATCAAAATGAAATATTAAGCTCAGCCAATGACTGATCACGAAGCTACGGTAGTCGTTTAAACTGAGTCAAATATGCATGGTATTGCCATGTCATGAGATTGATAACTTGGTATATTTTTCATCCTTGGCAGAATGGATTTAAAAAAGATCTAAATTCAGATGATTGATTGGGTGGGGTTGATTGAAGCAATAGATAATACCCCGACTTCTAGTCATCTCTATGAATTATACGAGTTTTAACTCCGGACATCTGATTTCAAACATATAAAGGAGGGTGAGAGATGAGGGCATGTCTTGGCATACTAATAAGCTAGAGACCTCGGGTAAAAGTGATAAAGATGATGACGGTTTTATGATGACCTAGCACCACGGGGATCATACTTGAAGATAAAGTTTTACAAATTATCTCGGAGAAAACTTATCAAAGTGTGAATTGAAAATGATGAACGGGGTCAAATATTATATAGATCATTAGGAGCAAAACAGAAGATGTGAAGAGATTACTTAGTTTGATGACTACAAACATGAAAAATGATGAGTGCCAGTGGAGTAATGGGAAAACGATTTGGGGAGTGGCTGAGCTGAATATTTGCCATAGCAGACCATTTAAAGTCCCCCTCTTGTCCCTTTTTCCCCATTTTTAAAACTTATTATCAATAATTCTCTTAATACTGGAAATAATACGAAAACAAAGTTTTAAGCTCCCAAATGAATGAAACAGTATCAAACCGAAATATCTGGCGTATGTCGTTGTTTTTAGCTTTTACGGCGCTGTCATTCGCAATATGAATATTTACCATATTTCGAATGTATTTCAACTCCCCGGGGCGATACTCTTTTCATCTTAGTTGTCAACAAAGCGATATTCCTAGATCCATCAAATCGTATTTCATTGTCTTGAAGAATAAAAGACGCAACATAATCCTTTATATACTATGATACATCTTTTATCAGCTTAGAGACAGTTTGACATTTCCGTTAGTCACATTTTTATGTTCTTGAATACTTTGAAAGCAGTCATGGATCGTATTGAATATTATATGTAATATATACACAGATATCGTATTTTCGTCCAAAGGTTGTCGCGAGAAAATGAATTCTTGATGAAATGCATCATTGTGTCGAGGGGGGGGGGGAATGTAATAGAACCTTGATTGTTCATGTTGTGATAGAACACACACTAACTCTTGCTTTAGGTACTTCCATAATAACTCAGAAAAGTGTTTACACGGATATGGCATCATCCGGGAGTAAAAACTTTTCAAGTTTTTTGCTTTTTTCACTAAAGTACTGTGAGTGGGATTTATTACCCCCTCCGCTTTTCTTTAATGGCACTTTTATTCTGCGATTTTCCCGTTACAAGACCAACGCCCTAATAATGAAGGAACAATCACTGTTTGAAAGCGTTTGTATTAATACAAAAGTTGAAGAGAATTATGAAAATATAAAAGTATTTTATTCACAGGCCTCGAATGTCTTTTTGTACATGGAAAAAGGAAACAAAATAGACATTACTTTGCCAAAAATGTCAAATGCTAAAATTAAAATGATCTATCTATCTTTTCTGCAAATGGAATTCCACTTTTCTTCTCCTAATCCCGCAATCTTCTTTATAAGCTATTTATGAATACAAAGTATTTTTGCGCAAAATGTCAAATCATATTGTCTTGATTGAAACGAAATGTAGCTCATCATGAATCATTAATCAAATAGTTTTACATCTCTCATCTAGTTAAATCCATGGAATACGGATCTATCCAATAATGCATGCACATCCATATATCACATGGTATCATCCAGGTTGGATAGAAGATTACAGCTAATCGAATCGTTTCCCCTGTCGCATCTCTCTACATCCTACATTTGATTGAATCAAGGAGTTTGTCTTCGTATAATGAGTTATGTCAACTTCAAGCAGATTACCTTCGTCAGTTTACTCATAATGCCTGTAGCAAAAGTTGTTTCACGGAAAAATGATATAAAGTTCATTGTTTTTTATTTCTTTCTTTGACTTCTTCAGTTGGATGATGATGATGATTTTTATGATATATATATATATATATTTTTTTTTTTTTTTTTTTTTGTGGCAACTTTAAACTAATATTGATGTTTCTAAAGGTCCATCTTCGAGATAGGAGCTCAATTCGTGATGCCAGGTCAGATTAAATTTGTTTTTATCGTGTTTTGTTTTGTTTTGTTTTGGAAAACTACCCATTGGTCACTGTTTCATCATGTTATGATACAAGCCTTTTTCTAAGCGGAAAAGAAAACACACGTCATGGTTGATATTAATCTTGGACATCTATACCATAATCCCGTAGTGATAACCCGACCATGACAAGATATCATTGATTGATGTATGCAGCCAACATCGTCTTACTGCGGACCGAGGTCTTATCCAAATAGTATAACTGACCCCTAGGAATAACGGAATGGCGACGCAGAGAAATAATCTTTCGTAAAATCTCTTCCCCGCTCAACTGAGACTTAACAACATGTGAAGATGAGTAAAGGGCTTATTGAAATCCCATCCAATTCCACTGAATTGACTTATTGGTTTAGATATCACATCATGCAAGGTAGTTTACATGAATAACAGCGATGGGCTGATTGGATATGTGAGTATAAGGTAATGTCAAATGGTCACATGTACATTTGTAGACAGAAGGGAACGATTTGTCATTAAAATGAGTTCGGTTTGAAATCTTCAAATGCATTAGTTGTACAACTCCTTCCAGTTAGTATAATCAATAAATGGGTTTGGATAATTATAGTTGAACATGGAATGTGTTATTTTCCCTACATCTTAAACCTACTAATGTAAAATCAATTACTTTCCCCTTATATATGTTACACATTTTTGCATGAATATCGTATCAATCAGTTTACAAATTGAAAAAAATGCACATTACTCCCCAATACTCGATTCTTTTTACACAATATATTTTAGTTTACTTTAACGTAACCCCCCAAAAAAACCATGGCACGAACGCATTCAACATAACATTACAATAGTTATCTACAGTATTTTATAAAGCCGTAAAAGTGCAACAATTGGTTGTGTGTTAAAGGATGTGTACTTACCGACCTTTATAAAAGGAACATTAGCCGTGGGCGCTTAGATTCAGTGATGGATAAAATGGGATGGTAATGTTGAGCCAAAAGTAGGCCAATTTCAAGGTATACTGATACCTGACAAGCATCTACAGTCTGCAAGGCAGGTGGAACGGTTTTGCGTGAGAATCTCCTGTCTGTCAAATATCTTCGTTACAGTCCTTTCTATTTGTTTCCATAACGTGCAACGTTGAATGTTTTGCATTCAGAATATTCAGTTCCTTGGACGTAATATTGGCTGAATTCGTGACATAGAGACACTGATCTTGACACATTTTTTACCGAATTCATTGATGTTTTTCCATCAATCAAGACAAGAGGGAAAAGCCAAAACAAAGCAAAAGTATGTGGCTGGCGGAATAGGAAGAGATAGAAAGAAGAGAGAAAGGGAAGATCGACAGTTAGCTAGAAAGAGACAGAAACATAGTAAGAGGAGAGAAAGAGAAGGGCAGAGACATGGGAGAGGGAGGGAGATGGGACAGGGGAGAGGGATATATATATATATATATATATATATATATATATATATATATATATATACATACATATACATATACAAGATAGGCCGATATACGGTAGATATGAACGTATTTTTTTTTTAATGCTATTTTTTCTTCAAAATATCGGCTCAAGTTGATAAGGTTACCATAACTGTTCGTACAACGATCAAAACTGTACTTCAAACTATAAATATTGGTTTATTACACAAAAGTTAAGTTTGGGTAAAAATTGTTCATGTCTTTTAAGTTGCGAGCCGTATCATCATCCCTTAGGTCAGTTTGTGTTCAGGAGACAATTGCTATTATGAGTGAGGAGAGTGAGAGATAGGGAGAGGGAGAGGAAGAATGGTAAAGTGAGAAACTACACTGTTCGTCATAAAGTTGGAATATTTTTTCTCTGGCTCAAAGCAAAAGTATGTGGCTGCGGAATAGGAAGAGATAGAAAGAAGAGAGAAGGGAAGATCGACAGTTAGCTAGAAAGAGACAGAAACATAGTAAGAGGAGAGAAAGAGAAGGGCAGACATGGGAGAGGGAGGAGATGGGACAGGGAGAGGTATATATATATATATATATATATATATATATATATATATATATATATATATATTATATATATACATACATATACATATACAAGATAGGCCGATATACGGTAGATATGAACGTATTTTTGTTTAACCGGTTGGAGACTGAGCCCGAGTATACTCGGGATAGCTTTTGTCCACTCGTGGACTGAGCCCGAATATACTCGGGCTGAAAAGTCGTGAAAAGTTCAGCCCAGTTTCCGACCGTTTTTCTACTCAATATTCAATGAATCAATAAAAACCCGTTTGGAATCCTTGAGAAAAGAAAAACTGGAAGGAATAAAGATGAGATCAAAAATAAAATGGATGGAATTCGGCGAGAAACCATCAAAATATTTTAAACTTAGAAAAACAAAATGCTGTGAATAAACGAATATGCAAACTGATTACTTCCGAAAACAAGGAGATTATATCACAGGTGACATAACATTAGAAATTGTTTCATTTTATTCTAAATTGTACAGAAACAATCCGGTTGTAGATGTGGACTTAAATACAATTTTAAATGATGAAGGTATAAATAAATTAACTGATGCAATGTCACAGAAACTAGAAGGAGAACTCTCGGTCGATGAGGTTTATAATGCCCTTAAAAAAATGAAAAAAATAAATCTCCAGGTCTAGATGGTTTCACCGCAGAATTCTTTAAACACTTTTGAAAGAACTACACATGTTCTTAGTTAGATATTTGAATTCTGCTTATCAATCCGGAATGTCATACACACAAAAATTAGGAGTCATTTCATTAATTCCCAAAGGAACCAAAGATAGGCATTACTTAAAAAATTGGAGACCAATATCTTATTAAATGTAGTGTATAAACTAGGTTCTGCTTGTATTGCAAACAGATTAAAAAATGTACTTGCAACTCTTATACATGAAAATCAGAAGTGTTTGTGTCAGGACGCTATATTGGAGAAAATATCCGTTTGTTATATGATATATTATTGTACACTCAACTCGAAGATATTCCCGGATTAATTCTACTAATTGATTTTGAAAAGGCGTTGACTCAATTTCTCATGACTTCATTAGAAAAGTACTACATTTCTTTAAGTTTGGTCCATCTATTGTTCAATGGTTAATGTTTTCTATGAAAATGCTCAATCCTGTGATTGGTCAATGGACATCTGTCTCCAAGATTCTCAGTAGAGCGGGGCTGTCGTCAAGGAGACCCATTGTCTCCATATATCTTTTTGTTATGCGCTGAAATACTTGGTCTTTTGTTTAGGCGATCAAATTCAATTGCTGGTTTGAACTTACCTTCAGACAAAAATCTTAGAATAATTCAATATGCAGACGATACCCTTTTGACATTGAATGGATCAGTAACGGAATTAAATTGTGCTTTGAATATTTTAGATGAATACAACTCAATGTCGGGTTTGAAAGTTAATACATAAAACACATGCAATATGGATTGGACAATATAAAAATAAAAAAGATGTATTCTTTTGAATAGAAAATTAAATTGGGTGTTTGATGATTATATTACATATCTAGGTATTGACTTTTGTACGGATTTGCAAAAATGATCAATCATAACTATAATGAAAAATTTAAAGAGATCAAAAGTCAAATGACATCATGGTTAAAACGTTATTTAACTGTCCTTGGAAGAATTACAGTTGTCAAATCACTGTTGGTATCTAAATTAATTACCTTATTCTCTCTCTCCCAAATCCAGATGAAGATTTCTTTAAAAATATAAACGCTCAGTTTCATAGATTCATTTGGGGAGAGAAACCAGATAAGATATGTAGAAGTCAAATGTCGCAAAGTTACTCAGACGGCGGAGTGAAAATGATCGATATAAATTTACATTGCCAATCTTTGAAAATTTCCTGGATTAAGAAATTGGTAAATGGTTCAATAGATAGTAATATACTGTGTTCTTTGCAATCTTTTCTGCCGGGAATTCAAAACTTAGATTTTTATATGGGGAACAATTATTACCGAACACTTGCAAGAAAATCAAAGAATGCTTTTGGAAGAAATGTTCATGGCTTATTCCACACTTTTATCTATCCACTATGATACTGTTTCCTGCCAACCCTTATGGAATAATGATTACATTAGAATTGGTAATAACTCAATCTTTAATAGTTCATTGTGTAAAAAGGGTATTCGTTTTGTAATATATATTTTAGATGCAAATGGTAATTTTCTTTCTTTGAACGAAGTTCACGATATGTATAATATTCATATCAATTTTCTTTTTTATCGTGGATTATGTGATGCAATTCGAGAAGGTTTTAGCAAATTTACTACTTATAAGAAGGTTCAGCAGCCCTTTGTACCAGATACAATGTCACTTGTTATGAAACATATAAAAGGTTGTGCACATATCTATGCAATTTTATTGAAGAAAAGGAAAGTTGAATGCAAAAGTTTTTTAAAATGGAAATGTATTTTTGACTTGAATGACAAAAACTGGGGAACATATTGTTCCATGGATTTAATTGTACGACTGATGTTGCCCTACGATGGTTCCAGTTTAAGGTGTTACATCGTATTTAACGAATGACATATTGTTTAAAATGAATTTAGTTCCTAAAAAAGAGTGCACGTTTTGTAACGAACAGATGAAACAGTTATCCATTTGCTATGCGATTGTACTCATGTTAAACCTATTTGGGATATGCTTGAACATTGGATTTTTGATGGAACTAGAAAAAGAATCATTTTCACTTCAAGATAAACTATTTGGTTTAAGAGGTTCAAATAACCATGCATTAAATTGCATACTGATAGTAGTCCGACAGATGATATATACTTGCAAAATAAACAAAAAATTCCTGTTTTTATAATATTAAAATTTCGATTATAACCTATTTCAAAAATGAAAAATACATTGCAGAATCGAATTTTAAGGCTAATAAGTTTAGAAGAAAATGGTTTCAGTTCAAAGACTGTTTAAAGTGAAGGTTAGCATAGTGAATGTTGTTATACTTTGCTTTTATCTTGAAGCACTTTTTGAATGATTATGTGTGTATTATATACTTGACAGTTTATATTCTTACATTCGTATTTGAATTATTGTAAAATGCTATTGATTTATGTCATATCATATGCTTTGAAAAATGTAATTTTTTTGAGACTGAAAATAAATAAAATCCCTGTGGAGGGAAAAATTATAAAAAAAAAAAAAAAAAATAAAAACATGGTATGAATCGAATATTTAGACATTTGTCACCGTACTTGGACTTTGTTAACTTGAAATGTATATGATTTATCGTAATAAAGTCAATTTCAAAACAAAATCGCTTCCAACACTCGTCGCAAATAGTGAGCATAGCAACCATAATGTCACTGCCGTGAAACGTCCAATCAAAGCGAGGCTGTAGAGCCGCTCGTGCTCTCTTCCATATTTGGAAGGTGATTATTTGCATAGTATATGCAAATTACACCAGCCCGATCGACGTTCAAGCTCAAATTGATGACGAAAGTGTGGCTTTTTGTATTTCACCTCCAGCCCGAAACAAAACCTTTCTTTTCAATTGAACGTCCTGGAGATGAATGATTAGTAATGTAAACCACAATGGACGTTATTTAATAGGCCCTATTGTGCGAAGGTGTGATCGCTCGCCGCTTTGAAGATTATCCCTATTCATAATTGAACGACATGAGTACTGCAAACTCTCTCTCTCTCTCTCTCATATACCATATTATATACCACTTTGTACCAATGATAATAACGAACTTAATCTTTTATCTTTATTTTGATATTTCTTTTATTTCATACATCATAAGCGTAAAAAAAACAAAAACGATCTGTTGCAACATCTTCTATATACATTGTAATGTAACATACATTGGGGGTTATAATAAAAATAAAAAATAGGCTAATAGTGACTAAAAAGAATTTAATTGTAAACAAATGTATATGGGGAGAGGAAGAACAAAATGTAAAGGATGATGAAGAGGGAAAGAACGAAACTAAAACGTAAAATAAAATCGGGGGCGGGGGGTAATCAATTGCGATTATGGTTGCGACTGAACCTAAGCTGAAAGGTCCCTCCCCGCCACAAACAAAATGAACAGATAAATACGAAATGAAAACAGAAAGAAGAGAAAAACACAGAAGTAATGATTATAAGTATATTGCTGTACAAGTTATATATATAATATATCATATAAGCCTGTGAATGGGGATTATTAGAAAAGCTTGAGTTGAGATCGCAACCATATGAATCTCTATAGTGATCCTACATTAAAAAAAAATCATAATAATCAAACTGATAATGAGAGTTATGACAATAAAATGATGATAATGATGAATCATTATTATTATTATTATTATAAATATTATTGAAATCAATATCAGTAAGCACAAGAAGGATTTAAAAAGAACATAAAGGTTGTAAAATAGAAATAAATACATAAGTAAATAAGAAGATTTGTAAAAAAGAGAAAGGTATAGATTTAAAAAAAATAAAAAAAAAATAGGAGAGAAAAAAAATTAAGAAATACAAAAGAGAATGGGAAAAAATCCGAAGGGAGGGAAGAAAGCATGCAAAGAAGAAGAAAAGGGAATCAGGAAAAATGATATAATATATAAGCTTGGAAAATTCATAGAAACGGAATATATGACACAAATCTGAACTTCATCGTAACAACAAAAGCTCCAGCCCAGCCACATTCATAACAATAAGTGCGTATTTTGCATACAAAAACAACCCAAGTCCGCATGACAAAAAATGAATAATTCATGAGCTTTCGTGCCCCGGATCGGCGGCATGACTATAGGCCTACTACACGCATATCGCCGCCCTAGAAAGGTATGAATATTCAGTACCATCGCGGATATAAACGCACCGCTTATTGGCTGTTAGTGTTTATGGATGAAAATAGGCCACTCCCCGTTCTTAGCAACCACGCTCCATTGATCTTCATCAAAAACCCTTCGTCCACAGCGTGTGGGCCGGGGTACGGTCCCTTCGTCTCCAACCGGTTAAATGCTATTTTTTCTTCAAAATATCGGCTCAAGTTGATAAGGTTACCATAACTGTTCGTACAACGATCAAAACTGTACTTCAAACTATAAATATTGGTTTATTACACAAAAAGTTAAGTTTGGGTAAAAATTGTTCATGTCTTTTAAGTTGCGAGCCGTATCATCATCCCTTAGGTCAGTTTGTGTTCAGGAGACAATTGCTATTATGAGTGAGGAGAGTGAGAGACAGGGAGAGGGAGAGGAAGAATGGTAAAGTGAGAAACTACACTGTTCGTCATAAAGTTGGAATATTTTTCTCTGGCTCAATCGACATTATGTTGCTTCGTTATTAATTTCTTGAATGTGTTTGTCACCGCTTTCACTTTCTGGGATCATGAGTATATTTCGGACGTTCCCTTAACTCTTCCCGGGGATTTTTCTTCAAAAAAGTTTGTCACCCCCAGAAGATGGCCATTTTCGTCATTTTTTCTTATTTTGGGGGCCCTTTTTTGTTCACGCCACCCACCAAGGCCCCCTCATTCATACTTCAAGAAAACACATCTGAGGTGGAGATTTGTTATTGTTCTTTAAATTAATTCTAGATTTATGGTTACAGGCTCGACCCTTTTGTCTAGGGGAGGGGTCAAAATTTATTTTGATTGGGGTTCAACATTCATTTTATTCATTTGTACACCATGGAAATTTCTATCTTCCCTAAATTGTAGTGTAAAATCTCAACCAAACATAAATCATAATGAAATATTATCAATAATGACTATTTATAGCCTTGTCATCAAGGCTAAACAAAATTTAAGGGGAAAGTAATGATATATAAGGGTTAAAGGTGGTTTTTCGTTTCTTTTGTTTTCAGCATAAAGATGGAATAAAATATTCTCGTTTTTTACTTCAACCCCTCCCCTAGACAAGAGACCTAAGCCTGTCCCCAGAAATATAGATTTAAATTAAAGAACAATATAAAACAATACACCTAAGTCGCGTTTCCTGGGGGTAGGACTGAGGGGGGCTTGATCGGCCGGGAAAACAAAAAGGGGCCCCAAAATGAGAAAAAAATGACAAAAATGGGCATCACGGGGGTTGACAAAACTTCTTTGGAAAAAGGTCCATGTGAAGGGTTGGGAGAATGTCCAAGATATAGCCAGGGTCCCAAAAAGTAAAGGCAGGGACAAACATATTCAAGAAATTATAGTCAGAGCAAAATTATGTCGCTATAGCGGCAAAAAAATATTCCACCTTTATGACGGACAGTGTATATCTACGGTAGATATGAATGCATTCTTTTAGTCTTCGAAATATCGGCTTATGTTGATAAGATTTACCTGACACTGTTCTTTAACGATCAAGACTGTACTTTAAACTATATAAAAGGGGTTTGTTACAAAAAAGTAAACTTTAGCTTTAAGTTGCACATGAACTGTCAATTGCGAGCCGTATCACCCCATTGGTCAGATCATGGCGCCTTCTCCAAACAAAGTGCGTCAGTTTCCCGCAGCTTCCTGATCCAACGCGAGAAACAATCGGCTTTCTACCTCTAACCTGTTTAAGCCGTATTAAGATTTCGGGATTCTATTCCGAAGCCGATAAATCGTCTTTTGCTACAAAAGACGCGGGAAGCTGACGCACTTCGTTTGGAGAAGGCGCCTTTAGGGAACAATGGGCTATCATGGAACATATTAATGAGATACTTAGTGACACTCACTGAATATCGGGTGCGTTCGGAACTTAACGTTTTTTACAATACCCCTAGGTCAACCAAATTTCCCCCTAAACTAATCTTAAAGGTTAAGTATTAATTTATATTGTATTTTACATGCATTTACTAAATATTTTGCAGTTTCGAAAAAAACCGGTGTTTGATCTTGCCGATTCGAGTACGTCAGCTCCAATTAACAGTCATTACCTGAAGACGGTAATATAGTGATCATGCATGATGTGCCGTTTTGAGCACCATTAGGCGAACATTAAGAAATTTGGTTAACATCATTGCCTAAATATTCCTGTTCTCTATTGATTGTAACTCTATTTTCTATGCTCCATATTTGTATAATCCTTACTTTGTTACGATGTTCACTGTATATTGTATTGTAATTATGTTATACTTCTTTAATTCTTTAGCTAGTTATTTTAGCATTCAAGTCCTTAAAATCAGGTATGATCCATCCTAATCACACCTCTTTTCATTCATTTCATACTACTATTTAAAATGTGTTCATGCTCTTGTATTTTAATCCCGTGATAGCTTATCCAGCCGTATTTGCATTATGCTATCGAGGCAATGGCAACTTCCACATTGTTATATGCAATGTCTTCTTATGCATTACATACATTACAATTGTTCAGACTTATTTTAGTTAGTTTCATAATTATCCTTGTTGATCACTTCACACCATGTGTGCCATCAATATTTTCAACAGCTAACAAGGTGTTTCGTCCAGTCTGGTTTTCTGACCTTCATCTGTTCATCTCGCACAGCCACACGTAATACAAAAGAATAAGGAAACTGTCGCGAAGCTGGGAAGCCAGCTTTATAATTAATAGTCAAGGACAATCGAAGACTTACCTAGATATGGCGATGTGATGTAGGTGTGAATTGCATCTTCCTACCTATTCTGTTTGATCCAATTTTGGTTTTCGCCTCCTCGAGTCAATTTTATGAAGGCCGAGGTAACGATCATTATAAAAATGGGTCAGTAACGTGTGCAATGTTTCAGCAACAAATTTCACGCCGAGTTCCCTTTTAAGGGGAAAACACCACTGACTTAATTTCCCTCCTACGAATGCATACTTATGTATTTACTTTGAGAGAAAAAGAGTGAAAGCCAAATAGTAGGTGGGTTGTATTTCTTGTCGTGCACTCAGCTAACGTTTAACAAGTGCTATTTTAATATCATTCACATGAGTGTCTTTCAAGCACATTTTCATTGCGGATTCCCAGTAAATTACATTATGATAGCGTCCATGGTCTAATCACATTGTATTTCGATAAATGTAGATGTATTTATCTTTCTTGTTCGCACATGTGGGCGAGGAGACTATGAACGGATGAGTTGTGAGCTGACAAACGATATTAATCTTTAGATGTGAACACCACCACAGGTGTAAATAATTGACAGGCGAAGTCTCATTCTGTCAGTGTTTGAAGGGCAATGAACATGGTCTGCAAGATATGTTCACACGAAGCTGGTCATCGATTTTCATACTCGGTGTTGTAACGACCGGTAATGTCGCACGACGCATTATGTCACAATCTTGTCAGAAAACCGCATTATTTACTTCTATGAACAAAATTTGACGTCATCATCCGAAAGTCGTGACTGGGATTCAAACCTCGGTCCCATTCTTATCAGTTTGTGGGTTTTTTTTTTAGAGAGAGAAAATAGCTTAAATTATTTGAAGTGCTTACATTGTGGACAAAGAAAATCAGCCCACAAACTGATGCGGATCGGACCGAGGTTCGAATCCCAATCACATCTTACGAATGGTGACGTCACAGGATGGTCCCATACGTAAATAATGCGTCAGTGTGACATGCGTCGCTGCGACATTACCGGTTGTTACAGGGCCTACGTTCACGCGGCATAATCTACGTTATATGTGTTTCATTTCCGTCAGAAAAATGTTGTATCTATGTCTATGTGGATGTAGAAAATTGTTAATTTAATTGAATCGAGTTGAAGTATAAACTTGATACTTTTTCATGTTTTTGGCGGTTAGGAACCTTAAGGTTATCATATGATAATTGCTCGGTAATGTTTTATGTAGGAGTAAATACAGGGTGTATCAATAAAAACGGGACAGTTTTGAAAAGTCTGTCAAATTTTCGTTTCAAATTATTATGTCTATATTTTGATTGTAATAGATGCTCTGAAGTCTTATCTTTCAAATGCCATTTAAAATGATAAGTTTTGTTTATGCTTGAGCGCACACAGAACGTTTTTGTTGGGGGCTCAAAAAAAGGCTTGCGCACAAAATGGAAGAAAATGAGAAATACGATCATTAGACTTTTTGCTAATCAGCAGACTTACTCTTAACCCTTTCATTATCTTTGCCATTATTTTCGAATTATGCTATCAAAATTCATTTAAAAAGCTATTTATTCAATTGAATTGTTTTTGCTTTTTTTTTCACATGTTAACATGTTATCTTTTGGCATTGAATATTCCTTCAAACTTTAAAAAAAAAAAAAAAATTTGTCTACCCAAGACAACGGGATTTGGTTGGTTGGTTGATTATTTGATTCATTGATTGCTTTGTTTGTTCGTTTGTTTGATTGATTGTTTGATTGATGGATTGATTTATTAATTGACGATTGATTGAATGAAGGATTGGTAGGATTTAAATGATTGATCGTTTGATTAATTCATTTGTTTCTTTTATGATTGATCAATTGATCGATTACTTTTTGATTGATTGTTCAAATGATTGATTAAATCGTTGGAAGAATCATAGGAAATTAACTCAAAAGACTAACATAATCATTGATTAGTGAAAAGTAACAATCAATCCGAATGGGAGTACCTGATTCAGAATAATGATTCTGAATGAATAATACCCTTTGACTTTAACCAAAAAAATTTTTTTTTTTGAACCTCCGAAAAAAACTTACCGTGTTCGCTCAAGCATGAACGAAACAAATAAACAAAGCAATCAATATATCAATCAAATAAACAATTAAACAACCAACCAAATTCCCTTTCTTGTGGATTGACAAACAAAAAATTTTAAAAGGAATTTTTATGTTAAATAAAAAAGACGTATTAAAACGAAAAACAAAACAAACAAAACAATTAAAGTATTAAATAGCTTTGTAAATGAATTTCAAATCATAATTCGTAAAAAAAATGGCAAAGATAAAGAAAAAAAATTAGAAAAAGACTGCTGATTAGCAAAAAGTCTGATGATCGTAATTTTCCATTTTTCCATTTGTGCGCAAGCCGTTTTTTGAGCCCCTGACAAAAATGTTCTGTGTGTACTCAAGCATGAACGAAACTCATTTTTAAAAATTGCATTTGAAAGATAAGACTTCAGAGCATCTATTAACATACAAATATAGACATCATGATTTGAAATAAAATTTTGACAGACTTTTCAAAACTGTCCCGTTTTTATTGATACGCACTGTATAGTATTGTTCACAATGATTAGCATATCATGAAATATCATGAAATTGTTTTTATATTTATACCAAAACTATAATATAGAGATAAAGTGCGTGTGTATGTGTGTGTTAGAGAGAGAGAGAGAGAGGGGGGGGGGGGGGGGGGGGGGGGGGGGGGGGCGAGGGAGAAGAGAGAGAGAGAGAATGAGAGACAGACATACAGACAGACAGAAAGACGGAGGAGGGGGAAAATAGACAGAGAGACAGACAGAAAGACGGAGGAGGGAGAAAATAGACAGACAGACAGAAAGACATGAAAGAGAGAGGATGGAGAAAATAGAGAGAGAGAAAGAGAGAGAGAGAGAGCGAACGAATTAGCATGAAAGGAGAGGAAATGATGTTTGATTTTAAAACTGTAATTTTCATGATGGCTTTACAATCGTTTCAAAAGCGTTTTTGGTTAATACTTAGTACCATTGCAGTCAGCGATGGTGAGAGAAAATATACAAGTCATCCGACAAAGAATAACTGGGGGGGGGGGGAGAGAACTATTGCAGATATATGGCGAGATCGAGAAAGAGAGAGCAGGATATTCTATTCCGGAATCTATTTCGCCTTTTATGATGAAATATAGTGAGCGGAAGAATAATATATTCAAATAATTAACCAGTGAAAGAGTGAAAGCAAGCGCAGTCAAACTAATTAATTAGTGCAAGTGGTCGAAGGTGTGTTAGAGTTGTACATTACTTCCCTGAAGGTCAGGTTAATAGGTGTGAATCTCATCAAATGAATGGTACAAATCCCACCCACGTGTCTACTTTCAACATTTTCTAAATGACTTTGAGAGATCATTATAAAACCTCTAAACATTACGATAATTATTGACTTTGAACAAAAGGTATTGATTTTGTGACGTCACTTGCGAAACGTAAGTATTATAAACTAAATAACGTCTTTGTTAATAATACGAGTCCTTTTGTCTTGATTAGTAATAAACCGATATAAAATTTGGGTGTCGAGTACTTACAAAAACTTTTGTGGGAGTATTATTTTTTTTAAATTCTATCCCGAAAAATGTTTTCACAAAATATTCTATGAAGTATCAATAAAGGCGAATGAAAGTCGGTATTCATTCCACTGACATGACTGAAGAATACTTTAGAAGTGCTTTCTGTTCCTTGGGGAAATCTAAACTGAATGTTTCTTGGAAATTATTTATAACGTCTAATGTAGGTCGGGTGAGAATTGCACTGGTATTACGATTAGGATCATCCTAACACCATCCCAAATTAATGAGATTAAAGCTTTGAAAGCGATTGGTTTGTATAATACATTGCTTGAATTTACATAGAGAGCTTTCTCAGTGAATGCCGAACCGTGTCCATTATAATCTGCCATGTACCGTAAATTTGTCCGCCTAATAAGGGTGCGCGGAGCACTTTTGAAAATGGGGCCGTGGGGGGGGGGGGGAGGGGGTGGGTTGCTGATCATGCAAATTAACTGTAGATTGTAATTAATGAATTTGTCATTTGATTACTATTATCATTAGCATTTCAAAGATAATTATTGAATAAAAGATGGAATATTATTGAATCATACATGCATATCACTCGGCTATTAGATGATTTCACATGATCCGGTTTAAAATGGTTTAGTGGAAAAATGAAGACCCATACTCGTCGGCTAATTTGCAGGGTTTTTGAAGCTGACCTTATTTTCTGATCGCTAATATTGTGTTCGTCATCTGACCTGATGCTAAATTAAAGTGACGGCGGCGATGCTGAAAAGTAGTCTAATTGAGCTAGAAATTCAATAAAGTTGGCAGGACAGACGTGACCTTATCCTAATTTAAACCGAAATAAAGGACTGTATTCACGCTTCTTGTTTGACCAGTGTTATCAGAGATCTTCTCCTTGTGTAAAGCACTTACTCCATTACAGATGGCCAATAAAGGTCCGTCCAAAACACTTCTCACCTATTATTTGATCAGCACGACTCTTGGTAAATACCACAGCCAAAATAAATTACTGTGTAACACGCTCACCCATCCCACCAACGACTGTCCGCCTGATTTACTTCCTCTCTTCAAACCCAACCTACATTATCTAATTCGACCACGTCTTGTTAGGTTGGATGATAGAGGTGTGCATTTGCTTCTATTATTCAAAAGGTTTGTTTGGTTACTGTCAGGTTAGACTTAATACACCGTGGCCGGGGTTATTTTTCATTACGATGTCAATTTATCAAGGTACGGCTTTCCACCTCCCTGTCTCATTTCCTTTATAATCCCGTGAGATGAGTGATAGCAAATATGGGGGATAGTGAGAAGTGGGGCGTAGATAGATCAATGCCAACCGTGGTGGCCCATAGCAATTTAGGAGCGTTTTCCTGTCCAAAGGCTAAGCCAACAGGTTGATTCCGATGGGAACCGGGGCAATACGAATGATTTAATAGAGGAACCCTAAAATGCATTCTGCAATTAATGTAAAGGGATTGTGACGAGGCATAATACATTAGTTATATTGGACATTCATGATGGTAATCAATGTTGATACGGTGTATCGTGCATGTCAGTTGAGAGCCATTTAATCATGATTGTCTGTCCGTCTCGATGAATGACTTGCCCATTCTGATTCACATGTCGTAATAAACTTCTGACATCGCTTGTTAGCTCAACAATACGTGTTTCCTGGTGTACTTTAAAATTTTGTTATCTTTATTAAAGATGTCTTTGGCAGCACTTATATATATATATATATATATAATATAAAGGGTACGTTTCATTCCAAACGGGACTAAATCCACTTTTGATGAAAATTGAGTTATTAATATCACACCATTGTACTCGTAAACATTCTGACTTTGAACAAAAGTACTTACAAAAATTTAGATTGCAACTTTCAGAAATTGCAACTTTAAATTTTTATTTTCCGTAGACGCCTTTACAAAATCTGGCAAAGAAATGCCATTTACTCTGAAGTTACAAAAGTGGATTTAGTCCCTTTTTGGAATGAAACTCTTCATATATGTAACTCACATCCGTTTTGCTTTCGTTACGATATTAAGCTATATATTCATATAGTATGTAAAAATATTGTTAAGGTGCCAATACATTTATTTTTCCTAGATTATAAAATGTACTCACTTCTCCTTTCTTATTATATGACGATATGATACGCTGTTTAAGATATAATTTCATAACATAACCGGAAATAATTGATTAAAAAACCGTGGCACCTTACGGTGATTTTGAATCCCAAAGTGTCAGGGGAACATCTCTGCTAAAATATTCTGACTCCCCTGGACCATTCCCCAATCGATGACATTATTCCTCCATTTCAGTGAAAAGTGAAATCGGAGCGATAAAGGAATTTGATTAAAATGTGAAATGAGAACGACATAATCAATCAAAGTGTTCGCGGGTCGTGTCGGGTTGGATCAGCCTTTGTGGACGGAGCAGTTTGGGGCAATATCCCACAGGCAAGGAGCGAACTTTGGTGCTTAAAAGAGAATTATTCATTATACACTATTGCGCACCTGAACTTTTAAATTTGATTGGAAATCAAATCTAGGGAACGATGCACTTTGATGCGGATTAATTGATCAGACTTTATTACAACGATTATGAATATTATAATTCGTATATCAACTACTAGTACTATTGTTGTAATGAAAATAATAATAAAGACAATCTTAGCACATTTTATTTGTATTATAAAAAATCAGGCCAAGCTACTTTTGCTACTTTGCATTTTCCTTTATTCTTAATAGCTGATTTCCTATTATTTTGTTGTAAAAAAAAATCAATTTAATCCTTTTTCAACTTTACTCCAATGTTAAAACATATCTTCTTTTCCAATTTCATGGCGATATTTATGTTGTTATTGTGCAGAGACTGTGTAATATTATCGTAGCCATACTGGGGGAAACCCCACAAAATAAACTAACCGATGTATTAAAAAAATATTGTATTCCACAGACCGTAGATCGGTCAAATGAAATGCTTGTACAAGAATGTCCTTATTTTCTAATCAAGTTTGTATCGCTTGGACCGTGGCTACACTGTTGACTCAGTGGGGTTAATAAGAACATTGCAAACTGAAGGGGGATTCCTCTCCATTCCACGGTCGAGTTGTTAAGGTCTGAAATAACAACATACCCAATTTCTGCAGCGGAATTCTTGTCTTGAATGTTGCTCAAATATCCCCTCAAAGATGTAATTTGATAAACAATGTTTAGTCTGGGTTGTGTCTTCTTGCATAGCTTGCCCAATCTCTCTTTCTCTTCCTTCTCTGCTTGCTTAGTAAGGTGTTATAAACGATTGGCCTTGCCTATATCCCAATAGTCAATTAGTCTGTCATCATGTTCTCTAAGACATGATATATAATGACAAAACATTACTATTAAGGTGTAATAATGTCTCGTATCATTAAAAATTCGTCAGCGTTATATTGTTTATTATATTTTGATGATATCAAACGATATGACACTCCCATTGTGCCATCCAAGGACAGGTAGGGATGTGACATTTTGATCTAGCGACAGTTGATTCACGTTTCAGTTCGTCTTTGATGTAGACCTATGTTTCGTTTTACGTTGGGAATTGGGGTTATGGATGATATTGGACATTCAATTATTAAAAATCGAGCAATAATTGTTGCCGGAGCATAGCTGTTTCACTATAGCCGAGCCACACCAGTTAAACCAACCCCAACCCGACCATTAGCTTGCCATTCGTGGTAATGTAATATTTTGTTCGGTTTGGTATTCGGTTCGTGGTCAGTTTCATTGGTGTAACTCGGCTATTAGGACTTTCATACACTTGGCGTTCTGATTGACACTCTATACACCAATGCTACATGTTGGTGGTTAAGTGTGTAATGAATAAATATCTTTATGATTTTCATGCAGACATATAACATAAGCGCCTACGAAAGACTATACAAAAGCCATTTAATCTACTGAAACCAATTGTATCCAATTCCTGGAATGAAGTCGCCATAATCTCCATCGTTTGTTATTCACTTTTGTAGGAATTCTGGAGCTGAATGTATCAATTCATGTAGCGGAATGGCGAGTAATATCTTTTCCTGGCATTGGGTTCCATATCGCCCTGATGCATCTTCCTGTAAGGTTTCCTTACTCTGCGCCACCGAGACTGCATTCACCCGCGCCTTCATCCTGAATGGCATCAGTACCCATCTGCTTTACAACCATGGAGGACCAACCGTGGTAGCATAAAAGACATGTTCGTAATCTTATTGGACGCCCCAAAATGGTCATTAAACTTTTTGAGAACAGTTTTGTTACATGGAATTGTGGGTCGGAGTCCCCATTACACAAAGCAGAGATCTTTGACAGCCCCCCCCCCAAAAAAAAAAATAATAATAAAAAAAAAATTAAAATTTATGTAACCTATGAGTAGCTTATATGACCAACGACTGAGGCAAAACAAAATATCATGTGGAAAGTCTTTAAAAACGCTTCAAAGAAATATTGAAAGACCCAAAAGTAGTTTTCCACAAAAATTCGCAGGAATATTAATTTGTGTATTGAGTCGGGGAGACCGGGGACAATTGTAACACTTTTTTTCTTCTTCAAATTTGACTTATCAACTTTATTATAGCTAATGCTTAAAACTAAATAAAACTAAATATTCATATCTTAGCGCGACATATGAATAGGTTTGGATTAAGTAAAACAATTTATTTTAAAGCCTTTATCATTTCAAAACAAGGGGTCGAGTGTTACAATTGCCCCAGAACACGGGGCAATTGTAACACATGAAATTGAAAAATGAAATGCTCCAAATTTTATTGTCCGGAAAGAATATTTGGTTTGCCCCTTTTCTCGTGGGCCCGGCATTCGCTGAGCAGCGCCAGATTATTTTTCTTTATCAAAGCTATGCACTTGACAGATCCAAGATTTAAACATCATTAACCACATAAACTAAATATTATAAAACATGACAATGCTTGACTCATTTACATTATATTTTCCATTTTGCTGTATGCATGGTATGGGTTTACTGCGGCAGTGTACGGGCTGTGACACCGTCCTGGGGCTAGGTATGGGGTAAAGGTACTTTTTTAACACGTTGTTACAATTGCCCCCGAGGAGGTTGACCATATTTGGAGAGATTTTTTTCTCTCTTAGCTTAATAGGTATTCATCGTTGAAACTTTAGCATAATGCAGGCCTAAGAAAATAATTTCTAAATAAATAAAAATGACGGCCATAGCTCAACCACATATTTGTCCTGAGGAAAAACATTGGGTAGTGTGAGATATTACTTTCCTGCAAAAAAAAAAAAAAAAAAAAAAAAAAAAATTCCCTGTAGAAAGTTCCACGAACCATTAAATCTGCTTACACTCAAACAGTATGTGGAGCGATGAAATGCGCATGTTCTGTACAAAGGTGAATTTTGTAGTGTGTTCCTGCTAGGGATGGGAGCCTCTGTTACAATTGCCCCGTGTTACAATTGTCCTCGGTCTCCTAATAGGATTAATGAAAGCTTATTAGAAGATTTGCTGACGGGCTTCATTGGATCTTTAGAAACATACGTAAAAGATCATCCAAACTCTCTGAGAAATGGACAGAAAGAATAAAATAAACTGTGATAGCACAATCATGAAATATGACATTTCCGAGAGACTGTTTGAGAGGCTATCTAGAGAGGTTATTTCATTTTTTTTATTTATTTTTTTTATTGTACATCTTTGCAATTAGGGAAATATTTTTGCTTGACTTGTCATTATCTGATTTAAAACAATGTACATTGTTCAAATAAATGGATCTTTGGATTCGCCTTTCTTTAATCATTAAAGCAACAAGGAATGTCATTAGATGTTTCTATAAAGTTTCTAAGATGATAAAACTACAATTGTAATTGTATAAAGGTAAATATAACCTCTTCTGATTTCAGGAAACGTGTATATTTACACGTGAATTACTTTTTTTTTATTATTATTAAAATGCTCCTTCACTTTTTTTTCTACAATTCCGTATATCATTTTACATCAAATCAGTTTATCATTATGTTGAAAATCTATTGAAACAAAATCATGAGAGCTACGTCATATTTTTCATTTCATTGATGACGGCTTCTCAGAATCGGCTTTCATGTAGAATACAATTATACTAATCGTATTATTTCAATTTGTCATGATATTCTCATTAGATTAATTCGAGTACCGTGGATCCGTAATCAAATTTTCGCAATGATAGCTGCCGCTGCGGTGAAACTCACCAGAATTATTCTCAGGTATTTCTAGAAATTGTTGAAATTTTCCCCAGAGAGTTGTCCTGTCTCCACAAACGTCATGATGATAGGTGTTGTTCTCCAAATTTGAAGAATGGTTTAGTTTCTTCCGACATTTGAATATGGTTGATACTTCGGTATTCCAAAAATGGAATGACCCCAACAACAAAGCACCTTTTCAGAACAAACTTAAATTCACTTTTAAAAACCTGTTTTATTTTTCGACAAAATATCGTTCGTAACCCGTAGACGAATCCTTTTCGCAACACTTTGGCATTACCTTCGAAACCATTATAGGAGGAATTACATACTAGTAATACACATCAGCATTAAGAGGAATATTTTATTTCTGGCGCAGCACACCAAACGGTTCTGGAATAAAAACCGTTTAATGGAACTGTGGATAAATTTTTTGTCATTAAGTATTTATTTTTTTTCTCATGTTGTTTTTTTTTTATTTTTGAGGCTGCAGAAATGAAATGAATATAAAATTGCTGCCAATTTGATAATCAAAAATTAATTAATTTAGACCTCAACATTTTTTGTACGTCTATGGGAGATTCGCACTACTGCATCAAATATTCAGATAAACCCGTCTTTTCGGGCAGAGGACATTTCTTTGTTCGGATTAATGAACCATCAGAACAACTAGCCCTCATTATACAACCTGTGTAACTTGTGAGCAACTTACTCTCCCTTCGTACAATTTTGACAACGTGTATATTGCATGCAGTGATTTAAAAAAAAAAAAATTATTTTAAGATTTATTGCCATTGGAAAGCGAAAGCATATGAAAAACCATCAATGTTTTTCTTTCTTTCTAACTCGTGCGATATTCCTCAACATCAGGTTTCACCTCGATTCTTCACTTCTATAGTCTTCCTCAAAGTATTTAAGCTATCATTCAATGTACTGTCTATACGTGA
Source organism: Paracentrotus lividus (assembly GCA_940671915.1). Taxonomy (NCBI): domain Eukaryota; kingdom Metazoa; phylum Echinodermata; class Echinoidea; order Camarodonta; family Echinidae; genus Paracentrotus; species Paracentrotus lividus. Next base: position 26,197,154 of record CALNVZ010003430.1, on the reverse strand, counting down.
AATTGTTGAAATCATTCCTTTATTCAAGAAAAGTAGATACAATTTATGATGATACATATACAACAAATAATATACATAATACAAAGAGATAGATGTGTGTTATACAACGAATACTGATTGCAAGATATACCAGGTCCATTTGCTATATAGGCAATTGGCAGGTTTGCATGGTTATGGAATAAGAATAGATAAACAAAAGTATAATGCAGTCATATATACATAGATGGATTCATTAATACAGATCTCCGGGTAACATATATTAGAAATAAAGCTCCTTAATAGACTCGATCATAATTATTTAAAAACATTTCCTTTACAATTTATATTAGTAGTTTACTAAGTTTTTTGTTGTTGTTTTTATTTTTTCTTCAGATACCAATTTAGACTTATATCTTACATTTTTGTTATGCAATAATATTTTCAGAACATTTGTGGAATAATAAAGATGAATTGAATTTGATTTTAATTGAATTGGATTATTATCGGCAACTACAGTACATTGCATTTTATATCATACTGTTGTACGGTATTTTATAATCACAAACCAGACAATTTTCTTAGATCTTCCCCTGATTTAGGGTACATTGCATTACATTTCTGAGGACACATTAGAAGCTGGCTTAGCATACCAATAGGTTATATACATACATCTTAAATGAAAGTCGGCGGGATCGCAATATAGGTGGGATGCAAAATCAAGTTCAAAGTGATGTTTACCTGGAATTATTCTAGGGAATGTGGGAGAAGGCAATGCTTAGGCTGAATATCGTACAAAAACAAAATAATTATGACGTCCAGAGTACCTATGCCGAAAAGTACAGTCATATTAAATCGCGAAAGAAAGCGTGCATAATTCAATTCGAACGGTTGTTCACCTACTTACGCAGTGAACTTATAGAGGTGTCGAATGCCTTACACATACTGAATCAGAAGCCTACTGATGGTATGAAACTTGCTTTAGGACGGAGTTAAGACGGGTTTAAGACTATAGTTGGACACAGGTTTGAGACTTGTCGCGGAGACGTCTATGGGACATCTTAGAGACATCTCATGAGCCGCAGAAAAATCGAACATGTTCATATCTATATAAGATTTGTTCAGTTTCGGAGACGTTGAAGAGACGTTGAAGAGACGTTGAAGAGTCTCGGAGAAATCCCCGAGAAGTAACTGACGACCTTCTGCAATGTAATCATATCATGGATGAGTGCACTCTTATTTCTACCAACAATAGACCAGATTCCAAATGTATTCAAAATAATTGTTATTTGTTTGGTAACGTATACGTTTGGTAATGTGTTCATGCACATGCGAAGTAACATTGTATTTCAATGTTCAGAATGCATTTCGCATATCCGACTACACTAGTTTAAGCTATGTCAGGGAGGTCCAGGTTCAATTTATAATAATAATATAATGATGATAAATTTGTAAATTTTGTACAGCGCACTTTTCTGCCTTTTTTTTTGGGGGGGGGGGGGTTGCACGTTTTGAGCCAGTTTGACGCCAAAAAATGACCCGAAATTGGCATCGAATCCGTTAAAAATTGTTTGAAACAGAAACTCATGTTGATTTCACTAAGATCGTGTCGACTATGGCCGTGTCATATTTAAAACGTTCCAAATTAAATATTACGCTGCAGAAGAAAAAAAGAGAGTGGGTGAATTAGGATTATTGTATAAAGTTCAATAACTTTTACTAAGTTCAAGATTTAGAGTGTGCTGTCATTGGACCGTAATAACCTTTCTTTCTTCGCGGTTCAGTGTGCGCAAGGAGCCCCAATGGCGTAGTTCTTGCCTATTTGTGTTTACATAAAGTTTCGTGCTTGGGACCATTAGATGAAAACGTTGCCCCGCATTATTTAGGAAATGTGTGACTTTGGAGCCAAGGGCATTTCACCCTTGATAGATCGGTACCCGAATAAGCAAATTACCAATGCTCCCTTGTCTTGGTCCAAGAACAGCTTCTTTTAGACCAATAAAGCATTCAAAATGTTATGAATTACAGATTTACTCAACTTACGTCTCTTTTCTCCACATATCAATTCTACTCCACGTGAAATGTAAATCTAACGTATGGCATTAAATCTTAAAATAAAGACGCGTCCAGTATTTGAGGAGGGGAAACGCAAAATTACATTCACGAGTTTAGTGGAAATACAGCTGAGCGACGCAGAAAATTATACGGCTCTACATTAATGTCAACTAAACCCGCGCTGACGGCCGGAAGCGAACAATTGACAACTGCATGCAATCATTACTTAGCGTACGAAAACTCGCCTAAGAAAACTTCCCTGTGGTGGAATGGGATTGTCCGTCGATCTGTTTGAGCAATTTACTCGTGGACATGAAAGAAATAATTGAACTTTTATCATAGTTTTCGTAGGTAGATGCTTCAGACCAGATTGGGGAAAAATACACTCTGGCAAGCCTATAACACGATTGTGCTGAAGTTGTAATCAGAATCTTTATTTCACATAGATTGATGTTCCAAACGATTATTGATATAAATAGCGATCTGTCACTTCTTGCGAAGACGCCGTCCACATGCGATATGCATCTGAAATGCGGAAATATTGACCCATCGAGCAAAGATTCTTTTGTGATAATGTTTAAAGTGACAGGACTTTTTCTTAACCAATTGAAATAAATGTACCATCTTTGGAAAGCTGAGAATTCAAGCTTTTAAAAACTGCGCGAACAGTAAGGTGTAATATAATTATGCGTCATCGAGGAAGATGACTATGCAGCGTATGAGCTATTTTGAGAGCAAAATTGGCCATATTGTACAGGAATTTGATCTGACATGGCGTTCGAATTGACACCAGTGACAGAACTTTTTCTTTTCTTTCCAATTTGTTATTCATGTTTTAAAAAAATTCCGAATATTAGCTTACTTAATCAGAGCGAACATTTATTTGAAAAATTTGTTGCTCGCCATAATCAAGAAAACAAAGTGAAAAAACTGTGCAAAATACAAAATGTGTATGGCCGCGTTCGCTTTGAGTAGAGTGATAGCGCCCTCTTTTCCTTAAGTTTACAACTAGTATTGATATGAGCTGATTGACGTCAAATGTGGTTAAAATTCCGCAATCCACATTTAGAATTGTCAAGATTGTATATAATAAAATCATGACAACTGAGTTACAATTTACGATGAGCAAAATTATTGCAATTTATAAGCCACGGTCACATGTACAAACAATGCGTTCGTATACGAATCTCTGGAGTTCTGGAGTTTGTAAAATATTTTTATATGGGGCTTACTTACTTACGGCTTCCTTCCGAAGTTCGTACGATCGTACGATCCTGCGATAGGGGGCTTTCATACAAAGATGAATAAAAACTCTTGGACAAGGCCATCATCCAATCAACGAACTTAAGAAACGGTCTATGGTGGTTGGTACAGCCTTCTTAAGAAGTTATTACGAAATTCTTATGAAATGGTCTAATAAAATCGTTCACACGGCGCCATTAACAGTTCGTAATATCATCTGTGACCGAGGCTTAAGGCAAAGGGTAAAAAAAGAAAAAGAAAAGAAAAGAGAGATCAGTTGAATGCATGTGTTTCGATGAGCTAGACGGAGACAGGGGAATGGTGTGCTTATTGAAAGAAAACATACAAGATGAGTGGATATAAGACAGACGCAAGGTCGATGGCTTTTTCGAATTCATCTGAATTCACAATCAAGTACAATTCTCGTTATCTTTGAGATGGGTGAGACATTGTAAAGAGCGGTTAAACCTGCGGGTTAGCCTTAATCGATCAGGAGTGAAAGCCGCTTTTTCATCAATTATACATCTAGAAATGAGATTTATAGTCAACGAATGAAGGGCAAATTGAATCGCGTAAACATGGATGCAGATCTTCTGTGTAGAATTGTAATGTTTTCAATTCCAATTAAAAACAAATATTTAAAAAAAAAGCCAACTATATATATATTATTTTCTTTTTTTAGAGTACATACATGTAGATACTAGAAAATAAAACATATTTCATGTTTCAAACACAAAGAAATTGAAGAAGCCATAGTACCAAGAAAGCATATATAGGCATTATTGTCGTCGTGGCTGTAAACAGACGTTTACCGTCTGTTTACAAAGACTTGGACGCCCCAAAAACAACCAAATAGAAATAATGAGATTGTCCGTAAATATATAAATTAATTAGAATGGATTCTTCATAATTTTTAAGAGAAACAACAACACTATTTTTTTTTGCGCGTGTGCCCGTGTGGGTGTGTGTTTATGTGTGGGTCCGTGCGCGCGTGAGTATGCATATATATATGTGTGTGGGTGAGTGTGTGTATGTGAGAGAGATGTTTTTTGTGGGTGTATATATATGTTTGTGAGTAAGGTTATGTGGGTGTGTATGTGTATGCGTTTGTGTGGGTGTGTACGTGTGCGTGTAATCATTTTATTACATTAAGTTTGTATCAAACATCTGCTTGACTCGCTCAAGTCAGTATTACTAAATACGAATAATATAATAGATATTCAGAAGGAAAAAAAAAAAAATCTAATTTGGCTGTTTGATAGTATGACAGTTTAATTTCATACAAAGACACCCAATCCCTATAGCTCCTCCAATTTTACTCTATAAATGACGAGGTAAAATGAAAAAACGGTGAGCACAATCGCGCTGCTCAATTTATTTCATGACATTATACGAGTCTGACGTTTTTTTATGTTCTAGCGGTCACTGATTTCAGATTGCCTCGTAATTTTCTTTAAGGCAGACTTTCATTAAGGTGTAGAAATGTAGCAAAACGTGGGCGACTCGGTGATATATTACCTCCTAATTTGACAAATTGAAAGGAATTGTCAGCTTCAATCCGGAAAGAATTGCAACACACATATAAACCTGCCTCCAGGACATTTTCTAACATTGCGAGGTTTTGTTTTGTAGACGATTTCGAAGTTGAATTGCGTTTACCTTCTTGTTCGTAATTTGCATCAGATAATCAAATTGTATTTTATGAGCACTTCCATTCTATTTTCCCCCATGCAAATCTATTGGCATGTACTTAACGATTGTAATATCATACTAGTACTCCATTTGATCGTAGTACTATAACACCCGTTATGACATACCCAATATTCAGTACATCATCATTTGAAAAGAGAGTACATCACCCAAAATTACATAATGCCGATGAGTTAACAATAAAAAAAAAACATAAGACCAAGGGAAATATCCATTTTCTGATTATGCATTATCTAACAAAAAAAAAAAAAAAAAAAAAAAACAAAACAAACCCCCCCCCCAAAAAAAAAAAAAAAAAAAAAAAAAAAAAAACAGTAGTCTTCATTTCTGTTAATTCTTCTGTTTATAATATGTACAAAAACTATAAACAGAATTGTGTCACTAGAGTTTCCCTCTCTCTATCTCTCTCCTTCTCTCATGTCACTCTCCCTTTTTCTGCATGTAACATGACAGTGTGTCTTTCCCACTCTTCCCTTCTCCAATAATAATCGAAAGAATTAATTTTGACAATCAATGACATGTTCACTTTAGCATTGCATTAGTCTATCATTACCATACATGCAGGCATTATTTTGCATGATCAATGACAATAATCTATATCTAGCCACACGACTGATGTCTATGATATACGATATGATGGTCTGCTTCGGAAATTACTCCATTTGACTATTGCGAAAACACATGTTCCATGTCTCTTTTATGGCGCTTATGGTTGTAATGACTATGAATAAGAACATTGCAAATAATGATGAAGATATTCATTGCTCCATATTGCTGATGATTATGCGTATGCAGACCTCATTCGTATTTTCCTGCCCGACAATGTAAGACCAGTGTCGTGGAAGGACAACCTGCGTCCAAAAGAAATCATAAACTTTGTGAGAAAGAGTATACCCCCATCAAATAACAAAAAATGGGGAAATGGTAAAGCAACGTCCGATTATCCTACTCTAAAGAGGCGAGTAGAATATGCCAAACAAACCTAATCGATCTACTCCCTGAAATGTTTACCATCCAGTAAACTATTGACTCCCCGGCTGTCCACCCCCCCCCCCCCGCCCCGGGATTGACCAAGCCCGTTTTGCCTCTAAATTCGATAAGCTTATATATTTTCTTAGGTTCTAAAAAAAAAAAAAAAAATGAACGTTCACGCTACCGGTAATCACCAAAAAGATCATCATTGCCCAATAAACCAAGTTAGCCACGTATCAAAAATCAAAGTCACCGCCACCATGACCCTCATGATTAAAAATAATTATTGACATTGACTAAGAGCCCCCGCAGACACATTGATGCTTGCATCTAATTCTTATTAAATAGCAAATTAATTATACAGTCTGTGTCAAATAAAATGGTACATTTGGAAAACATTTTTTTTATAGTGTGAATGTTAATATCAACGTGGTATTGTTTATTATTGTCATAAAGCAGGAATATCACTCTTTCTTCTGCAATTTTTTTCATCACATTTGGTGCAGTATTTTTTGAGATATGACTAATTTTCTACAATCAAGGAAAATCCATTTTTCGCACGCCGTCCCATGCCTTTGTGTACGATTTCGCATAATGACCGTGAATTCAGCGCTCCAGAACAATAGAAGTGCGTAATTTCGATTTGTTCCTCGTCGCACAAAACTTAGCATAACTTTTGTTTTACAAAAGCAAATTATACAGGACAAAGCGCATCAGCAAGAAAAATCTTTTGGCTTTAATTTGGTACCACAAACACACATTATATGAAAAGATTTCACACCTAAATGATTTTTTTCCCCGACTGTACCATTTTTTTTGACACAGACTGTATGTAATCAAATTCATATAAAGCAAAGTTGATATTCCGTTAGGTTAAGTTACCATCACGTTTACCATTATAACCCTCACTTTAACAGTAGTATTAGCTGAATAGTAAGATTAGGACTAGTAGTAGTAGTAGTAGTAGTAGTAGTAGTAGCAGTAGTAGTAGTAGTAGTAGTAGTAGTAGTAGTAGTAGTAGTAGTAGTAGTACTAGTAGTATTAGTGATAGTAGTAGTAGTAGTAGTAGTAGTAGTAGTAGTAGTAGTAGTAGTGATAGTAGTAGTAGTAGTAGTAGTAGTAGTAGTAGTAGTAGTAGTAGTAGTAGTAGTAGAAGTAGCAGCAGCAGTAGTAGAAGTAGTAGTGGTAGTAGTAGTAGGAGGAGAACTAGTATATTTTGACTTCTTTCTTGACTTCATTCACAACTGGGAAATGCTTCCGAAGAAAGTGTTAAAAAAACAATGCTTGTAACATCCAGTCAAACCTTACTCCACCCAATAAAACCTGTATTATATAATGTACAGTTTGTGTAAAAATGATTAAGGTATGAAATCTTCTCAAATGATGTGTGAATGTGGTACCAACTTAAAGCTAAAGAATTATTCTTGCTGATAGACTTTGTTTTGTTTAATTTGCTTTTGTAAAACAAAAGTTATGCTAAATTTTGTGCAGCGATGAGTTAGTCGAAATTACGCACATGTATAATTGTTTCGGTGCGCTGAATTCATGGCTATATTATGTGCGAATCCCATAGAAAAGCATGCGCAAAGTACACTTTTTCTTGATTATAGAAAACTGGTCATATCTCAAGATCTACAGCACTACATGGGATGAACAAATTGCAGAAGAAAGCCTGATTTTCCTACTTAATGAAAAAATCAAACATTTTTAGAATGTGATTGATTTCATACTTTAAAAAAAATTGTTTTCCACTTGTACCATTTTATTTGACACAGACTGGATAATATATAATATAAAGATAAGAATATAGTCATGAGCTTTTTACTAAGCACGCGCTTCTGTATACTTCCGAATACTCTGTTCAAATGCTAAAATAGTACTTTTGAACGCTCCCTTATCTTTTTGCCTTTTTTTTTTTTTTTGATGAAAAATATAATGAGACCAAATGACAATGCTGAACTTAGAACAAATCATCAAAAGAGCATTCAATCACCCAGTCATTTTGACAAAGGATAATGATTTCATTTTCTTAGAATTTCAATCATATCTTACGTAGCCCCGCAAGGCTCTTAGGTATCAGGTTTCAATTCATCTTTCAGTATCTTTAAGAGGAGAATGTTTCCTTTTTAGAATTTCTGTAAAATAGACAAGGTCTTTCATAATTACAACATCCAATATGTCCCCACGTATGGAATATGTAGGCGATGCATTTCTTTGTTTCTCACGTATACGAAATATTTAGCTGTTGTGTGCACAACCCTTTGCCTTTCTTGTGCAGTTGACTACGATATAATTATTATATTTTTTTTGTTGTCTGCATTGTCTGATATACCCAGCATCTTAACGTAATCTAGAAAAAGATTTTTGATCTGTAACATTTCTGAAAATGCGATTTTATTTTTGTTTGTTTTTAAGTAATTGCAAGGATTGTATGTCTATATTAGTCCAGTAAAGAAAAGAAATGACCTAAAACAATTTTAACAGAAACGGAATTTTCAGCATTATCAGCAAATAACATATCGAAAGTATAGGATAATCGAAGCTGTGAACAATGTCTAATTTGCATAAATTCAAAATGGCCGCCATTTGCCAATGCTTGAACTGTAGCCTATATTCGATTCTAAGACTTGGATAAACATAATTTTTGTTTCCATTCCAATGTTTTCATTGTAGATGAATAAGTTAATTGACATCATTTGGATAATTCAATAATATATGTGTTGTTTTAGAGACATTAAAGCATTAGAACAATGACTAATTTGCATATTTTCAAAATGACCGCTATTCAGCATATGTTTTGCCTGCATATCCGGATCTAGGAGTCACCGAAACATAGTTTCTGTGTCTTTACCTATGTTTTCAGGGTAGAGGAATACGTTAATCGACATTATTGAGATCATTAGATAACATAAATGTGTTTTCAGGAACATTGAAGCAGTAGAACAATGACTAATTTGCATAAACTGGCCGCCATTTAGCATTATTTTGCCTGTATAATTATCCTGATCTAGGACTGTTAGAAACACAATTAACGTATAGGCCTACAAGAAATTATTTATATTAATTATATACTGTGAATATACCCCAAAAACCGTAGCAAAGAGATTGATGCCTCATCCCAATACTAAGTACCAGAATCATTTCCGCCATTTTGGATGTCCCATATTACCTGCACTAATGTTGCTGTGTCAGGCAAGCATCCAATGCCACATTGCACCCCTTCACTAAATCAAATTGACCTGTTCACGCTAGTATGATCAAAATGAAACTATAAGCTTACTAAATATACAAAACAATTGAGGTTACCCCCTCAAACACTCTTTCACCATCACATTCTGTGAAATATCAAATTTTACATCAGGGTAAAAAAATGCCGTAAGTTTTACCTCCCTCGTTGGTTTTCAGCAATTTTCTCAGAGAAATTTCGGCATCAGATGCTCTCACGACGATATATTTTCGTATACAGTTCATATGAACAACATTATGGTGCTCACACCGGTCACCGGTCATCGGTCGACGGTCACGACATGATTTCTTTTAGGTGGCCCATATTACCTGCTGGCCCATATTACCTGCATGTACCCTATGTTATCGAATGATCTCAATTCTGCCAATTAACGTATTCCTCTACCCTGACAACATAGGTATAGACCCAGAAGTTATGTTTCTATGACACCTAGATCATGAGATACATGCAAAATATATATTGAATAGCGGCCATTTTTGAGAACATGCAAATTAGTCATTGTTCTACTACTTTAATGTCTATAAAATAACATTTTATGTTATTTATGTTATTAAATTATCCAAATGACGTCAAATAACATATTAATTTACCCCGAAAACATGGGAATAGAAACTAAATTTATGTTTATCCGAGTCTTAGATCCGAATATACATTTCAAACATTGGCAAATGGCGGCCATTTTGAATTTATGCAAATTAGACATTGTTTCACAGCCTCGATTTTCCTTTACTTTTGATATGTTATTTTATTTACTATAATAGTTTATTGCTGAAAATTTTGTTTCTGTTGCAATTTGTTTTGGGTTTCGACATGTTTTCCCCGGTTCTAGGACAATTACCCCTGGACAATTACCCCGGTACATACCCCGAGGACAATAACCCCCGGACAATTACCCCCGGACAATTACCCCCAGACAATTACCCCCCGGACAATTACCCCCCGAGGACAATTACCCCCGGAGAGTTACACCGGTCAACTACCCCCGAACGAATTACCCCCCTCACTTATGATGTTGGAATCAAGCGGCGCCCATTTTGGGTCCGCCCGGTGTCGCAGGTTTCTAATTATTTTCTACTTGATTTTATCATAATGAATCTCTCTTTCTCTTTCATATTTCTCTTTCTCCTTTGCTCTCTCTCTCTCACTTTCTTCTTTTTTCCTTGCTTTTTCTCCCCCCCTTTTACCTTCTGCGCCATGAAAAAATGGGGGGGGGCTTGAGCCCCAAGCCCCCGTTTGGATACTCATATACGCATCAGGAAATATGTAAACGGGCCTCATATTACCTTTTATTTTCATAGAACAATTTGAAAATTCATGAAAGACCACAAATACGCATAATAATCACACATGTTGAATATCTTTGATTCATCTCTGATTCCAACTGATATGATTTTAATTATTTTTGTTTAATTTCACGAAAAATTGATAATCTTGGTCTGAACCCATGGTTTCTAACGGCGGCAATAAAGGTCATAATTAATAACTCCATAAATTAACAAATTAAGTGACAATATAAACTAAAGCTTAATGTCAATTATGCAAAAATAAGGTTAATCGTAAAATTAAATATCATTATTCGTTTGGCCCAGATGACCGCCAATAGAAACCATGGTTTCGGACCACGTATTTTGCAGAATCTACCGTTGGGAATATGAGGGCCAGTTTACATATTTTCTGATGCATATAATGTGCATCCAAACAGGGGGCTTGGGGTGCAAGCCCCCCCCCCCCCTCCCATTTTTTCATGGCGCAGAAGGCGCCGCTAAACAAAACAAAAAGGGGATGGAGGGGTGAGGTGGTGTGTCGAATGGATAAGTCGGCGGACTGACGATCACAAGGTACGCGGTTCGAATCCCGTCCATTCCACTATCCTTTGGCAAGATATTAATCTGCAATTTGCCAGACTTGACCCAGTAAGGTAAATGGGTACGGTAGGAAGAAATTCTCGAATGCGCTAAAAGCGCCCTTTATAAGGGCAGCTATGGTATAGCCGGTAATAATATTAGCTGCGCCACTGAATAGTTTACTAAATTAGTGAGCATTATAAATGCTTAATATTGATATTATTATTAAATTATTATTAAAGGAAAGGAAGGAAAAGGAAAAAAAAAAGGAAAAATAAGAAAGTGTGTGTGTGTGTGTGAGAGAGAGAGGAGAGAGAGAGAGGCAGAGATACAGAAAGGAGGAAGATAAATATAAAAGAGAAAGGGAAAGAGAAAGCCATTAAGATAAGATCAAGTGAAAATAATTCGAAAAACTTGCGACACAGGCGAGACTCACAATGGGCGCGCTTGATTCCAACATCAATTGCCGGTGGAAGGGGGGGGGTAACTGTCCGGGGTAAATGTCCTCGGGGGCAATTGTCCAGGAGTAATTGTCCGGAGGTAATTGTCCTCGGGGCAATTGTCCAGGGGTAATTGTCCGGGGGGTATTGTTCCGGGGGTAATTGTCCTTCGGGGGTAATTGTCCCTGCTGAAAGAACACACTCATTCACAATGTGAAGCACAGTGTGAATCACACTGTGTTTCACATTTGTGAATCATAGTCTGCTCCACAATGTTAAATTGGGGCGTTTTCACATTGTGGTCACACTGTGAACCACACTGTGGTCACAGTGTGGATAACCAGAGAATCACACTGTGAACCACAGTGTGGAACAACGAGACCACACTGTGAAAACGCCCCAATTTAACATTGTGGAAGTTCACATTGTGAAACTTCCACACTGTGAAACCCATCAACAATGTAAAACAAATATCACACTGTGAAACTCCAATCATAATGTTGAAACGTTCTAATTTAATACTGTCCTCATTGTGAAATACCAACAATGAAATATCAATGGATGCACCCAAAATAACACTTAGCATTTTAATCTTTGCTATGGCTCATGAGTCATCAGTTTCTCCTCCAGCTCTATATAGGCTTAATGCCCATAACACAGTGAGGACTATTTCAATTTAACGTTAGATGTTTTCCCATATTATTATATTTTTGATAAAACATTTGTGTCATGGTTTATATTTCGTTAAATTCTTTTTTGATGAATTACACGCTTATTTCTTTATTGCACTTTTTAATTCTAGTGTTTTTAAATTATTTTGTTTTAAAAAAAGACTTGTGTAAAGTATTTAATACTGTTTTAGAAAAGAAGCATGATTAAAACTCGACTAATTACCAAAAATCATTATTATCGCTTTATGATCGATTACAAAATTGAACCACATTATCACATTGTGAGCGGGTAAATTCACAGTGTGAAACCGCACACCACAATGTGAATATTATGTGGAAAACCATATCACAATGTGAAATCATCAACACACTGTTAAATTCGAGCATTTTAAGATAGTCGACTATGTGAACACACTGTGCGACACTGTTCTTTCCAGCAGGGCAGGTTTGTACTAACAAAGAAAAAAAAAAAAAAATAGGAAAAAAATAAAAAAATAAAACAGGGTTTACATATTAAATAATTCGTTTTCAAAAGGGAGAGGAGGTACATTTCTATTAATTACATCGTGCTCGATAATCACTATATTGTCATCTTGTGATCCCGATGAAGTACCTTCATCATCCTGTAATCGACGTCACTGGGTGGTTGATTCTTTATTGAAGAGTGGACTAGTGTCTGTTGCAAGGTTGGGTACACTGCAACAGTAATAACTGCCACAATTATGCGTTATCTCCTCAAAAGTCAACGGTTTGTCCGCATAACGAAACATTTGAAGGACCATGTGAGTACAAAATGAGTCTGACTACTCTGAGACTCTTTTTAAATAAGTCTTCAATACCCACTTGAATATCTTCATGACTCACTTGGAGTGAGGACTCAGACATATAGGCCTAATTTTATTTCTGACGAGTCATGGTGGCTCACTTGATCAATCAAGTGTTTCGTTATACAGCGCGTCTCCCAAAAAAATCCCTCTGATTGGGCGCTAAATAAATTCTAACTTAAAGTGTTATTGATTTTTTTTTCCAAGACTAAACTTGGAATGGGCCAAAAATGACAACTATTACAAAAGAGCCTGTGTTTTTGGAACCAATGAAGCATTTGAAATTTTTCACAGCAATCGCAGAATAATGCAAGCATTTTAAGTACATAATCTTAATTGAGTATAAAGTTAATGTTGGTAATCATTTTTTTAACCCTCCGAGACAAAGGACCCCCCCCGGACAAACGACCCCCTCCGGACAGTACCCCAAGGAGGTACAATGACTCCTCCGTTTGACATAGTGATCCCCCCGGACAAGGACCCCCCGCGACAAGGACCCCCCGGACAAGGACCCCCGGACAATTGACCCCCACAGGCAGGGAGGGGGGAAGCAAATGGGGGGCCCAGGGGGCAGGACTCGACGCGCCAGGCCCGGGGTCGGAAGAGGGGGCGTATCGTCGTGCGGAGCGGATAGGGAATTGCGCCTGGGCTGCGGGCGCGGATAGTAGATGGGCGTGGAGCAGGACAACGACCTCGCGAAAGGACCCCCGCGGGAAAGAACACAGTGCATGTGCACATGGGGGAACACATGACGGGGAAAACAGATAGGGCACACGGGGAACACAGGAGGGAAAACACGAGTCCACACGGGGAAAAGGGGAGTGCACAGGGGGGGACAACCACCACAGGGGGAAAACTGACAACAGGCTGGCACTAAGGGGAAAAAGGGAGGGCACATGGGGAGAGACCAGCGCCAGGGAAAGGGGAAGGGGCACAGGACGGGGCCAAACCAAGAGGAAAAAAAGGGCACACTGGGGGAGAAAACAGAGAGGGCTACAGAGGGTAAAAGGATACCAGCGCACCAGGGGGAAAGGCAGGCCACAGTGGGCGCCCAAAACGAGGAGAAAGAAGGGACTAACGGGGAGAATAAACAGAGGGGCACAGGTAGGAGGAGATCCGAGGACGGAGAGGGCCACCAGGAGGGAAACAGGAGGGCCGAGAGGGCACCAGGGAGCAGTCCAACAGGAAGTGAGCAATGACCGCCCGTAGGTTTGAGCCCCACTTAAACGGGCGATAAGCAGGGAATGGGGCAAATCAGGTGGCTTAGCCACCAAGCGTTTGGATGATGGACGTCACGTCTTAGGAGCCACTACGATTAGAGTGGACCCCACACGCGGGAAAACGCCCCAAGAGGAACAGGGGCGAGCAGGACCGGCACAGAGGGAAAACACTAAGCAGGTGAGACTCCCAGGCGGGGCGAGGTCGGAGGAAGGGGGCTTTAGGTGAAGGGACGGGGGAGGTAGGGGGGTAAATGTGCTGGGAGAACGAGTGAAAAAAAAAAGCGGGAAGCGGGGCAAAAGCAAGAGGAGGAGAGGGAGAAGACAAGAGAAGGGAATGACGAAGCGGGGCAGTAAAGAGAAGGTAAGGAAAAAGAAGGAGGGGCGGGCGCACGAACGAGAACGGCAGGCGGACGGGCGCAGCACGAAAGGGAGGGCGGAATGACGCAAGTGATTGGGAAAGAGGCAGAAGTGGAGGCGGCGCACTGGAGGAGCGGAAGACGCAGGGAAGGCAGGCGGGCAGCAGGCAGACCCAGGTACAAAGGAGGCACGCGGGACGGGGC
>CALNVZ010003430.1:26162842-26182368 GCA_940671915.1 Paracentrotus lividus | reverse complement strand
GGGGTTAATTGTCCTGATACGGTTTTCCCCTATCTTTACTGGACTAGTCTTTTCTCAACTGAATTGAAGTTAATTCTCCGTCGCGCATGCGCAACAGTCGTTGTTCGCGGTTTGCTCAATGCATGGACCTATAACAGGTCCATGCTCAATGTCATGGGCATCCATTCATTCTCTATTCACTTTCCATAAGAAATTTTTTTTTCATGAAAACAAAAAATCTGGTCACCTTTAGACTGAACAGGTTAACGGGATAAATAGATATGATATCCATCGTTTCATTATAACAAAAACAAAAATATCGTTATAGAAAGCATATCTTATTTTCGTCAATTAATTAGGAAATGACATTTCATTTTGACTATTTCTGACTATAGAATCTACTTACTTTCGCCGTTTTAGGAGCTCCTGGCTAATACACGATCACTGGTTCTGCCAATAAGCATTTTTTTTTAATTCTTTAACAAATTAAAAAAATCGATTGACCATAGATCATCTTACTATTATCTGCAGGAGAAACCAAAGATAAATTTTACTCTTAAAGAGACACGTTTCCTTTTATTTTTTTAAAATTTCATTCAGATTTTCACCGAACAATTACTCTGACTAATTATGCTTTGATAGTAGCTATTGTTGTTCAAAGAAGGTCACTAATTAGTTTGATTTGTATTGCTGAGTATTTTAAAATAACTCAGTTAATTCGATAAATCATATCACTTTGTCGTCCTCATCGTACGTCACAAAGAAAAAAAAAGGAGATTATCAGCTCTCTCGACTTCATCTTGCTTCATGAATGAATTAACATAGATGATAAATGGGTGATGATTATAGACCACGATACCGGATATAAATAACGCGTCTATTATTGGTCAAGACACGCTGTCGTGTCATGTTAAGAACAAGAGCGGGAGTGAAAGAAGACGAGAAAAGCTTTGTATGAAATAAACCATGAGATAACACTATAAGCATGAAATAAAATCAAAGTAAAGATAGAATCTTTTATGGATATCCTTATGTCCTCTTAAAAACTCCGAAACAAACACAAATTTTGAACGATACCGGATATAAATAACGCGTCTATTATTGGTCAAGACTCGCTGTCGTGTCATGTTAAGAACTAGAGCGGGAGTGAAAGAAGACGAGAAAAGCTTTGTATGAAATAAACCATGAGATAACACTATAGGCATGAAATAAAATCAAAGTAAAGATAGAATTTTTTATGGATATCCTTATGTCCTCTTAAAAACTCCGAAACAAACACAAATTTTGAACGAAACACCTGATGTAGACGACAAACAGAGATTTACGGGTATTATTTTTTCTTTTAGTTATAACCTATAATCTTTTGATACTAGCTGCACCCGGTGCTACGCGCTGAGGCAGCTAGCAGGTCCACCCCTACAGTTTGAAAAAAGTGTTTCTTTCATTCCCTCGACCCTTCTTTTTACAGCCTTTCGCGAAATTGATAAATGCTTCGGCTCCTGCGAAAAATATAAAACCTGCTCCGCCCCCATAGGGCCTATGGGCCTGATGAAGTTTCTTTTACTTCTTAGTTCTCCTTCTTCGTTCTTTCTATCTTTAACATTTTTTCATTTTTTTTAATTAATCAATTTATTTTAATTATTTATTTATTTTTATTTTTATTATTATTATTATTATTATTATTATTATTTATTTATTTATTTATTTATTTATTTATTTATTTATTTATTGTTTATTTATTTATTTATTTTTTATTTATTATTATTATTATTATTATTATTATTATTATTTTTTTTTCGGGGGGGGTTGGGTGGTGGGGGTTGTAGGCTACCCCATACCCCCCCCCCTCCCCCCCATAGATCTGCTCCTGATTATTCTTTATGTCTTTGTGAATTTTTATTCATTTTATATATTTGGGGGAAGTGATCATTTCATCCCGTCATTTTTTTTTATATAAAAAAGCACTGAAAAGGGGACCTCTGTTGAAAAAAAATTATCTAAAAATGGAAATTGGGCTACTATTATTATCATCTAACTAAGTTATTGTTATTGTTTGTAGTTGCTTTATTATTTTTATTTTTATTGTTGCTTAGGAACTTTTTTGGGGAGGAGGCGCAAAATTCGCACAAGGCTTGATCATTTTAAAGCCTACCGAAATCTGAAAAAATTCCTTCCATCCACTCGGGAGGCCTGTGATAAAGAAATGTGGCCCTTTTTTTTGTGGGGGCTACTTCAATACTTTTAGAATTCTAAGAAAAAATAAAGAAAAAATGCATGTTTAGAAATTCTATTTTTGTAAATTTATTATTTATTATTATTTTTTATTATTATTATTAATTATTATTTTTTTTTTGCGGGGGGGAGGGGGTGGATGGGCAAATGTGTACGTAGCCCTAAATTTTTTTTCCGCGTACCCTTGGAGTAACCTAAAGTTTCCCCGGGGGGTGGATGGGGGTTAGGTGGGGCAGAAGTGTACATAAGATTTTTGCCACATACCCTCGCGTAACCTAGAGGTTTGCTCCGGGGGGGGGGGGGGTGGAGCAATGTGTACGTAAATTTTTTTTTCGCGTACCCTTGCGTCGTAACCTAAAAGTCTTCCGGGGGGGGGGGGGGGTGAGCAATAGTGTAAATATTTTTTTTTTTTCCGCTTAAGCCTACCCTTGGCGAAACCTAGAGGTTTGCCTCTGGGGAGGGGGATGATGGGAAAAAGTGTACGTAATTTTTTTTTCCCCGCGTACCCTTGGCGTAACCTAAAAGCATTTATTTTTTGTAAATTCATTTATTATTTATTATTATTATTATCATTTTTATTTCTTTGGGGGAGGGGGTGGATGGACAAACGTGTACGTAGGCCCTAAAGTTTTTTTTCCCGCGTACCCTTGGCGTAACCTTAAAGTTTTCTGGGGGGATGGAGCAATAGTGTACGTAAATTTTTTTCGCGTAACCTTGTCAAATTCGTTGGGACCCTCGTGGAATTGGAAATGCGAAAAAAAATTATGTTTATTTTAGTTTTTCTGATGGTTGTGATTCAAAACTTTCCCAAAATTTATTAAAAACCTATTTTCTGTGAGGTATATAACGACATAGAAAAACACAACAAATCCATTTTAGAAGAAAGAAATAAATTTAACACAAACCACATACTGACTTGATAATTGCTGTCGTTGCTCGGCTCGCACCCAGCTCAGCTCACTCGCTCACTCAGTCAGTCATCACTGTCAATGCAATATGCATGCTGGATCGCCGTATTTACGTAAATTTCTACCTTTTTTTATTATTAAACACAAACATTGATACCTGATGACTATTTTTGCAAAGATAGTTGATGAACATGACTTTACAATGGTTATTTTACGTCTATTGCAGTTTTAAAGTCCATTTTAACTGTTTTTTATGATGCAGACATGCCAAAATCGATTCGAGAAACAAATTATCTAAAATCCTCTTTTTTCACACAATCGACCTAAAATAACTCAGTATCGTATGTAACCTCGGCCCTGTGTGGAAACCGAAAATACATCGATGATGTGGAAAGGACATTACGCTTACATGCAGGGCGATGTTCTTGAGGGAGGACTGTTGGGTACAGTACATGTGAGTTCTGTGCGAGATGACGTCACGCGTTTGTCGTTTGTTTCGTTCAACGTCGAGCTTCAACACGCCAGTCAATGTGGATTTTTCGTCGAGGAAATCGACGATTGCCTGCACGTCCGACGTCTTGGCGGGCTGAAAATGCGACGTGACATCGACGGGCGGCCGACCCGACCCGAGTGCTGAAGCAGGGGCCTCGGCGAGGCGAATTCAGAGAGGAGATGCAGGTTCGTTGACCCTCCCGTGCAAAGTCTATGGAGGACCCCTTCGAAGTTTGACGGTATTATTATATAGATTATAGCCCGAGCATTTCCCGTCGCGACGAATGTGAAATAATGTGTTATCAATAATTCATTTTGTCACCCATGTAACGAGCATCAATAAATCTCAACTTCGTCACAGTTCTCTCCCTCTCTCTCTCCTCTTCGATTTATTTTTTCCATTTGCACGCATGCTTGTCATGTGATGGTATGTCTAGCTATTGATCCGAAGTTCGGGTCAAGGGCATATGATTGAATCGAACTGAATGTTAATTATTATGCATATATCGATCGAATAATAGGGTGGGGTATAATGCTAATTCCAGGGTTGAAGTTGGCCATGCGATAGGTATACGAAGTTGGCAAAGGAGCAATTGTCATGGAATGAAGAAGGGAGAAAAAATAAGAAAAAAGGGTTATCAAAGTCACTTATAAAAGGACTAATTGTCAGCAACAAAATAACTTATATTTATATATATGTTTATATATATATATATATATATATATATATATATATATATATATATATATATATATATATATATGTGTGTGTGTGTGTGTGTGTGTGTGTGTGTTATGAATAAAAAGTCTAGGACATAACACATATTCATAACACATATATCATCTGGACAAAACGTCGTCATGTCAAAAAAGTTGAGTCTCATCGCACTTATATATATATGTATAATACTAAAGATTATATTTCGATTTTCATTTCCATGGTTGGCGACAAGCAGGTGAAGGCGTGTTTAATTGAAGTATAGGTGGTCCGCTGGGGTGTGAAATGGTGGATACGGGCATGAATGTGGTTTAAAAGGTGAGTAATGTATTTACTGTAGCGTCACCTTTGATCAAACCATGCATCAATGTTCCGGGTCTAGTGACACTACAGTGCGTTCGAAAAAGAACTATACAATTTTGACAAGGCTACCAAATTAAAAATATATGATTCCTGTGGAAAAGGTTTAGATGTATTTAAAGCTCATATTCTCAACTATCATTATGACACAAACAATTCCGTAAATAACGCATTCTTCAGTGAGCAATGCCAACTTTTATGAAGGACACGAAAAATGGCCTGTGCAGAAATTTGCTATTCATTTATCACCTGGGTATGGAATGCCAAGAAGGATTCAAAGAAATAATGAAATGAATCAGCTAACAGAGTAAAAGATATATCAAAAGTCAGAAATAAACAATCAATATTAAGCGAAATGTAGTTTTTAACCGTTTTGTTTTCATATCATTGATTTTTGCTCTGACTTCAGATTATTTTTGTCTTTGTTAGCCGATTTATTCCACTATTACTTGAATCCTTCTTGGCATGCCATACCCAGGTAATAAATGAATAGCGAATTCCTGCGCAGGCTATTTGTGTGTCCTTCATAAAAGTTGGCATTGCTCACTGAAGAGTGCGTTATTTTCGGAATTTTTTGTGTCATAATGATAGTTGAGGATATGAGCTTTATATACATCTAAACCTTTTCCCCAAGAATCATATATTTTTTATTTGGTAGCCTTGTCAAAAGTGTATAGTTCTTTTTGGGACGCACTGTAGACATGGAACTAAACATTTTCAGTAAAACAATAAATGAAACCACCGAGAGAATGCGCTTCATATTCCATTATAGTACATGGGCTAGGGTCGAAACCCTGCACCCCCCCCCCTGCGACTCATGTTCATGGGTATCCTCGTGTAGCTATGGGTCTGGTGAATCGGAAAATTGAGTTTAAGAGAAAAAAAAACTCATTCCCGAGGGACCCTCCATGGAGTTTTCTGACCACGCCCATTTTCCTCACTGAAATGGTTTATATTAAGGGTATGTACAAGAAAACCATGTATAACTTTGCGGGATATCATTCTTATGGAGAAAGTGACCCCTCAAAATGTTGGTCTTGAATAGGGCTACAAGATGATATAAAGTTTTTGCAATTTAATGTAACGTAAATGTCACGAGAGGTCAAAAGGTCACAGAAATTGACCTCTGGCAGAACGCTTTTTCGGTTAAAATATGAATAACAAAGTTTCAATTACTGTCAACTAAATTTGATGAACATATAGCCAAAGTTAATGTAATAGAGCTCAAGAGAATTTATTCCTCTTTTATTTGATGTATAACACATCTCATAATTATCACGCATGACCGCGCAGTGTTCATTTTTACAAAAACGTTACATGACGATTTTTACCCAAAAGTAGCCATTTCCTGTATATGTCTGCCTACTGTACGACGTGTGCTATGGCATATGTGAAAGCTACAAACAAATAAAGTTATTTTGATTTAGAAATTTGTAAGAACTTAATCAACGAGGTGCAATGATTCGTCAGGTCACTCTGATGGCACACATGACCGGCAATATGTAACACACATATATCTTAGCAACGGTTGCTATGTAAGTTATTCTCCCTAGCAACAGGCTATTTAGATCTTGTTATTTCGGAATAGATTTTAATTAACAGTTTCTGAGCATCAGAATAGTATTCCATTGGGCAGTTCACTCCACTGCACTATAGTTTAGGCTAGTAACGGTTGCTAAGCAACACATTTTTAATATCAATTGGGCATAGCAATTTGATATCTTCTAACTGACTACAACAAAGAATTGAATCAAAGCTACATAACTGTGTTAATTTGACCTCCATGACTTTTGATAATTATATCCATGTAACCATGGGTCTTGTGAATAAACACAAGCACAAGCTCATACACACCCACACACACCCACGCCCTCACACCCTCTCACACTCGCACACACCCTAAATAACACACCCACATACACACTCACTCATATTTTATACGGTCCCCCGTGACTTTTGAAAATTATGTTCATGCAACCATTGGTCAGGTGAATGAACAAAAGAACAAGCACATACACACACCCTCTCACCCTCAACTTTTACAAACAATCCCCCCCCCCACACACACACACACAC
The DNA here is from genome assembly GCA_940671915.1 of Paracentrotus lividus. Taxonomy (NCBI): domain Eukaryota; kingdom Metazoa; phylum Echinodermata; class Echinoidea; order Camarodonta; family Echinidae; genus Paracentrotus; species Paracentrotus lividus. Next base: position 26,175,603 of record CALNVZ010003430.1, on the reverse strand, counting down.
ACAAACACACACACACACACACACACACACACATATTTTATGAGGTCACCCATATCCCCTTCCCCCCGTCTTGGCACGGAAAAATGTTTAGATTATTTTGTTTTGTTCGTGAGTTAGTGGTATTCAAACTAAGTTAGCCCAACTATCAGTGCTTCTATGAACTACAATATTAGGCGCCTTGTAAATGTTGACATTTCTTACAAGCACTTTCGTCCGAAATGTGATCGCGATTAAAAATCTACACATTAATTCAATTGACTGATAGTTCCGCCCCATGAAGTATCGTTTAAATTGAATGGACATTAACAAATTCGATTGGAAAGAGTTTAAAGTTGACCGGGAAAATCTATATTAAAATTCCTACCATTTCTAGGGATGGCATCACTTTGTCATCATTGATGTCATACCCCTTTTGAAAGGAATGTTCTGGTTTGAATACAATCAGGGTTCTTTTACATTTGAGCGATCTGTCACTGTGCTATTTGCTAATGGTGATTTTTTTTTTTTTTTTTTTTTTTTTTTTTTTTTTTTTTTTTTTTCTTTTTTATTTGGTGAGCTCTCATAAATCGATGAAACCCGCTTATAAATGCTCCCTATGCTATCCCTATATAATATGCCCCACCTCATCTTCTGTTCTTTAATCTGAATTGTTTCTCCTATTTCCCAAATATTCTCAGTCATAATTCAGCCACCCCTTTCCACATCTCTGTCTCCTTCCCTTACCCAAAGCTCTTGAAAAAGGAAAAAGAAAATATAACTAACGAATTATTTTAAGACAACGAAATGACAATGCATTTTTAAATGTTTAAACCCCAGATCTTGCAATGGGTGATCAAGATATTGGAAAAATCATTTACATTTAAGTAATTAATTGGTCTGTAATTTGCATGGGGTATAGTTTAGGTTCATATCTTTGATGTGATATCTTCCTTAAGGTAATTGTTCCAAACCGGCCGGTAGATTGATTATAGGCACATGTAAGGGGAGTGCATGCTTTTGCAGTCCTCTGCTGTCTATGTTAAACTTTTTAAAGTCATTCTGATTTTCACAGTCACTTTCTAAGCCAGTCCTTTCACTGAGATCACTTTCATTAAGTTCACTATCAGGGTCGGACTGTGCATCATCTGTATTGACAATTTCTTAAAGTACGTCCACAAATTTCTCAAACATTACACTCTTATCCCCCATTTCGGCTTAAAGATCTTGTTTCTATTGCCCAGTTACGTCCATCTCTTTGTCTAGAGAGTTCTGATTTAGGTACATTTGTGCAAGCTTCAATATTCTTGCCTGAAAGTTAACATTGACAAACATGCTATTCTAGGACCCTTGTGCATGAAGGCTGTGTTGCCAAAGCAAATTATTTGTTTTTCTTCTGTAATACTTGTCCACAGCCATATTATTCAGCTTCTTGTTCTCATACAATCTGTTGATTACATAATTTTATGTTGTTTCATAGTCAACTGCCCAAGCTCGTTGATACACACCTTGAATTACCCTGTATGATCTTGATTCCTCGGATACTCCATAGTCCCTTTAATGCACATGTGCTATTACAGCTTGTAAATGCATTCAAGACTAATAAGGCAGACTAGTAACATGATGTACAATGGATATGGCTAGGGTGGTAAGATCAATCCAACACCTTCTCCTGTCTCTACCGGTCTCGAAGATCATGTTGATCCCTTCTAAGACTCTTCTGGAGACATATAGTATAATGAAGCAGGATGAAGAAGATGTCGGAATCGGGGCTCATCACCCTAACAACTGGAAACCACACTTCTTATCGTACAAGATGTACAGCACGTGCAGCATGTTTCTTCCTGTGTAGAATGCAACACATCTGGTTCAACAGTTTCCTTTTCCATCAGGAGTTAGTTGAAAGACCAATTTGTTGCGATGATGATAACTTCATGAAGTGCCATAGTTATGCTGAGGTACAATCTTCAATCTCATAAGTGAAGTCTTACAAACCTTACAAAGTCTTACAAACTTTGCTGTCATCATTGCTTCCAGTCCTTTGGCATCTTTGTCTTCATCCAACTCAAATTTGTCTCTGACACGTCGTCGCATCCTCTCTACACCTTTCACGGACTCTCTCTTGTAGATGTCACTATTAAGCACAGTTGATGATTGAAAGGACAGAGATGATACTATCTTTTTGGAAATATCCCCGAAGGTGGCTGGGATTTAAAGTAGAGTGTCGATACAGCATTGCCATCTTCATGATCTTCAGTGAACTTAGCCTTGCAGGGATTATCAGGTAATTTTGCATCATGAAGGAAGAGAAACATTTGGATTTGTCTTTTGGCAAGAAATCAATCTGTTAAAGACTGTGATGATGCAAAGTTACCTGATCCCAGTTAGGCTATGTCCACTGAAGACGGTTATGCTGTATCCAATACTCTACGTGAAATCTCAGCCACCTTCATGGAAATTTCCCAACTAGCATCTCTGCCCCTTCAGTCAATTAGTACTGACATGTACAAGAGCGAGTCGATGAAGGGCGCAGAGAAGATCCGACAATTAGGCGTCAGTGACAAAATTTGGTTTGGGTGAAACAAAGAGGCTACTAAACGATTAGAAACAGTTTCTTACGATAATGATAACAAGGTGCAATTCCTAAGACTTCTCTTATTAGATTGAAGCAGTTGTACCTCGGCAGACACTCTGTCAGGTCATGAAGTTAAGATCATTGAGACAAATTGGTCTTTCAACTAACTCCTGATGGAAAAGAGAACTTGTGTCGAACTAGATTTGTTGCATTCTACATTAAGAAAGTAACTCCCGTGTAGTGCTGTACATCTTGTACGCTAAGAAGCGCAGATTAAAGTTTGTTAAGGTAAGGATCCCCGATCCTGACATATTCTTCATCCTCTTTCATTATGCTACGTCGTTAGAAGAGTCTTAGAAGGGATCTACCAGACCAGTAAAGGCAACAGAAGGTGTTGTATTGATGTTACCACCCTAGCTTTGTCCGTTGTACATCTTGTTACAGGTGTGCCTCATTAGTCTTGAATGCATTTACAGGCTGTAATAGCACAAGAGCATTAAAGGGACATTTGAATGCCCGAGGAATCAAGATCATACAGGGTAATTCAAGGTGTATATCAACGTGATGGAGGAGCTTTGGCAGTTGACTATGAAACGACAGATGTAATGAACATATTGTATGGGAACAAGAATATCGTGAAGCTGAATAATGTAGTGGTGGACCAGTATTACAGAAGAAAGAAAATACTTTGCTTTGGCAACACGGCCTTCATGCAGAAGCGTCCCAGAACAACATGTGCGTCACTGTAAACTTTCAGGCAAAAAGCTTGCACAAATGTACCTGCATCAGAACTTTCTAGACAAATGGATGAACGTGGCTGGGCAATAGAAACAAGATCTTAAAGCCGAAATGGGGATAGGAGTGTAATGCTTGAGAAATTTGTGGACATACTTCAAGAAATTGTCAATACAGACGATGCAGAGTCCGATGCTGATGGTGAACTCAATGAAAGTGATCTCAGTGAAAGGACTGGCATAGAAAGTGACTGTGAAAATCAGAATGACTTAAAAAAGTTTAACATAGACAGCAGACCACTGCAAAAGCATGCACTACCCTTTTCCATGTGCCTATGATCAATCTACAGGCCGGTTTGGGACAATTACCTAAAAAATATATGAACCTTAAATATACCCGATGCAAATTACGGACCAATTAATAATAATAATTTTTCCAATATTTTGATCACCCATTGCAAGATCTGGGGTTAACACATTAAAAAAATGCATAGTCATTTTGTTGTCTCAAAATAATTTGTTTGTTGTGCTTGCTTTCTTTTTCCTTTTTCAAGAGGTTTGGGAAAGGCAAGGAGGCAGAGATGTGAAAAGGGGTAACTGAATTACGATTGACAATATTTGGGTAACAGGAGAAACGATTAAAGATCAGAAGATGCCGTGGAGCCCTGGGTCGGTTTCAAAAAGCCCTGTAGATTGACCATGGGGACATGGAAAAGGGTAGTACCACAAAGCAATGAACTTGAAAATTCAGTTTGAGGCATGTTTACAGTTTCGTTATATAGTAAAGTCGATATGGGCTATTCCACGGTTACTCACGTTACATTTGGAGACACCTTGACTCATACTTGGAGCTGTAACTCCATTATTATTGATAGGAAGTAAACATCTTTTTATCACAACAAAGTACAAAGTCTGACTATCCTTTGTATAAAAACAAAACGTGAGAAATTTTATTATGCTCCTGGCAAATCTTTAAAATGTGTCGGTTACTCACGTAACATGATTTGGACATGCATAAAATGAAAAGTCGACATCAGTGAAAAGTGTCCTCATACAAGGCTTTTAAGGAAGTTGATTATATCCATTTCAAAGAAGTATATTAGGGAGACAAAATTTGTATATGATTAAAAAAATAAAGAACACATGGTTTTTTACTAGGGGTGCAGATGAAGTGGTTACTCACGTTACGGTTACTCACGTTACATTTTGTCCATGTGATGAGTCAACACATAAAAGTCACTAAAATTCAATAATGTGTGTAGGATGGCCTTTCTTCTTTACCTCCCTGCTTTTTGATGGCACAGTGGTATACATGTAATCAACTTTAACCCGTACACTGCTAAGGGGCAGAAAAGTTGCCATTTCCATGTTTTTCTTTAATTGAGGACTAATTTAGGGGCACCTAAACTATGATAAATGATGAAACATATTTAATTTGAAATATAACAATATAAATTTGAAATTGGATGATTATGTGAGATTTTATAACAAATTACGGCCTAAAAATGGCGAAATGTGCAAATACCGCTAATATATTGCACATTTCGGACTACGACGGCATATTTGAAATTCATGGCTTATGACGCAAATATTTAAAACTAAATGAGAAAAACAAAGTTTTCATTTTAGGTCCTATTATACATCTTACAAGATAGATCATAATTGAGATAAACTAATATGTTTGAATATTGAAATTAATATTCATAAATTTATTTGAAAATATTGACTTTTCAGGATATAAATATTTCATCTTGAAACGTCCAAATGTCCTCAAATTTCGAAAAAAAAACTCGTCAAAAACTATTTGAAAATCAAAATTCAATACATATGAAAATAATTATGATTATTAATTCAATAATGAATATGAAATCATATTTTTGCTGATATATTCAAAATTATGGGCTCTAGAATTCCCCAAAAAACTAAAAAAAAAAACCCTCAGCAGTTACTAGACATTGATTGGGTTAAGGCATTCAATGTATGTTCGAACACTCTTAAAGTGTTTATCTAAACTTTGAGTCTTATTAATGCACTCTCTTGTGAAAAACTTCTATTCAATTTGTTTGTTTTGTATTGCACCACGATGCACTGATATTTTGATGGAAAAAAAGCAAGTCACATCAAAGAGGGTTACCCTCATTTTGCTTTTAATTAAACAAAAAATAACCTTCACAACTCCCACTGAGACTTTAAAACTTGACATCCACAGAAAATTATTCCTAACTTCTAATTTTTACTGGTTACTCACGTTACATGATGGTTACCTCACTTTACACCGGTTATCTACACGTTACAGTTTTTGTCTTTATCATTTATTTAAAATGGGGTATTTTTTTTATGATTTTTGATAGGTGTTCCATTACCTGCTACCCTGCTACACTTCCAATGTCTGCCTATACACCTTTTTTCAATTTGGACTCGACCATTTATCCCGTTTCTGTGAATTGGCTATTTTTGCTCATTTTTTGATGAAGTAATATATCGCCACCCTTTCCTTGGACCTTGTCGATTGACCTAATTGTTTGATCTAAGTTTTCTACACCCGATCCCCCCCTCTCGTAGACAACATGCCCGGGATTCTTGTTTCTTTTGTGTCAAACATTTACAATTAACGTAAATTGCAAAGCTCCAGGTTAAAAATAAGCAAGGTCGTTGAACCTACTCCGGCATGTGTGTAATTTACACTTTAAAAACAGATGCCAGATCAACAATGTTTGATCTGGTATCTGGCGGCGCTGGCGGATATCAAAATATCAGGAATCGTGACATTGTCATAGCAACGAGAGCAGACCGAGCGAGGGAAAAAATATAAACAGGCATTTTCGACATTTCGGTAAAATGATTAAAAAAGGAGGGGCATTTAATGGAGAAAATAGCGGGAGGCGGGAACGGGGAGATGAGGGGTGTATAAAGGACTGCCCATCGATCATACAAGGAGGAGATATAATTAAGAATCAGCACCAAATGACACAACCTAAGTCAATTTATAATCACTCAAGAACAATGTCTTTCAAGTTACTGACTCTCATGTACATGGCACTTTTTCTAATAGGTTCTGTTTTCTATAAGTATGACAGTCAATGACTGAGAAAATCAAACTCTAAGAGAAGAAAGAAAGAAGAAAAGCGTGACCTGCACGTCGCTGTCGCTTCTCACACAACAAACCTTGGTATTTTGTAGTACCATATGTACGTCTCCCGAAATCAACATTTAAGAACGATCGAAAGCATCTAGCAGGGCCCTTATTATTAACAGATAATGATGAAAATGATAAATATAGAATAAAGAGAAGAAAAGCGTTTACAGATCAAGGATTTGGCAGTAAAAATCCTACGAGTTCGTATCGTATTTTTCGCGTGACGTTTATCGCCACACAGAGTACACGCACACAAAATTACATTCCTTCTTATGCAAATACATTTATCAGGAAAGGTGGCGATATATATATTCATGAGCAAAATAGCCAATCACAGAAACGAGATAAATGGTCGAGTCCAAATTGAAAAAGGTGTATAGCAGAAATTGGAAGTGTAGCAGGGTAGCAGGTAATGGAAACACCCGATTTTGATAGTCATCACCGTGTCAAATACTGTTTGAAGGAAGAGAATTTAAAGTCCCACCAATTAACTGTGAAGAATTTTTCTCTCAGAAAACAAAGTCAGTTTTTTTGGTTACTCACGTTACATCACCTGAGCGGTTTACAATATTTCTTTTTGAATGAGTACTACAAATTTTCTTGAAAAGCTGTTGTGTATTTTAAGTAATTTGACTCTTCTAAACTTCAGAAATATATAAAGTGGTATGATGTTGCAATAACAAAATGGTAATAAGGCATATTTCATTTTTTTACTATTTTTCTTGTATTTTGGTACAGAATGGAAGACACAACTTTCGACCATTTTTTTCCAAAGTATATGAAAATAAACTTTTAATTTTTTGTTCCTGAAACTATCATGTATGAAGGACTAAAAGTATTTAAAAATTCAAAAAAATATTTAATTTGAATTTTTAAGCTCATGTCCACCAACCTATGGAATTGCCCATATGACATTTGTCATTAGCCAATATGAAGCATTTCTAAGCGGGTTTCATCAATTTATGAGAGCTCACCAAATAGAAATAAAAAATAATAATAAAAAAAATAATAATAAAAATAATAAAAAAAATAAAAATCAACATTAGCAGATAGCACAGTGACAGATCGCTCAAATGTGAAAGAACCCTGATTGTATTCAAACAAGGAGATTCCTTTGAAAAGGGGTATGAAATCAATGATGACAAAGTGATGCCATCCCTAGGAATGGTAGGAACTTAATATAGGTTTCCCAGTCAATTTTAAACTCTTTCCAATCAAATTTGTTAATGCCCATTCAATTTAAACAATACCTCACGGAGGGAGCTATCAGTTAATTGATATTATGTGTAGATTTTTTAATCGCGATCACATTTCGGACGAAAGTGCTTGTAAGAAATGTCAACATTTACAAGGCGCTTAATGTTGCAGTTCACAAGAGCACTGAAGGCGGGGCCAACATAGGGAACCACTAACCACGAACAGAACAAATAAATCAAACATCCGTGCCAAGACAGGGGAAGGGGAAGGTGACCTCTATAAATTGTTGTGTGTGTGGGTTGTGGGGGTGTGTGGGTGTAAACCTTGTAGGTGTGAATGGGAGTGAGAGTGTGTTTAGTGTGGTTGCTTCTATTGTCAGTCACACCTGTACAATGTTGCGATGAACATTAATTTTCAAAAGGTCACGGGGACCGATATAAAAATATGAGTGGTGTGTATATGTGGGTTGGTTATTTTAGGGTGTGTGCGAGTGGAGAGGGTTGATGAGGGCACGCTGGGTGTTGTGTGGGTGTGTATGAAGCCCTTGTGCTTGTGTTATTCCAAACCCATGTTACATGGAAAATATATAGCAGAAAGTCATGAAGTCAAATTCACAGTTAGTAGCTTTGATTCAATCTCTTTGTTGTAGTGCAGTTAGAAATATCAAGTTTGCTATGCCACCCCAATTTGAACTATATAAAATGTGTTGCTATAGCAACCGTCACTAGCCTAAACTATAGTGCAGTGGAGAGTGAACTGGCCCAATGGAAACTATTCGATCGCTCAGAAACTGTTTAATTAAAATCTATTCCGAATAACAAGATTCTAAATAGCCTGTTGCTAGGGAGAATAACTTACATAGCAACCGTTGCTACAGATATATGTGGTTACCATATTGCCGCGTCATGTGTGCTATTCAGAAAGAAGCCTGACGAATCATTGCACCTCGTTGATAATAGTTCTTACAAATTTCTAAATAAAATAACTTTATTTCGTTTGTAGCTTTCACATATGCCATAGCACACGTGTACAGTAGGCAGACAACATACAGAAATGGCTACTTTTGGTAAATGTCATAAGTTTTTTTTAAAAATCAGTCACCATATGTAACAACAAACCAGAATTTTTTGCTCACTACACAACTGACACTGACAAAAAATAAAGCAAAAAAAAAAAAAAAAAAAAAAAAGGTCAAATATAGGATAACGTAAGAATAATTTATGAGACTGTAGTAATACATCAAATATAAAAACAGGAGGAAGGAATAAAATTCATCTTGAGACATTCATAATATAACCACATTACATTTGAAACAATAATACATAGATAAATCACAAAAAAAAAACAAAACCAAAAAAATAAAAAATTAATAAAAAAATAAATAAAAAATACCCAAATATAAGTTGGAAAACAAAGATATCATTGAACTATATAAGATAAATACTTACAAATATTTAACCAAAGACAAAGACAGAATTACATGCCACGAGGTACACAAATTCAACTTAAGACTTGACCTTTTGCCCTCTCAGTAGAAAAACCCTTTCAAAAACGTACCAATTAATAGACCAACACCATAAATTAAATATCCATCTAATATAGATAACGACCCAACCAAAATCAATATCAGACCAACACATAATATAAAAATAAGAAAAAGGAAAGGGGTCACTTAGCATCCATAAAGAATGATTATCCCGGCCAAAAGTTTTATCATGGTTTTCTTTTGTACATTACAACCAACTCTAATATAAAACATTTCAGTGAGGAAAATCAGAAGGCACAAAAAGCAAAGATAGGGTCAAAAACTCCATGGGGAGGTCCCCTCAGGGAATGAGTTTTTTTTCTGTTAAACTCAATTTTCCGATTCACCAGACCCATAGCTACACGAGGATACCCATGAACATGAGTCGTAGGGGGGTGCAGGGTTTTGACCCTAGCCCATGTACTATTACATATTTTGCCTTTCGAACAATAAAAGGCATGGTAATTATATTGCTACTGAGAATAATCAGAGCGACAGCCTTATATACATTTTTTTTTCTTCTTTTGATACAGCAACAGTGGAGGACCAGGGGGGCGCAAAATGCATGTGCCTCCCTTGTTTTGTTTTCTTTCAAAACCACGCATTTAATTGACATGTATCAACAGACAAATATGCGAGTGCTGCCCCCCCCCCCCCCTCTTTCATATCATGGATTTGCCGCTAGACGTTCTTTAGGCTATTCTAGAAACCTCTTAGATGTCTTTGCAGATTCAAATTTCTTTATTTAATTAAAGAATCTCACTTTGTGGTAAATGGGTCTAATTTGAAAACAACATTGTGATTAAAGTAAAAACTCATAAATTAAAAATTAGCGAAAGAAATTACACACATGACTGGGCTAGTTGTTTTATTGGTCGGCCCAACGGCTATTTTAGCCCGTTTACTTTAAAAATTGTGTTATCAAACCTGGTTTGCAGATCACAATTCACGGCTTTCTATGAATTGCAGCGGCATATTCAATACTTTCCCTCAATTATTGTTCACTTAAGTCGACCACGACGAAGGTGTTATAAAAACGCTGAAGAATTTCAAACTGTGGCGTTGTTTTACACAGTGTTCACATAGTTACATTCAATATCACCCCTCTTAATGTAGAAATTGTGATTCCCAGTGTTAAAATGCTTGAGAAACTCTGTCCTGCCAATATGGGATTAAAACTAAGCATTATTTTGTTACCAGACGATGTTATCATGAGTGTTGCCCCCCAAAAAATTACATATAAAATGTAATGGTCCACTTTTGTTTTTCATCTTCATATAAAAACTTATAGAATCAATAATAAGTTATCAGATACATACGCTAAATCATTGTTTTATATACATGTACATGCGTTAAATTTAAACACACACACACACACACACACACACACACATATATTTACACATATATATATATAAAATCCTCAAAAAGTTAAATAAATAAAAAGACATTAAATCTGGTCGTAGCTCTTATTCATCTCCTCTTTTTAAAATGCCAATCAATCAAGGTTTCCCATAAATGCATTCAGCTATATTTGGTAATTTATGTCCTTTGGTGTTTACATTTCTTTAGTTCCCTACACCATAAACTGATAAATCCAATCACCGGCCAAAATTCCCATCACCAGCCTAAAAATGTATAACCTGTTGATCCAAATTGTTGCCGTTATATCATTTTGTCACTTTATCATGTAAATCTTGCCACTCATGAGTCTTACTATAAATATGAAATGATGACTGAAAATAAGAAAGCGATGAATAGGGCTGGGAGAACAGGGCTGGAGATGGGGGGGAGAGAGAGAGAGAAATAGTCAGAAGGAAAAGAATGGACAAGCCAATCACTGCATTGAAACGTTAAACATAAAAATAATCCTTGCTTTTTCGAAGAATGCCGTAGGCACTTAGAGCAAGCACTAACCACTTATAGACTATTTCTTTTAGAAAGAAAAAAAAAATCACAAAATACCGCTGCTTCAGCTTCTATAACTCTATAACTGTCATAACCTTTAATGTATTCCCGATCACTTCAATAGTGTATTGCGGTGAATAAAATATATTCGTTAGCAACCATTGTTTGGTAATGACGAAAGCAGTTGCTATGCATTTGTAATGGACGACTTCGAATACATTACCATTATAAATTGATTTGATTCTGAAAATGCGCTTTCATGTTTTCTGTCCATTAGTTTGGACTCACCTAAATGTACAGTCTGTGCGGTAATAATTTACTGCATATTAATCATATCTACACATCAAGGGCGTCTGTATAATACTTTATCTTTAATCGATATGTTTTCGAATTATATTTAGTTTTTCTTTATATTTACTTTCCAGCATGATCGTGATTTTTTTTATGTGGCCTTTGCGAATGTAACAAGTTTAATTTGCAAAATGGGGGTAATCATGTTCATTTCATAAAAATGGTACACGCAAGGGAAACCCTTTTTTGTGTTCATGGCCTATTACTATGTGCAAAACCTAATCAAAGCCAGTAAACGGGCAAATGTTTTGACTTTTTTTTTGGATTGTTTTTTTTTGTCTGGTCTTTGGATTGAAAATTCTATAAATATTTATCTCAAGAACTACAGCACCACATGCGATTAAAAAACAATTACAGAAGAAAGTCTTTTCCCCGGCTTTATGGAGATATAATACTACCACGTTGTGATTAATCTTTTTATTATAAGAAAAAAATGTTTTTATTAAAACTTTTACAATTTCATTTGATACAAGTTGTGACATGGACCGATATGAAAATTCAATAGCAACCAGTGACTGCAACCGACAGGAGGGCATGTATGAAAAAGTGTGCTTCTTCTGCTCGCAAATCCATAAGTGCCAAGGGACTGAATTCTTTGAAATAGCTCATGTATTATTCCAATTTTTGGCAGGATTACTTTTTCATTTCCGTCAAAACACAACTGACCGGCCAATATTTGTTTGGAATCTTTTTGATTCATTCCTTTATGGCGTCAGTAATCTTGGTGTTAGAGAAGGTAAATTGCGTACTTTAACATATTTAACGTATTGCGTACTTTCCATTTTGTCTAATATCCATTTGGTCTGATATCTACATGGTCTAACACCACTTGGTCAATTCCAGAAGCAAACTGGTAATAGAAAAAAAATTGATCCGGGAATTAAACTAAAATGCAGTTATTTGACTATTAAACCAAGTGGTAATTAGACTGAATGAGAATTAGACGAAGTATGTATTAAACCAAAAGGAAACTAGACCAAATTATTTGGTAGACTAAATGTGGCAAACAGAAAATTGGACCAATTGTTGTTCGACCAAGTGGATACAAACCTTTGAGTCAACTCATCCTTTTATGTACTGTCACAGATGGCCAGATAAGAAAACGTACAAGGAACGGTTTTTTTTCCGGTTTGCAGTTCTTACACTCCGTGATTTAATGCTTATTTTAACATCAGTTAATATCCGCTAAAACTGTCCCCTCTTCCTCTTGGATTAACATGTGACATACGTGATAAGGCATACATATGTATGATATTGCAAGCTATTGAATTTTATTCAGGTGATTAAAACAATCGTACACTTCATCAAGTATCAGCAAAATGGAATGCAATTTCACAATTCAAAGTGTGCAAATGAATC
>CALNVZ010003430.1:26147758-26160929 GCA_940671915.1 Paracentrotus lividus | reverse complement strand
TGAATAACCTACATTTCTGTTGTTACTTGATGTTACCATTAATTTTATATACATTATATACCTGAAATGATTGTTTGAATTTCAATTATCAACTGCATTACGACAGAATCCTCAAATATATTTATTATTGTTCAAGATCCTCTGGTTGATCTCCTTAATATACTTCACACGTATATGCGTAAGTTTATCGTTTGCGAGTCAATTGAAACGACCTGGAATATTTAAGCTGATTAATTATCATCTGCATTATAGATGCCCTATTGATTTTATTTGATCTGTTGATACATGAACCATAGACCAACGAAGATACCAAGGTCATTTTCGACTCTTAGCTGCTAGGTATTGAATGAATCGTATTCCGCTAAGAAATGATATATGGTTGTTATCGTTATTTATAGATAAATGATATGGTAACTATTAATTGTCGCGTGTGTTTGTATTGTTTATTGTTCTATTGTTCAATTCTATTTCAAAATTTCTTCTTTAAGAACTTTTTTTGGGGGGGGGCAAAAGCTACTGCTTATTCCATAACAGAGAGCTAGTGGAGTAAAATTGAGTCAAAGAAGAGCCTAAGCTTTCGATCCTGGCAGAATCCTCTTCAGAGACAAAAAATACCCCTTTTTGTGAAATGTGTAGGCTAATCCCGAAATGTTATTTGCCATTTCCATGGCTGTGCAGACGAAAAAGTGTATAAAAAAAGAGGCAGAATAGTCTTACTTAAAGATAAAATTGATCCACTGTATTGGATGATGAGATGAGTTGCAGAGATTTTATTGGCGAGAGAGTGGGTGATATGAGGTGGGTCCCACCACCGTTATTATCCATGACCATATTGACCGAGATATATTCGGGCTGACTTCATCCCCCGAGAATCACGTGATAGGCAGACGGCGGGAAAGACGTAGGAATCCGCGCGCTCTGGGGAGGCGCGAAACAAGAATGGACAGAATAAGGAATTAATAAGGGTAACCAGGTGTCCTGTACTTTGGAGGGAAGGGGAGAGGTATGAACATAAACTTCCCAGAAGTTTGAAGAAGTTTGGTAGGATGGAAATTGATATTCTATATTGCATGTAATTTTTTTAAATTTTTTTTTTCATTTTTATCTTCATACATACAACATGTAAAGCAAGGACACAAAAATGGACCTGTAAACTGATTAGAAATAAAAGAATAAAACTACATGAGCTATTTTTGTATTTTCATTTAAGAGTATACATGATGTCTTTATCAAACAACCAAAACGTTTTGTTTTTTAACTTTAAAGTGAATTTGGTGTAGATAATTTCTGGGAGATGTTTACATACAAGGTCAGAAAGCGTGATAAAAGCAAGTTTCAAAGCCTGATGAACTCCTTTAGCCATTTTGAAATGATAAACATTGGTCTATAATACATGAGAAATAGCGTAAGTGTTTTTTTTTTTTGTTTTTTTTTTTTTCCTTTTTATAATGACGTGTGTTTCAATTTACACGTGCCACACTCGACCAAGGTGACATAAATAGGTACAGGTAGGAATATATTCCTAAAATCCAGTGTGAACACTATTAGGGTAGCCTGACTAAGCAGATTAGGTAAAAAAATAAGTGTTTAGAAAACATCAGGTTTGGATATTGTATAAAGAAATGTATAATGTTGTCTACCATTATTAACCTATATTATAACCAACATGGTTATACCCGAGCTGCATGGTGAAAAAAAAAGAACCAAATGACCAGATGAAATCAACAGGTAAGGTTCTACATAGGTCATGGGACATTCTTTCGTTTATCACCATTGAAACCTCACTCCTGCTGCACTTTCCTCTTATCCATGTCACTTCATACCCTACCCCCAACCAATAAGATCCATTCCTAAATTTGGAGTAATTTGAAACGGAGTAGAAAAGAGCTTGAGTCTGTTATACTCTATCTTTTAAACTCGACAGAGTGCCATGACATTGGTTTGGCGGGAGTGTAGAGGAAATGGAAAGCATTCAGGTCAAGAAAAAAAGGGGGGAAAAGAACGAAAAGAAGCTGTTAGTATGCATAATTGGTACCCTTACACAGAACGTGATAGCCAACTCAAGGGGTTGACGTATTTCATTTATTCAATATTAAATTTTCATAAAGCTGCACTTAACAATTTTTTTTTCTCAATTAAGTAATAAGAGGACTGGTACTTGACAAATTGTACTAAGAGAGGAATACCCGAGAACTCTATCGATCAAAATGCGTATTTTAGATGATTGATATTCAGATTAAAACAAGAATTCTGCCTAATCCTGAATTTATGGTGAGATCCCTCAATAACGTATGATTATGAAGTGATGGGGAGTTGCCACTCTGTATTATACGACTGTCTGGATCAACAACAGCTCTGCTTTCATTCTGTTCAGTTTCAATTTTATATTTTTACTATACCCACTCCAACTCTCTCTCTCTCTATCTATCTCTTTCCCTCCCATTTTCCTTTTCTCTAGTTATCTTTCTCCATCTTTTCTCTCTCGTGTTATCTTTCTCCCTCTCTCTTGGTTTATGTTATTAATAATTCTTTCTGTGTTTTTGATTCTATATATCCTTTTTCCTCCATCAATGTCCTATTCTGTTCTTTCTCTCTCCCAAATGCAACAAATACATATCTGCGATATTGTTTCCTTATATCTATTATTGTTTTAAGTTAAATTTATATTAAAGATCCAACTAACAAGGAAAGCAGTATTCCAAGAAATAATAACATGTTAAACTTTATTCCAATGACAGTTCCAAGGAATTATTGTGCAAATTTCCTGGCGTGGCTTTGATGCTATACTTCTTCATCGACATTAACGCCTTGATGACGTGGTTACCAATTACCTTCTTGGAGGTCATTCACTGAAGCAATAGGGAGGATTTAACACCAGCATATTGGCAAGCTTAACGCACCGCGACAATTTCAATTAATGGGTCTTAAAGGAGGAGTCCGGGCTGAAATTCAAAAGTTATGTAAAGTAAAGTAAAATTTAACAAGCACAACACAGAAAATTTCATCAAAATCGGATGAAAAATAACAAAGTTATGCATTTTCCCTTAATCAGAATATGCGGAGAGTAAAACATGTCAACATGTTGTAAATGCATTTTTTTGATCACATTGAAGTTACGCGCCAACTTCACTTTTAGGTCCTCTGATAACTTCTGGGATATTTTCAAGTTTTTTGACGGGCTCTCGCACGTACACCTCGACTTCCGCAGCTCGTTACACGACACCATAACCCTAAGTCAGCACCTTTCCGTACGCCCTCCTTGTCAAAATTGTCTTAATTCTTGATGAATCGCAAATCACTGATTTATGGTTCCAGCGTGGGCTGTAAATCGGCCAAGATCGGTCTTAGTTCAAATGCCGCTAGGATGCAGAGCAGCACCCGTGCGCTTAATGGGAGAAAAACAAATATACCTAGAACGACATATTACACTAATTGGGATACCTGAAATCCTTGCGGCTCTTTGATCGAGACTGAGAAATAAATCTCTGTCATGTAGCCGTTATACTATGCAAATACGTTAGTCGCCATTTCGGCCAGAATAATAATAAAAAAAAAAAATAATAATAATGATTAAAGCCCTCGCGGTATGGGGTACAAATATACAACACCATTATCATAACCAATGCACTTTATATTGATTAAGCAAATTAGGCTCACAAGTGATGTTTCCAGTCCTTAACAGTGTTGAAACATATCAATCTTTTCTATCAATCCTGTCAGATTTAGTGTGCTCTTAGCTCCCTCCGAAATTGTTTATGCACCATGTTGAACAGCAATACTTGGACGAAAACTGTGGACGAAACTTTTTGTCCGTATTTTGAAACTTCCTGTAAGTCGATATACCTTTCATAAAATTGCGGACCTGCTGTTCTTCGAGTTCCATATCTTGAAATGCTATTGCGGTCATTGCTACATCACTTGTTTTACCGAATACGATAACATTCCAATTTTTTAGCGGAATTGTGAAACTGCCTCTAACATGCACCAAACACTCAAAAGCTGAAACTCAGATGCTAATTTAGCCGCGTTATCATTCTGACCGCCTCCCCTAGCATACCATTTCAATTATATCCAACCCGCATGTGAACAAACATTATTCTTGTGAACTTAGTTTAGAAGAGGCCGTCGATGGTTTATGCAGGTATTTCCTCGGGCGGGTTCATTCAAGGCCAGTCTGGGACATGCAGCGTGTCGCTCAACGACACATGCGGTTATTTTT
The DNA here is from genome assembly GCA_940671915.1 of Paracentrotus lividus. Classification (NCBI taxonomy): domain Eukaryota; kingdom Metazoa; phylum Echinodermata; class Echinoidea; order Camarodonta; family Echinidae; genus Paracentrotus; species Paracentrotus lividus. The sequence goes on along the minus strand of CALNVZ010003430.1, from coordinate 26,156,710 downwards.
ATTATGAACAAGTCCAGTTGTGTGTGTGGTTGACAGTTGATGACTGTTAGCAACGATGGTTAGCGTATGGCCAGGAGTGTTTAGAAAGAATTGTGCTGCTGTAGGTTGAACGCGTCAACCACGATCATGTAGGTATCTTCATTAGATATCAAACAACTCTGACGGCGCCGTGATTGCTCGAGTGTGTGATAGCGTGGATGGCAGATATATTAATGTTCGAATTGGTAGTGTGGTAGTGGTGTGTAGATATCATGGTTAATTGTAAAGTACGAAATGAGTTTGAATAATGTTGTCGCTTGTAGTTTATGTACTCTGCTACGCCCATGAAGCATCATCATTAGATTGTGAAACACGGTCTCTCAGTGGTGAGTGTAAGGTGTGTATACGTCATGGCCGTGCATTTAAAGCTGATATTGATGTTTGAGATTGATGATGCCGGGTCGTAGGGATGTTGAAATAATGTTAATGTTGCTAGATAATAGTGACCAACGACAAGATGCGACATTCCTTCGATTAAATAATGAAACCAAGTAAATAGGTGGCAATATCTCGTATGATGGTTAAGATGAAAAAGATGTGGCGAGTGGTGATTGTGGTCGGTGGTCGGTTCGGTGGTGTGGCTTTAGCTCTGGGTGCTTTAAGTAATTGATGATTTGTAGATGCATTGGTTCAGCGACCTACATACGACCGCTCTTCATTAGATATGAAACAATCTCAGCGCGATGATGTTATATTTTGCGCCGTATGGATGGTTGAACTTAGGTCGATATCAACGTTCGCAAATGGTGATTGGTAAGTGGTTGGTGTGTGGTGGTGGTAGTGATTGTTACGATGTAATGTGCTATTACATGAACGTGTCAAAACCCACCATGCCAATTTTTTATTTCTCATATGAAAACAAGTCTCAAGGGAGGGTTGGGAAATGCGATTTATTTTTTTTTATTTTTTTTTCAACAGTAAGTATTTTCTAAAGATGAACCAACTCATATATTTCTCGCCAAAATCTTGCTTGTTCCGCTTTGTTGCGTATGACAAATCACATATTGATATTGCCCAATATCATGGTATGACTAAATGAATGATAGTACCTAAAACCAGCGTCAAACTATTATAAACTCATTACACACAACTCAATACTTTCTCTGTCTAACAGGAATAGTATAAAACAACGCTGCATCTACATTAAAAATTCACGGTTTCGGTCACATGAACTTAGCATTGAGATGATGAGAAGCTGCAATAATTCAGCGTCGGTCAGGTTGTATCTCGTTTCAAATTCTACGAGCTATGCTATCGAGATCGACGAGAAAGGGCGTCATAGAATTCAATTGGTGTTACTAATTCAAGCTAACTTGTTCTCGACCCCAACACGATTATCGTCTTTGATTCAAGTGAAATTTAAAAGGGTGTCCCTTTTACAAGTCAACAATGCGGCGACATCCAATCCGTTGCCTCTATAAATAGTTCCTGAATTAATATCACGTTTGCTAATGACGTGTATATTAGGTTTACTTATTAGTATTGTAATGCATGAACATCATTAAACAGCGATAAATTGAGTACAGCCCATTACACGGAATCTTTTGTGTAAGCTGAAGTGAGAAGAAAATAACAATCTCGAACAGGTTTGTGAGCTGTTGGGAAGCTTCATCGTTACTCCGTCTAATAGGTACAGGTACTTTAAATTCGTATCCTCCACATATCAAGGTTTATTATTTATTTTCGCTCAGGATCCCCCTCGTTCAGAAGTAGCTAATTAAAACCGTTGATTATAGCAACTATTCACTTTATTTACGATCACCCAGTGTTTATGTAACCACAAAAATATAAAATAGATCCACTAAACTCAAAACTTGTGCCGTTACGAGGTAAGGATTTATGTTCAATGGTGAATCAAATGTAATCACCCATCCTATACCAATAAATGGAGGTATGATTATAAGTAGAATAGGTTAACAAGGAGTCACCAAACTTGTTACTTGATTAGGACACAAAAGCTCTGCTTGATCATGTTGCCATCACCATATCATCCATGAATAAAACACAATATATCACTGTGTTCATTTAACCTCCCATTCAAGTCCATCTTCTTCATTATTCCTTATAATTCTCGATTTTCCAGATAACGTCTGATTGCAAAATTAATATAGACAGCTGCCCACACATTCCCGCAGGAGTGTCGTCGTCATGCGCAACATCCCAGCATTATAACAGTCTGCTTTATATGTCGCGTTTCGATGGTCTGAAGTTGATCATATGTGGTGCTCAATCATAGTTAACGATTTAACTCTCTGATGCTTCAAGAGTATATCCAACATCTAAGTCCTATAAGGGATTGTTTGATCGTATAAGAGATAATCATTGTCAATAGCCTACGTTTAGCAATGATAGATGATATGAAGTCTTTTTAATAACAATCGACTATTCATGTATGCTGTTGCAACTAATCTGAATGAACGGCCTCTTTAATAAGTTACTATGTTATATACAGACGATCATCGTTGGTGGTTTCCTGGCGTTCATGTATATCCTCAATCACGTTTTGCAAATAGAATTTCAATACATGAACTGATCTGCGGGATATATATTGTTACTCTCATAAAGATTAGATCTTTTTTAATATTATTCTTATGTTGTTTTCTCATCTACTGCCTTTTGAACTCAAGATACCATTTGATTAATTTGAGAAGAAACAAAATACTGAATTATTGGCTTTGATTCATATATCTATACATTGAAATTGAATAGCCAAATTTATAAGAATATGCTCTATTGCTCAATTAATTTTTCAGTAAATTGTCAATTATTATATCTTATGCATAACTTTCTTGGCTGTTCTCTTTGTTCATTGTCGAATTGTTTCAATCTTTATTTTATTCATTTTCTTGGTCTCTTCTTTGCATTGAGCAAATGACCATTCGGTATAACGATATTCAGTTTCATATCTCATTTAAGTTCTTTGGCAAAACCCACTGGTTTACATAATCAGCCAGGCCTTGGCCCTCATATTTTTGACCTTGTTGTCGCGTGCAATAATACTGCCAAGCGGCTGTGTCTTTTACATGCTATCAATTTAGCACCTGGAGCATGATGCTGTCGATCCAAGTGTTTATGGGGATTCCTTTTTCTTGCAAACATGGAGCAATACGGGTGATTATCGAACCCAAGAAATTCCGGCTCAAGACCATTTCCTCCATCCAGTTCTATCTCGATATCTTTTCTTTCGCATATGATTTTTATCGTTGGCCATTCGCATGTGCCGGATTTATGTTCTGTTTTAATGATTCCTTTTCTCCGTCTCTTTTATATCCCGCCATTCGATGATTCTTCCCGCCATTGCGTAAATCACGATTTTCTGCCAAGGATCAAGCAAGCTTGTTATACTCCAAGACATAGCTCCAAAAGAGTTACATTAAATGTCATGGTGTTTCCCGTGCAGGGATCTTTCAAACTGCGACCCTTTTTTCTCCAGCATTACTTAAATAAAAGCATTCTGACTAGGGTGACATGATACCTGAATACTTGAAGTTACATTCATGATGCGATCAGCAAACACCAGTTTTCTTTGAAAATAGCGCGGTCAGCAGATAAACGAGAGCATTTTATTTCATAGGCCGGTCTTATAAATAAACCGAGATTTACATTAAACGTGTTTATGAAGTCACCCCTCATTAATGGTATGTTTGATGTTCAATTGCAATGACACAAACAAAACTCGAGTAAATACCAGTCGGGTAACAACAGGTCGACAGTGAACGAATGTAACCTCTCTGCGATGTGATATACATCGCATGTCATTTTTCAGACACGCACGTTGCAATATGACACGCAGAAGGCTTTAACAATGCTTCTCGCTACAGAAAACGTAGGATCGCAGAAAATTTTCCCCACGACTTGCTGCCTAAAGCAGTCGTGCGGGACCGTAGCCAACGATTTGGTTGTGGCATAGCGCACTACGGTAACCCAAATGTCGTGGTTTTTTTCGGTATCTTCTATTCTTATTTCTCTCTCATCCACTTTTCTGTTCTTATACATTCTGTCTAAATTTAATGTCAGTGTCTCTGCCATCCCTATCTCTTCTTCTCTTTTAACTCTTTCTGCATATATCTGTTCTTTTTTTTCTTCCCTTAAAATGTTATTCATTTGTATTTGTTTTTATAAAGAAGGGATGTTATTTACTACTTTTCTCCCTCAGATGTTTACTGCTGAAAGAGAGCAAATGCAAACATTATGTTGTCGTGAGTGTGCTGTTTTTGTGTGCGTGTGCGTTGTTTTTTTCATGGCCGCCCTTTTTGCAATTAATCAAGAATCCATAATAGGTAATGGCCGGTTATAGCGAACATTTGTTGCATTTACAGAAGGACAAAATGTGCCTTTACGGCACGAAATGGTTACCTAATTCGGTTATTCTGATCTGTATAAAGTATACATTTTCTCTTCAGTGGCGAGAATCATCAAATATAAAATGTCATCTACCATCTTACATGATTCACCATCATTGAGTATCAATACCTGTTATGATAGATTTGACGCATTCGAGCATGAAATGAAATTTAATTGTGTTACAAGAGCCTTAGAATCATGTCTGTGCTTTGGCAATGCAAAATTAACAATATGTTAAATACCTTACCATTCTACCTGAAAATATATTTGTTATCGGAATATTTTACGTCAATAGGCCTGCTTCAATTCGTGTCTAGCAAGCAATCAATTTAAATAACTATAAAAACGTGGGAACCGAATATTCACTTGACAATTAAAGAAATGGAAAATCCCATTTAAAGTAATAGTTGTGTATAATAATTTAATAAAAACGACTTGACATTAGTCATTGCCAAAGAAATCCATTTTATCGTTAACGGCAGGGGCGGAATATTTTAATATATTTTGTATTACTAAAGGTATTCAAAAGTGCCATAATGGAATTCAAAATTGACCGACAAGTACAGAAATAAAGATGCAAAGGATGCGTTTCCTGCAAACTATTTTTTTTCTATTCAGAGTCTCTCCACGAGACTCGTTTCTTGCGAATTCTTTCGTCGTATTTCTTCTCTCTTTTCCGCTTTATTTAGGGACATATACACAAAAAACGACCGTTTTAGAAAATTACCAATGACTTATGCTCGACCATTCTAGTGGTTTAATAAATTCCACTAGTTCTTAATAAAAGGAGTATACTTTCAAATAAATTTCAACCTAAAAAACTGGTGATTTCAGATTTACCGTCGTACTAACCGCTAATCATCATTTTGCCACATTTTACAAAACACGTTTAGAGATCTATTTATATCTCTTTTATCTCCTTCATTTGACTGGGGTTATATAAAGTCAGAATGATAGCAAGCAAAGTATACTTATTAATGTCACACAACATATAGGCACTCAGACTCCAGGAAGATAAACGGATCGGGAGGATAAAGCAAATGGCCGCCATCGTTGGTTCGGTCTTTGAACATTGTCATCGATAGGAAGCATCCAAAGTGATCGGAAATGTAAACCCTACCTGACGACCCCAAATGGGTGAGTAGGTTAGAATGTCATGGGCGGAGGGTGGCGGGGGGGGCCGTCCGTTCACTTATACGCAAATTACAACGTTGGAATGCTAGAGTATAGCATTGACCAAAACGGCGGCAAAAGTTGTGAGATTTCTTGCTACGTATTGATGGAGCGCCGTTCATCTTTTGGAGACATATGCAAATTAAAGAATTTCGGCGTGTCCGTTTCTACTCGCTATATAGTTCTAATTTTTACGATTTAGGATTGGTTGTTGTTTTGTAGATTTGTTCTCCTTTAAATATGGACAGACATTGTTCTTTTCCGGATTCTGCCCACTATTTCATTAACTGCGCTATCTCGGTTCTTCTTCTTTATTTTCACTTGATCTCCGATGCATAATCTACCTTGCTTTCTCAGCTGATATTCTAATACTTGTTTTACATTTGAATCAATCAGTTCACTCATACCTTCAATTACGAATATTCATAAATAGCAGATCGGAAAACGTAATCTATGCAGCTGCACTGTTATAATCAACGAGTATACGGCAAGCATCACCATATATTGTAATTAGCAATGCATGCAAGAAATTCTAATAAAAGCACTGGGCTTTTATCCAGGACGCCCATGTATTATTTCATTTAAAATCACTCAATCTTCGCAGCTCTACACCATTCACCCTCCGTCTCTCTTTTCTTCTCCCTGTCTTTTTTAACCAGCTATGAAATAAATCTGCACACTGTAATACATTAAATTGTTGAATCGATCAATGCTTTGCACTTATATTGTTGTTTGATATTTCGTCTTCTCTAACTTGGCTCTTATAGTATCTCATTTGACTCACATGAAACCCTTTTTTTAGGGTAAGGCCCCTCCTATCCTTCGCAATTTTCTAACATCCCTTGCCCATGCTAAACATACAAGACAAGAGCAATCTTTATCATTCATATCAGTCGCTAAGTTTCTACTTGTAAAAGTGTATTGAGTTACGAGATCTAATATTCATCGTATTTCTTTTATGTTACAGGGCACTGATGTTATACATTTTTTCTTCAGTCCGTCGCTCTGCCTCCACTACATCCAATCCACATGCAGAGCTGAAGTGCAATTTGCCATGCTCATTAACGCTAGGATTTGCTTTGCATTTCCCCTATGTCAAAACAGATTCAAAGGTATGTGAGAAAAGGAGGCGCTGCTCATAATGTTAAAGCTCGAACTTTTCGGACACTCGCTTTTGCTTTTTGTTTGCCTTCAGGATTGTTGTGAAAAATCGTTGCCTTCTTTGAACAATGACACTAATGAATGAACATGTCATACATCACATACATTATTTTAATATAGTTCACTGATGATGCCGCATAACATTTCTTATGTTATTTGAAATCATTATGTGCTTCATACTACTCGGTGATTATTTCCAATCTTACGTTGTTCAAATTAACCCCCATTCTTGCCTTCTCCCCCATTCTTTAGCCACGGGTCCTACAACAAAGCCCATCCAGCCGACGCAAAAATGTTACATAATATTCCACTTCTTGGCTTAATCCGTGCGTAATTATGCAGAAAACGCTAATGGAAAGTTATCCAGGGTAAAGCTTTGTCACTCATTTATATAATTCTACATAACATTTGACATTGACAATTTTGAAAAGGTTCAGATGTTTTTAATGTTATTATGTGAACAAACTAACGTACGTAACCTTTGCACTGTTATAGGACTAACAAATCTTTCTTGCGACAATACACTATGTCGATTAGGCGAGATCTCATAATTGAAGATTGAAGCCCTTGAATTAAATTGAACATATGCTGATACTTATGTAACTATATATATATATATATTATATATATAATATATATATATATATATATAAAATTATATATATATATATATATATATATTATGTATTCGTATTCTCTTTTTCTTTTAATTGAAAGAACCCGATGGTTTCTTACCTTACAAACACCTTTTTTTCATAAGATGGATTTTAAATTGAGCGGGATAGAAGCGCATTCGAATAACCGTATTGTCGAACATTATTATCATCAAACAAACATGTTTCATCACAATAGGGCAATCAAATATTAGACTCGAAGCTCTGTCTTCTTGTTTAGAAGGTTGTTACGATTACTTGCTTTGCGCACAGGATGCTGAAGATAAAAATGAATAGTCAATACCGATGTGAAAATGGAAGGCGCGTGAACGTGTCTAAAAGCAGCGCATTAACACGTGGCAAAATTTTGCCTGCCAGTTATTCATATCCTCGCTTACCTTTTCCCCCCCAAAAAGGGGGGGAACATCTTTTTGTGGGGGAAATATGTATGTCATAATTTATATCCGGCATAACATACATAAGTTGAACTATTTCCTATTACAATTATCATAATAAGGACTAGCGTATTAATATCTGGCCACTTGCACCGTTTTCATTTAATTTTAAATTTACTTATTTTTATCAGGTCACTCGCTTTGTATGATGTGCGCTTCAAAAGATCACAGTTGCATGTATTTGCTGTGGGCAAATTCCTGTGAATTCAAAACGTTTCTGTTAAAAAACTGTATTTGTAAAAACTTCCTGCATGTTCGTACCTGCAACGCCTCGCGTGTCTTGAAAAATAATGTACGTGCCGACGTATAACTTTTCTACGCCTAATCGCAGAGGAGATGCCCTCGCACGACTACGTATGCATCACCGCATACATTTTAACTGCTAAATTTCAATGCCACGACACAATTACGGCTTACTTAGGCATTATTCATATTAATGAAGATGACTTTCACACGTTATTATGAAATGTTAATGACTACTATACATTACTATACATTGAGACTTACATGTAAACCTATACCTATAGCCATAGTTTTCCCCAAGTCAAAAACGGAAGGCCATTGTTTTTATAAGAATATGCTTACAAGATGGCGATATCTAAAGCTGATAATGTAATAGGGTCAAATTATTGAAGGTGTAGTATTAGCAGTATGGAGTATCGAACGGCCGAATGCCAGTATGCTCGCAACAGCATCAATAATACTCACAATAGGCATTCAATTTGCAACATTTAACTTCTGCACTTGTCCTAACATTCCAGGTGCTTCTGTCCATGCAGACAACACTATCGTACAATTAGCCCGGTCAATATCGAATCTCAATTTTTTACAGCTCAATGAGACTTAGCCGTTCAAGGAAAAATAACGTTTATCATTTTTTGCAAAATCCTGACATTTTCCACATCCTCTTTGTCATGGTGTGTTGTTTGTATAGATTTATGCTCATTCGTACATAAAAGAATAGTGCCAATAAAAATTATCTTAGACAATGGAGAAACTCTAAAATTACTCTCAATTATTCCTTCAAGGAGCCGAGATTAGTTTAGAGAAGAAGTGAGGATAACAGCGAAAATCTTTCAATATCATACTCTATATATCACTTAATTTGCCCCAGTGTCAATCTCTCC
>CALNVZ010003430.1:26134099-26146179 GCA_940671915.1 Paracentrotus lividus | reverse complement strand
TTGAATTTGTTTTGCTGTACATACATTCATTACCTGAAGAAGCGCTATGGACAAAATATCGTAATACTTTTCGTCTTTTAAAGGTAGGGGAGACCGGGTATGGACGTTACAAAATTCACATTTTGGGCCAGATAGTTCTAATGAAAGAACTCACGCACTCCATATTGGATCTGTAGTAGCCTATTATGTTGGCTAAAACCTGAGGCATATAAAACTGGAAAACATTTAAACACTAATTAACTACAGCTTAATTAGAGAAGACATTTTTTTGTACAACCTACCCATATACGGGTAGGTTGTTAATTGTACAATATGTAAACATACGGGTCAGTTGACAATGTGTAATCGCTTATTACCATACTTTTAATTTCAACTTTCCAGTTTTTGACATCGTTAACAGTATATCAAGTAGAGCTCATAGAATAGACAAAAGTAATAATAGATAAAATAAAAATATCAACACCCTGAAAATTGAGACAAAATGTAATTTTACATATGTAATGTATTGGGGTAAGTTGTTACATCAACATGGGGTAGGTTGTTGTAACAACCTACCCCAGGGTGATTTTACACACAGAAATCAACTGTAGCACAGTCATAAGGCAGATATACAGGGCTATGCTAGGGGTATATTAGTTACATACATGTACTATATTTAGAATACCAGACTATCATCATGTGCTTTCAGTTGTAAGAGCTATTACAAAATTTCAAGTTTTGTCAAAATTTTACTTTGAACCTGTAAAAAATGGTTTTTGTTGATTTACTTTTTAATAAAACAACGGAGAAACCTCACGACCGGCAGTTCTTCACAGCTATGTGTAGGCTGTATATAGCACATTCTCTCTTGTTCCATCTTAGCACACTGAGAACTGTAACAACTGACCCGTGTAACTTCCATACCCGGTCTCCCCTAGTGTCATCCTTTTTCACAAATTGCGAAAACTAATGCAAATTAGCATAACTTTAGAATATGATCGACTTATACTGTCTATTCAACATCGTTGATATTACAGCGTGTGCAGCACGGACCACACACAGCAATATACAAACGGCGCACAGCGTGCATTATTCTCTGCGCTAACGGTCAACGGTTCGCACCGTATGGTATATTTTTCAAGGTACGAAAAATTAGGAATGAATTTTGATAATCGCAATATAATGACAAACATACACATATGAGCTTAATCATGTTGTGGGAAGACATAGTGATTGATATACTAATATATCCTCTCAAAAACTAGAAATGTTAGATTTTTGCTTGCAATAGGATGACACCGTCTTTAAAAGGAGTTCTGTGAGCGATATAAAACGCTCGATGGTAGTTTTAGGTTTCATTTTATTTGTGAGTAATCAGTTGTACACCGCAAAGCAAGCCATGTTGATTGCAAGTAATTTGTCCACGGCTAGAGGGAATTTTGTCATAATCCTATAAACACTTTGCTTCAAACTACTACCTTTTCATATACGTGTATGTCCTTAATAAGGATAATCCATGCTAAGTGATATGTCAAACCCCGCGTTTAGACTTATATTGGAACTATTTAAAGACTATTGAGTTGGCGACGTTTTTTTTTCCTCGCCAAACATGCCGAGTGCAAATTATATTAATATTCCGCTCCTCTTCTCGCAATAAAGTGGGCTGTAAATCGGCCAGATCGCTATCAGTTAATTGGACGAAAACGCTTTAAATGGGAGAAAAACATACCACGAAACGATTACTAATGTGGGTCATGAAATCCTTCGTTTTATCGCTAATAACAGTTGTAGCCATTAACATGCGTTAGTCGCCATTTCGGCCAGAATAATAATAAAAAAAAAAATAATAAAATGATTAAAGCCCTCGGGTATGGGGTACAATATACAACACCATTATCATAACCAATGCACTTTATATTGATTAAAGCAAATTAGGCTACAAGTGATGTTTCCAGTCCTTAACAGGTTGAAATCATCCATCAATCTTTTCTATCAATCCTGTCAGATTTAGGTGTTCGTTAGCTCCCTCCGAAATTGTTTATGCACCAGTTTGAACAGCAATACTTTGGACGAAAACTGTGGACGAAACTTTTTGTCCGTATTTTGAAGCATCCTGTAAGTCGTATACCTTTCATAAATTGCGGACGCTGTTCTTCGAGTTCCATATCTTGAAATGCTATTGCGGTCATTTGCTACATCACTGTACCGAAACAATAACATTCCAATTTTAGCGAATTGTGAAACGCCTCTAACATGCACCAAACACTTCAAAGCTGAACTCAGTGTAATTTAGCCGGATCACTGACCGCTCCCCTAGCATACCATTCAATTAATATCCAAGCCCGCTGTGAACAAACATTATTCTGTGAACTAGTTTAAGAAGAGGCCGTCGATGGTTTTGCAGGTATTCGCAGGTTCATTCAAGGCCAGTCTGGAATGAGCGTGTCAACGACCACATGCGGTATTTTTATTATGAAACAAGTCCCAGTTGTGTGTGTGGTTGACAGTGATGACTGTAGCAAGTGGTAGCTATGGCAGGAGTGTTAGAAAGAATTGTTGCTGCTGTAGGTGAACGCGTCAACCACGACATGTGGTATCTTCATTAGATATCAAACAACTCTGAGCCGTGATTGTGGTAGTGTGATAGGTGGATGGCAGATATATTAATGTTCGAATTGGTAGTGTGGTAGGGGTGTTAGATCATCATGGTTAATGTGGTAAGACGAAAGAGTTTGAATAATGTTGCGCTTGTAGTTGTACCTGTACGCCCACTTGAAGCATCATCATTAGATGTGAAACACGTCTCTCAGTGGTGAGTGTGGTATAGTCATGGGTGATTATAAGTGATATTGATGTTGAGATTGATGATGGGGTCGCAGGATGTTAGAAATAATGTTAATGTTGTAGATAATAGTGCCAACGACAAGATGCGACATCTTGATTAAATATGAAACAAGTAAATATGGCATATCTCGTATGATGGTTAAATGAAAAAGATGTTGCGAGTGGTGATTGTGGTGGTGGTGGTGGTGGTGGTGGTGTAGCTGGGTGTTTGAAAGTAATGATGATATTGTAGATGATTGTGTCAGCGACCACATACGACGTCTTCATTAGATATGAAACAATTCTCAGCGGTGATTGTTATATTGCGATGGATGGTTGAACTTAGGTGATATCAACGTTGCAAATGGTGATGGTAGTGGTGGTGGTGGTGGGGTGGTAGTGATGTTACGATGTAATGCTGCTATTTTACATGAACGTGTCAAAAACCACATGCCACATTTTTATTCCATATGAAACCAGTCTCAAGGGAGAGGGTGGAAATGCGATTTATTTTTTTTTATTTTTTTTAACAGAGTATTTTCTAAAGATTGAACAACTCATATATTTTTCTCGCCAAATCTTGCTTGTGTCCGCTGTTGGTATGACAAATCACATTTGATATTGCCAATCATGGTATGACTAAATGAATGAGATACCTAAACCAGGTCAACTATTATAAAACTCATTACACACAACAATACCTTTCTCTGTCTACAGGAAATAGTATAAACAAACGTGCATCTACATTAAAATTGGTTTCCTGCAACTTAGCATTGAGATGATGAGAGTGATATCACGTGGTAGGTGTATCTCGTTTCAATTCTACGAGCTATGTACTCGAGATCGACCGAGAAAGGGCGTATAGAATTCAATTGTTTACTAATTCAAGCTAACTTGTTCTCCGACCCAACACGATATCGTCTTGATTCAAGTGATTTAAAAGGGTGTCCCTTTTACAAGTCAACAAGAGGCCGACATCCAATCCGTTGCTCTATAAATAGTTCCTGAATTATATCACGTTTGCTAATGTACGTTATATTGGTTTACTTATTGTATGTAATGCATGAACATTACATAAAACAGGATAAATTTAGTACAGCCCATTAACGAATCTTTTGTGTAAGCTGAAGTGAAGAAAATAACAATTTCGAACAGTTTGTGAGCTGTTGGGAAGCTCATGTTACTCCGTCTAATAGGTACAGGTACTTAAATTCGTATCCTCCACATATCAAGTTTATTATTTATTTTCGCAGGATCCCCTCGTTCAGAAGTAGCTTAATAAACCGTTGATTTATAGCACTATCACTTATTTACGATCACCAGTGTTATGTACCACAAAATATAAATAGATCCACTAAACTCAAAACTTGTGCCGTTACGAGGTAAGGATTTATGTTCAATGGTGAATCAAATGTAATGACCATCTATACCAATAAATGGAGGTATGATTATAGTAGATAGGTTAACAAGAGTCACCAACTGTTATTGATTAAGGACACAAAGCCTGCTTGATCATGTTGCCATCACCATAATCATCCATGAATAAAACACAATATATTCATCTGTGTTCATTTTAACCTCCCATCAAGTCCATCTTCATTATCCTTAATTTCATTTTCCAGAACGTCTGATGAAAAACAAATATAGACAGGCCAACATCCCCGCAGGAGTTCGTCGTCATGGCAACATCCCAGCATTAACCATCTGCTTTAATGTGGTTTCATGGTCTGAAGTTGATCATTGTGGTGTCATCACTAGTTAAACATTAACTCTCGATGCTTTCAAGAGTATATCAACATCTAAGTCCTATAAGGGCATTGTTTATTCGTAGAGATAATCATGTAATGCCGTTTTAGCAATGATCAGATGATATGAAGTCTTTTTAATAACAATCGACATTTCATATGCGTGCAACTAATCATGAATAACGGCTCTTTAATAAGTTACTATGTTTACAGACAATCATGGTGGTGGTTCCTGGGTTCATTATCTCAATCACGTTTTGCAAATAGAATTAATACATGAACTGATCTCGATATATTTGTACTTCATAAAGATAAGATCTTTTTTAATATTATTCTTATGTTGTTTCTCATCTACTGCTTTTGAACTCAAGTATACCATTTATTAATTGAGAAGAAACAAAATCTGAATTATTGGTTGTGTTATATCTATACATCTGAAATTGAATAGCCAAATTTATAAGAAATACTCTATCAATTATTTCAGTAAATTGTCAATTATTTATCTTATGATAACTTTCTTAGTTGTGTTCTCTTTGTTCATTTCGATTGTTTCAATTTTATTTTATTCATTTTCTTTTCTTTTTTGCATTGCAAATGACCATGGGTAATACGAATTCAGTTCATATCATTAAGTCTTGGCAAAACCTGGTTATCAAATAGCCAGGCCTTTGGCTCATATTTTGACCTTGTTGTCCGTGCAAAAACTGCCAAAGCGGCTGTTTTTACATGTATCATTTGCCCTGGAGTGATGCCTGTGATCCAGGTTTATGGGGATCCTTTTCTTGCAAACATGAGCAATACGGGTTGATATCGAACCCAAGAAATTCCGGCTCTAAGACCATTTCCTCCATCAGTCTATCTCGATATCTTTTCTTTCGCAATGATTTTTATGTTGGCCATTTCGCATGTGCCGGATTTATGTCTGTTTTTAATGATTCCTTTTCTCGTCTCTTTTATATCCGCCATCGATGATTCTTCCCGCATTGGTAAATCACGATTCTTGCCAAGGATCATAGCAAGCTTGTATACTCCCATAGAATAGCTCCAAAAGAGTTACATTAAATGTCATGGTGTTTCCCGTGAGGGATTCTTCAAACTGCGACCCTTTTTTCTCCAGCTAGCTAAATAAAAGCATTCTGATAGGGTGACATGATACTCTGAATACTTGAAGTTATTCATGATGGATCAGCAAACCCAGTTTCTTTGAAAATAGCGGGTCAGAGATAAAGAGAGCGATTTTATTTCATAGGCCGTCTATAAATAAACCGAGATTTACATTAAACGTGTTTATGAAGTCACCCCTCATTAATGGTTGTTTGATGTTCAATGCAATGACACAAACAAAACTCGAGTAAATACAGTGGTAACAACAGGTCGACGTGAAGAATGTAACTCTCTGCGATGTGATATACATCGCATGTCATTTTCAGACACGCACGTTGCAGATATGACACGCAGAAGGCTTTTACAATGCTTCTCCTACAGAAACGTAGGAATCGCAGAAATTTCCCCACGACTGCTGCTAAAGCAGTCGTGGGGACGTAGCCAACGATTTGTTGTGGCTAGCGCACTACGGTAAACCTCAAAATGTCGTGGTTTTTTTCGGTATCTTCTATTTCTATTTCTCTCTCATCCACTTTTTCTGTTTCTATACATTTCTGTCTAAATTAATGTCAGTGTCTCTGCCATCCCTATCTTCTTCTCTTTAACTCTTTCTTGATATATCTGTCTTTTTTTTTCTTCCCTTAAATGTTATTCATTTGTATTTGTTTTTATATAAGAAGGGATGTTTATGTTACTACATTTTCTCCCTCAGATTGTTACTGCTGATAATGAGAGCAAATGCAACATTATGTTGTGTGAGTGTGTGTTTTTGTGTGCGTGTGCGTGTTTTTTCATGGCCGCCTTTTGCAATTAATCAAGAATCATAATAGGTAATGGCGGTTATAGGAACATTGTGTTGCATTTAACAGAAGGCAAAATGCCTTACAGGCACGAATGGTTACCTAATTCGGTATTCTGATCTGATAAAGTATACATTTTCTCTTCAGTGGAGAACTGATCAAATATAAATGTCATCTACCATCTACATGATTCACCATCATGAGTATCAATACTGTATTGATAGATTGACGCATTACGAGGATGAAATGAAATTTAATTGTGTTACAAGAGCCTTAGAATCATGTCTGTGCTGGCATGCAACAATTTAAAATAGTGTTAAATACCTACCATTCTACCTGAAAATATATTTGTTATCGGAATATTTTTACGTCAATAGGCCTGCTTCAATTCGTGTCTAGAAGCAATCAATTTAAATAACTATAAAAACGTGGAACCGAATATTCACTTGACAATTAAAGAAATGAAAATCCCATTTAAAGTAATAGTTGTTATAATAATTTAAAAACGACTTGACATTAGTCAATTGCAAAGAAATCATTTTATCGTTAAACGGCAAGGGAATATTTAATATATTTGTATTACTAAAGGTATCAAAGTGCCATAATGGAATTCAAAATTGACCGACAAGTACAGAAATAAAGTGCAAAGGATGCGTTTCCTGCAAACTATTTTTTTTTCTATTCACGAGTCTCTCTCACGAGACTCGTTTCTTGGAATATCTTATCGTTCGTATTTCTTTCTCTTTTCCTTTATTTAGGAATATACACAAAAACGACCGTTTTAGAAATTATCCAATGATTATGTCGACCATCTAGTGTTTAATAAATTCCACTAGTTCTTAATAAAAGGATATACTTTCAAATAAAATTTCAACCTAAAAACTGGTGATTTCGATTTACCGTCGTATAACCCGCTAATCATCATTTTGCCACATTTACAAACACGTTTAGAGATCATTTATATCCTTTTATCCTCATTGCATGGGTTATAAAGTCAGAATGATAGCAAGCAAAGTACTTTTAATGTCACAACATAGGCACTCAGACTCAGAAGATAAACGGGGCGATAAAAGCAAATGGCCGCCATCGTTGTTCCGTCTTTGAAATGTCATCGATGAAGCATCCAAAGTGATCGAAATGTAAAACCCTCCTGACGACCGAATGGGTGAGTAGGTTAGAATGTTCATGGGGGAGGGTGGGGGGGGGGGGGGGGGGGGTCCGTCCACCTTATACGAAATACAACGTTGGAATGTAGAGTATAGCATTGACCAAAACGGGGCAAAAGTTGTGAGATTCTTGCTACGGTATTTGATGGAGCGCCGTTCATCTTTGGAGACAAATGCCAAAATTAAAGATTTCGGGTGATCGTTCTACTCGTATATAGTTCTAATTTTACGAGTTAGGATTGTTGTTGTTTGTGATTTGTTTTCTCCTTTAAATATGACAGACTTGTTCTTTTGATTCTGCATATTTCATTAATGCCTATCTCGGTCTTTCTTTTTATTTTCACTTGATCATCCGTATGCATAAATGTACCTGCTTTCAGTCTGATTTTACTTGTAAATTTACATTTGAATTCAATTCAGTTCACTTCAATACTCCTTTTCACGGATTACGATATTATAACATAGCCAATAGCAGTCGTATAACAATAACGCAAAGCATCACCATATTATTTGTAATTAGAAAATGCATGAGCAAAATTCTAATAAAAGCACTTGCTTTTTATCCGGCCCATTGTTATTATTTCATTTAAAATCACTCAACTCCGCATGGCTCTACACCCATCACCCTCCGTCTCTCTTTCTCTCCCTGTCTTTTTTACACTATGAAAACTGATATACATTTAAATTGGAATCGATCAATGCTTTGCCTTATATTGTTGTTTGTATTTCGTCTTTCTAACTGGCTATAGGTATCTCATTGTGATCACTGAAATCCCTTTTTTAGGAAGGCCCCTCCTATCCCTCGCAATTTCTAACATCCCTTGCCATGTAACATTAAAGACAAGAGCAATCTTATCATTGATATCAGTCGTAAGTCTACTGTAAAAAGTGTATTGTGAGTTACGATTGATCGTAATATTCATCGTATTTCTTTTATGTTACAGGGCACTGATGTTATACATTTTTTCTTCAGTCCGTCGCTTCTGCTCCACTAATCAATCACATGCAGAGCTGAAGTGCAATTTGCATGTCATTAACGCTGGATTTGCTTTGCATTTCCCCTATGTCAAACAGATTCAAAGGTATGTGAGAAAGGAGGGACTGCTCATAATGTTAAAGATCGAACTTTTGACACCGCTTTTGTTTTTGTTTGCTTAGGATTGTTTTGAAAAATCGTTGTTCTTGAACAATGACATAATGAATGAACATGATTACATCACATACATTATTTATATAGTTCACTGATGATGCCGATAACATGTTATGTTATTGAAATCATTATGTGCTTCATATACTCGGTGATTATTTCCAATCTTATTGTTCAATTACCCCCATTCTGCTTCTTCCCCCATTTTTAGCACGGTCTACAACAAAGCCCATCCAGGAGCAAATGTTTACATAATATTCACTTCTTGGCTTAATCGTGGTAATTATGCATGAAAACGTAATGGAAAGTAATCCAAGGTAAAGCCTTTGTCACTCATTTATATATTTACATACATTGGACATGAAAATTTGAAAGGTCAGGATGTTTTTAATGTTATTATGTGAACAAACTAAGTAGTAACCTTTGGCACTGTTTATAGACTAAAAATCTTTCTTGGCGACAATACACTATGTACGATAGCGAGATCTCAGTAATGAAGATTGAAGCTTGAATTTAAATTGAACATAGTGATACTATGTAATATATATATATATATATATATATATATATATATATATATATATATATATATATATATATATATATATATATATATATATATTATCGTATCTTCTTTTCTTTTTTAATGAAAGAACCCGAGGTTTCTTTACCTTTACAAACACCTTTTTTTTTCATAAATGGATTTTAAATGAGCGGGGATAGAAACGCATTCGAATAACCGTATTGTCGAACATTATTATCATCAAACAAACATGTTTCATCATTCAAAGGGAATCTAAATATTAGACTCGAAGTCTGTCTTTTCTTGTTTAGAAGGTTGTTACGATTATTGCTTTTGCGCACAGATGCTGAAGATAAATTATGTAATAGCAAACCTCGATGAAAATGAAGCGCGTGAACGTGTCTAAAAGCAGGCATAACACGTGGAAAATTTTGCCTGGCAGTTATTCATATCCTCGCTTACTTCCAAGGACATTGTGATATGTATGCATTAATTTAATATCGCATAACATACATAAGTATGAACTATTCATATACAATTATCATAATAAGGACTAGCGTATTAATATGGCACTTGCACGTTTTCATTTAATTTTAAATTTACTTGATTGTTATGGTCACTCGCTTTGTATGATGTGGTCAAAAGATCACAGGTTGCATGTATTTGCTGTGGGCAAATTTCTGTGATTCAAACGTTTCTGTAAAAAATGTATTGTAAAAACTTCCTGCATGTCGTACCTGCAACGTGCGTGTCTGAAAAATAATGTACGTGCGACGTATAACTTTTCTACGCCTAATCGCAGAGAGATGCCCTCTGCACGTACGATCCGGTATGATCACCGCATTACATTTTAATGTAAATTCAATGCCACGACACAATTAGGCTACTTAGGCATATCATATTAATGAAGATGTACTTTCACACGTATTATGATAATGTTAATGACTATATACATTATATACATGAGACTTACATGTAAACCTATACCTATAGCCAATAGTTTTCCCCAAGTTCAATAATTATCTTGGAAGCATTGTTTTATAAGAATATGTTACAAGATGCGATATCTAAAGCTGATATGAAGTTGGTTCAATATTATTGAAGAATATTAGAGTATGAGTATCAACGGGTCAATATGAATCTCAATTTTTACAGCTAATGAGAATTACGTCTAAGGAAAAATAACGTTTATCATTTTTTGCAAAATCTGACATTTCCACATCCTTTTGTCATTTGTTGTTTTGTATAGATTTATGTCACTAATTGCCTTATAGAAACATAATTCAATTGAATTTTCCTCGGAGCCGTGTTTTGAGAAAGTGGGATTAACAGCGAAAATCTTCTATAATATATCACTTAATTTTGCCCAGGGTCAGGTATTCTTATACAGGTTTGGTAAAAACTATTTAGAATATTCATATTTTGTTGTCGTTATTTTGTTTTTGTTGTCCCTCTGTTTTGATTGATTATTGTATTGTATTTTGGATTTCTCAGGCTGTGACAATAATTAAAAGCTTTTTTTTTTAAACCTAGGGTAGCCATTTAATTTCTGGAGGTTTTTGAAGTATTGAGGTATTGAATATGGAGTATTCCAACATGACCACATTATCTCGTTCTAGGGTTTGTTTCACCTGAAGGGATTAGAAGCAGGTAAACAATGTCACCACCCTTCAAGATTGTGTTATACTACTTTCCGGTGTAAACAAGAGGATTCAAGTGTTTATGAGGCATAGACATTTGAGAGCAAGTCTTGTGTGCCAATCAGGTGGGGACCCGGTTAGACCCAGCCGCAGGCATTCATGTTTGTCATTCAAAGCATGTCCTGTGAGGTAACAACGACAGACCAGGGGATCAAGAAGTCACCGGGAACTGACGGCGTGGAGTGTTTCCAGCGTTCCGTTGTGTGCCTTTGTAAGTGTAGTGTCTAAGCTTGAGGCAGGGCAGCACTCACACAACACGATACGTCTCGAGAGGTTTCCTTTAACACAATTTTGTCAAGAATCAACTTAATCCTGAACAGTGAGAGCTGGGCAGGACAGAAGAGGGCGTTGTCATCTTTGTGGACACAGCCTTCTATCCATGCCTTCTATTCTAGACTCTGGATGACGCTGCCCCAAAACGGAACGATGATTTGGTTGTAGTTTATTTGCCAACAAAAACGTGTTGTAAAATATTGCAACCAAGTTGGCCATTTTAGCTTTGTTCTCTACATTTGTAATTTATCGTTGTCTTTCTTGCAAAATATAATACACTACATGTGCACGCCACCACAACTCCATAAAAGAAAAAAAAAATGCGAATAAGGTAATAACCCCTTCCCATATCTTCAGACTAAAGGCCTGCCCTAATCGGTCATTTTAAGCTCGTCACCACCCCTATTTTAACGATGAACGTCTCTCTATGCCCAGGTTCCCCCTCCCCCTTTCGATTCCTTTATGTAAATATTTTAGGCCTACAATTTATTAATACTTTTTATAATGCACAAACACACATACTACGCTCTCCCCACCCACCCATAACCGCACTCACCCTGAAATTAACCTACCCACACACAAACACACATACACACAAACAAAAACACACACGCACACATACACACAGACAGACAAACAGCTAGGCGCACTTCTCACATCCTCAATCCTCAAAAACCCACAGTTACTTGCACCCATCTTTACCCTCTTTCACACACTCACCTTGAATTTAACCCTACTAACACGCCCCAACACTCACTCACACACACACACACACACACACACACACACCTTGCCATGCACTCTCCCTCACACACCCAAA
>CALNVZ010003430.1:26120207-26132581 GCA_940671915.1 Paracentrotus lividus | reverse complement strand
AATTTAGGTGGGTATTTTATGCTTCTCACGTATAATTATTATATATTTACGCATTTAACATCAATATATCCGCGGAAAATAAATTGCGAAATTGCAAGATGTTTTTAAGAAGAATCATTCAATGAATTAATTGATTCTGCGTATCTTTGAATCCTGTTACAAGAATTCATGAAATTAACATCAAATGTTTATAAAAACTCTTGAAAAACAGAAAGAAAAAAAAAAGAAAGATTGAGACAGCGACGTGCATAATAACTTTTGTCTCCTTTTGTGTTATGACTTATTCTAAATCGTCGAGGAAACAGTTTAGTCGTAGGAGTTTCTTTTTTAGAATATAAAAGTCGTAGAATATAATTCTAATCTTATAGACTGCATGGTTTTATCTTTTATAAGCGAGTCTATTACCCTGGGTCATTTTCAAACTAAAAGGGATATTTAGCTGAAATTTTAATGTGGAGCTATGCCTTTCAAAATGCAAATTAGGATCTGATATCATCACAAAGGCTTCTTTACAATACAACCAATTACGTAAGTTCAAACATTATGTGATCCATTTTTCTTACGCTGAATAATTGATCAAACAGGAATTTGCACATATGGGACTATGGTGCTTTAAATGCCTCTTATTCTTATATCTTGTAACTTTTGTCAGATTTGTTTGCTTAAAGTCATCATCGATACACACAGGTAATTCGGATCTACTTATGTACTTGAATTGTTGCATTTAAGGCACTGGTCGTGTCACTCACGTTTTGGATGTCGTGTCACTCACGACAAAGACGGAATGATTGATAAGGACAATAAATGTCAGAGAGGTACACTATTCATGTACATATATTAGCACTTATGGTACCCTTAGAGATCTGCTTCGGCACAAATCCATCCATAACCAATAATGGTCAGAAACCCATGTTTTTGTTTTTGTTTTTGTTTTTGTTTTTTTTTTTTGTCGTGTCACTCACGCACTGTTTTTTAATCAGAATTTCCAGGACCAATTGTAAATTTCAAATCCAACTGGTAATGACACATGCCACTCCTACATTATACATAATATGGTAGTCATGATCCATTCATAACATACAAGTGCGAGGATATGCGCCCTTCTACCAGTCCAAATTTCGTGTCACTCACGTTTGAAAATGACCCTTGATATTCTCCTCACCTTTACCTGCCTGATAGTCAAAAACGATATTTCTTCGTAAAGCTTTCTTGGCTCACAGTTGACACCAAAAAAAAAACGGTAAAAATAAGAAATATTGTATTGTATCTTGTTATTACTCCTCACTTTATGAATGATGTTGCGTTTATTGTGAAATTAGTCTTAAGTTTTATACTCGATACAATACACGCGCCTGATAAAACATATTGAAGGCCGCTGTATTGTCCCCTAGGAGTTAAGATAATACCGAATGCTCTCAAACCAAAGGTTTCATAGGAAATATAATCTTAAATTGCCTTACATTAGGGAAAGAATCTTGACAAAAGATCTTTTCATCAGATAACAGAACAAAGAGGTATGAAAGGCAATCGTTCTTCAAAGGCTAGTTGCTGACGTGCATGACGTATGTTAAACGGATCTCATTCATGTATAAAATTGTTTTACCCCACATTTATATAGAATAATATCATGAAATTCGTCACATTATCAGTAAGGCCACCCTGTACCTATTGAACTAAATTGTTCTATTGATTTTGATTTCAGGGATACTTGTTTGACGTATGCAAATCGCAGCTCACGTGTTTCCATTGAAGCAGCTTTCTGTCAATGAAGGACATATTATTTTGTCCCTCAGTAACGACTTTTTCACCCTCCTTGGAGCAGATAAGAAAATTTTGTACAATGTTCTTTTGTATTTGAAGAACTCACTTCATTTTAGGTCTTAATGGTTTGTTTTAAGTTACTCTTTAAAATGATACCATAGAAAATTTGAAATTCCCATCAGAATGTGAAATGTCTAAAATGACTGTATGAGAAAAATAATAAAAACTTGATTTTTTAATGTATAAATAAACCTTGTATTAATTGTTAATTTCATCCAAATTAATCATGATGTTTTATCACCGGTCTTTTAAGAACAAATAAATTCAAATATATTCATGCAATTAACAATAATAATACGCTGCTACTTGTCCTATTTATTACACAACATTTTTCCCCCTATCATTTGTACCCATTTCTTGTAACCCAATTTATTGTTCAACAAATCTTGAAATATTAACCAATTTCTTGTACCCCATTTCCTGGGACACAGTTTTGGCTCAGCATTCCTCTTTTAACTTCATTCTTTAACGACATTTATTGTTTATAATATGAACTAGACGATTCCTATCCAAGCAGAGATGGAATTGTCTAAGCTCGACTTCTTTTTCCTCCACGAAATTACTGAGTCTGAAATACCAGAAGATATGATCGAACGTTCGCCCATAGCCAAGAAGCACGTCGCCTTTTGTTGGTCATCTGATAGTATACCTGCTAAGCATTTACGAAATACTAAACGGGTTCAATAAACATACCGTTTGCGCCGAAAGAGATCTTTAATCCGGCATTTTAAAGGGGGTGGAGATCGAAGTTGTACGCCCCAATTCCAGATCAAAATCTTTCTCCGACATGCCCTAGGACTGTCGGAAAGTTACCTTCAAACGAGGGAATGCCATTTCTTTAAAACAAATTGTAGTATTTGTCTTAATTATTATCCATTTTAAGTACCAAAAAAAAATTAAAAAAATGATTAGTTTAATTGATTAAAGAAATCATCATATCAACAGTGTAAATATCTAAACGTTTTAAAGCTAAAGAAAAAAATGAATATGACAACAACAAAAAAAGAAGAAAAAAAAAAAAAGCAGTTGTAAATATGTCAAATTAACATTCATTCAAATTTACATCTACTTTTTAAATCTACTTCGATCACCTACAACTCCATTATAAATAAATATAAGGATATATACATGTAGGCCTATAGTACCAAAAGCGAAAGGATTTTAACGTAGTTCTAACAAATAGAATGTTATGCAGCATATGACGTAAACTCATGATTAAGGTCTAAATGGACTTCAGTGGTCGAAAATTATAGAGGTCACATGTTAAAGGTTCTCATTAAACTGTCAAAAAATATGATAACTAACTTTAAAAAACATACCATTAAAAAATCCATACTCCATCAGGTTCAATATGAATTCAGCAAATACCTATAATAGCTTAAAGGTAGTGTCATCCTTTTTCACAAATTGCGAAAACTAATACAACTTGGCATAACTTTAGAATATGATCAACCTATACTGTGTATGAAATCTTACTGTCAAGGGTGCCTAGATCAGTAAAGAAACAGAAAATTTGATATACCAATCTAGAACCAGCTCAACATCGTTGATATACAACGCCGTGCAGCGCGGACCACACACAGCAATATACAACACGGCGTATCAGCGTGCATTATTTTCTGCAACATACGGTCAACGGTTTCGCACCGTACGGTATATTTTTGAGGTTCGAAAATATGGAATGAATTTTGATAATCGCAATAATATAACATACACATTTGAGCTTAATCATGTTGTGGAAGATATAGTCATTGATAAACACTATTCTCTCAAAAACTAGAAAATTAAATTTGTGCTGGCAAAAAGGATTGAACTACCTTTAAAACGGTCCACACAAAGCGCGCACGAACATATTGAAAGCCGCATCAGCTTTATCATTTTGGTCGTGGGGGGTCGATGGCGGAACGTTGCGTGATTTCTGCCTGATTGATTTCCCAAAGCGGCGAGAGTTGAGTAGAGACCCCAGGCACGCATGGTGATAGATGCGGAATTTGGAATGCTCTTGTATCGTCCAATATAAATGGCTTTCACTGGAAGTATAGCTTGAAAGGTTATTCCTCTTATAAAACTACTTGCGTACTTCCGCCATGTTAACAGGACGAAACAAACGATATCCTCCATGATGAGTCTTCATGCGTGCTTGAGGCTGTAAAATAGCTTGTTCATTAAAAACTGTTAAAATGTAGCCGGTCAAACTTGCCATTGTTCTGCTTTCTATGTCTTCTGCCTGGAGTTATAATTTACATTGCTTTTTGTTAAAGTTTTGTTCAGTGTGCCCTTGCATTTCCAATTCGTGTGTTTCCATGATACTATGCGCGAATTTGCGCCATTATGTGACGTTGCTCCTTCGTGTTAATCTGGGGAGATTGTCGAAAAGAGTGTGCTCACCATGAATGATCGCTGTGTCTCATGTCAATTGATTATATAAACCTCATTCAAAACACTATTTTCTGGATCACAATTGTAGTTTTACTGATTAAATCCTTATTCTTCCTGTATTAGAATACATTCAGTTGAAAACTCCTAAAATTTCCACTCGCCCGCGTTGCTGCTATAGAAAAATAAGTTGTTCCGAATGAAAAACTAGTCTGTCATATTATGAACATTGATCGCGCATGTATAGGAAGCAAGAATTTAATGGGTTATATCATTTATTTATTTTATTCATTAAAACCCACTTGTTATTTTTCCTCCCCTCCCTCACTGTCTGTATTTGAATTATATACATATTTTTCATTTTCCCTTCGTAAGCCTAATACATTCGTAATCAATAATAATACCTCTTATTCTTCAGCTTCACTCATCACTGCATATAATGTACTTTTAACATATTTCGTAAACATATTTGAAAATGAAATGGGGTAACTAAGTTTAAAGCGTTTTTATTAAATTAGCATTTGATTATCACGTGCCGTATGTTTAGTTCGGTGCAGTGTTTTAAGTGAATTTTAGTGTGAATATCCGGGAAGATGTCCATTAATGCGGCGGTCACAACTCGCCGTACCTTCCGACGTGCAACTCCCACGATGGATTTCGTAGAAAATTCGTGCAGCGTTTGTGCATGCAGGTGCAATGCATGTACAACGTCCAGGAAGTTTTACAATACCCTTACCACAAACGCAGGAATCGCAGAAGTTGACCCAGGACCTGTGCGTGCATTGCACATGCAACGCAGGCTACGTTGATGGCACGTGCCCCGTAGCCTAAAACGAGTTGTGACCGCCGCATAAGGCAATGTTCACTACGTTACCCATCAAGAGTTCCAGGACAGGCGACTCATCAGAGTAATTTTCATACAGGACAAAAATTACTGTTTTTTCCCCCTTCTTTTTCACTTTTAATTATCGAGGTATACATACATATATTTATGATACAGATAGAATTATTTGTCTGTCTTCCAAAACTGGTACAGGGCTTTAAATTGAGGGATGCATCACTCCGCATATAACAATCTACTGGGTAAGTCCTGCGAAATTATTCATCCCTCAGACAGACAATTCAAGGTTATCCGAATCACTAACGCCTGAGTAATGCAGCTTTTGATTATAATCATCGTATAACTAGCGTATTTTGTTCATCTGCAATCTCTCTTATCTTTCTTTCTTATATGTATTATATCTTTCCCTTTATCTTAAGTTTCATCTTTATAGTTTCTTTTACATCCATCTTTTCCTCTCCTTTTCTCCCCCCCCCCTCCTCTCTCTCTCTCTCTCATTCTCTTCCTCTCTTTAGCTATCTTTCTGTCCCCTTTTTTCCTCTTTTTTCATCAATTCATCGCCCTTTTTTCATTCTGCTATCTTTGTTTCTCTTTGCTTCGTTATATTTCTCTTAAATTAATATATATTCATGTGGGTAATAATAGTAACACAATGATTTGGATGAGGAAATACAGCTGAAGGAATGGTTTGATTAATCGGTAAAAAAAATAAAATGTTTTGAATGTTTGAAATCTTAAATTGTGACATTGATTGATTGATTGATTTAATTAAAAATGAAATCACAAACATAATCAGATCGATTGCACAGGACAATAGATTCATGGTCATAGAATAAATGAAATATTTATAAATGTCAATGTCATATAGTGTCCTCATTCTAAATACATTTTAATGAATTGCAATGTTAAACACAAGTGTTTTTTAATGGGGATCATCTCTTCCTTTTTTTTTCTCTCTCTCTATCTTTTTTGTTTTTCTTTCTTCTTTTTGTAGGGGGGGGGGGCTGCTTATACAACTTGGATATCAGAGACATGAACTTCCAGTATTCAGATAGAGAGAAGGGAACCTATTATTGAATGATATTAATTTTTCAATAGTTGAATTGTATAATTGTAACATATCATGTTTAATGTTGTAATTATTTCTGTAAATTGTGTATACTATATTCTTAGCCCTCGGACTTTTGTCGTGTAACTTTTTTCATACATGTATTAATGAAACCGAAATTGAATGAGAAACTGAAATATCAAATAGCTGTAATTGATTCAAAATCGAAGATAAAGAAACCTCCAACCAGTTACATTCTTTGTTTAAAACCTTTTGCTAATTTTTCGTATTTTTCATTTCTGGTCAGTCTCATTCTCTGTTCAAACATTTTGGCTCATTTTTTTTCTTCATATTATATATTTCTTATCAATTTCACTCTTTGTTCTAAGGAAACAAAGATTTTGTTTGATGCTCTGTGCCAGGTGCATGAATAACTAACAAAATTTTTTCTTCTTTTTGACAGTAATTACACACACGTTGAAGATGGAAAAATAATATTAGCGTTTCTTTTCGACCTTTACTCTCTCTAATGTTTGTATCATAAAAACAGGAATGTTACTTGATATATAAAGGATGTCTTAACGAACATGGACCTCATTTGTCATTATTTTCTCTACAAAATTAATGATTGCCGTGGTATTGTTTTGTTCTTATGAATGCAGTGGGGGCGGGTGATTAGGTGGGCTCATTAACTACCAGGGACAGATGTGAGTTGATGAATTATTCTTCACAAATCTTTTCACAAGAAGCTGTCAAACGCATTATCGTATGTCCTAATTACTTTTCAACGACAGAAATACATGTTTTTCTCGAATTCTTCTGAGTCCTTCGCCGCTGATGCCGGGCATCAGGGAAGACGGAATTAATGAGGGAAAGATGTTGACAGAAAAGTCATGTCTTCTTTTTGTTAATGTAAGAAAAAAATGACTCCATTTACCAAAAAGAAAAACAAATTACATCAACCTTATTAAAGTCTTTTTTATTTTTGTGTAAAGTCATGTCTTTTTTTACAAAAAACAAATGACTCCCACTACCGAAACGACTTTTTTTTACATCAACCTTATTGAAATTAATGACGTGTGCCTAGTTCTGTCAAATGTTATCAGAGCATGGTTTGACAACAGATTTTAGAAATAAAATGCAGATGTGAAATATGGCACAGACAGGGGGAAAATAATTTAGGCATGAAATATATTTGAAAGATGTTTCTATGGGGTTCCAAATTAAAGCAAAACAATTTTTCTTGCTTATGCGGTTTATTTTGTACAAATTTTATGCGACGAGGAGAGAATCAGAATTACACAAATCCTAGCCCCCACAACTGTAGGTTAGACCTTTGGTCAACCCACCTTGTGTCTGCGCCCCACAATGTCATCATCGGCCCTAAAGAGTCTCTCCCACCAGAATTCCATGAACCCTGGCCTTTCTGGCTCTGTCTGAATCGCCTGCGGGCTGGAGTCGGCCGTTGCAAGGTATTGATGGCCAAATGGGGCATCGACACTGTAGGAAGGCCAGTATGCGAATGCGGAGAGGAGGAGACCATGAGTCACCTTCTACAATGCCCTCTTCTCCCCTACCCCTGCTCCCAAGCTGATCTTACTACTCTTTCGCCTAATGGGATCGCCTGCGTTCAGTACTTAATGGGTAGAGTCTAATTCAGGGTTGGATTCCCCGAATAATCAATATATACAATGCATATTATGATCTTTAAATGTAATCAGGTTAATTACAAATCAAACAGTAGCGTAGGAGAAAGGACTCAAGAAGAAAACATATCAATTCTAGTTGTAAACTTAAGAGATAGAGGGCGCTACCATTCTACTCAAAGCGAACGTGCCCATTGACTTTTTTTTTTTGTTTTTGGACAGTTTTTCACTTTATTTTCTTTATTATGGCGAGCAACTACCTTTTCAAAGAAATGTTCAACTTGAATAAGTACGCTAAGAGTCTGAATTTTTCAAAAATAGGAATAACTTATTGCAAAGGGAAAAAAAAGTCCTGTCACTTGTGTCAATTCGAAAGCCTAATCAGATCAAATTCCTGTACAATATAGTATATTTTGCTCTCAAAATAGCTCGTGCGCTGCATAGTTTTGATCCTCGATGCCGCATTATATTATTATAGCTTATTGTTCACAGGGCAATTAAAAGCTTGAATTCTCAGCTTTCCGGAGATGGTACATTCATTTTAATTGATTAAAAAAAAGTCCTGTCACTTTGAACATAATCATAAGAGGTTCTTTCCTCGACTAGTCAATATTTACGCTTATCACATGCATATCGCATAGAAACATGTGAACGGCGTCTTCACAAGACTTGTGACAAGTTCACAATCTATGTCATTGTTTTGAGCATCAATTTAATATATGAATTGCATATTCTGATTACAACTTCAGCACAACAATGTTATAAGCTTGCCCAAATGTGTATTTCCTCCATCTGGTCTGGAGAATCTATTAACTAACAACATGATAAAAGTTCATCAATTTCTTTCATCTCCACGAGTAGATTGCTCAACCGAACGGACAATACCATTCAACTGGAGGGAAGTCTTCTTACGCGAGTTTTTGTGAGCTAATTTATTATTACAGCCAGCTGTATAGATTTCTGCGCTTCTCAGCCGTATTTCCAACGTCACTTTGTTGCGTCTGTCCTCTTAGATAATGGACGCGCCTTGTTTAATTACGATTTAATGCCGCACATTGGTATACGTTAACTTTACATTTTACATAGAGTAGAATTGATATGAGAAGAAGACACAAATCCTTTGTTCGAATTTTTCAGAATCGGCAAATTTGCATAAAATTGTATGAATCTGTCCATGCAAGAATTTCTCAAACTCCATTTGGTGTTTGATCCCCACCCCCCCCCCAAAAAAAAAAGGAGGAAAATGGATGTAAAAGAAAACTACTGATAAATATCACAATTTGATAATTGGATTAGAAATCAGATACTATAAAAACATACTTAGCCCCGAAACTAGGTGGTAAATTAAAATGACTTGAGTATAAACTTCACGCAAATGTTGCGTCCTTTCGTATCGATCTACTTAGATCATAATGGACCCTTTTAAGAAATATTTGCCCCCCCCCCCTTATATTCGACCATTTACTACGTATAGGGGAAATTCCCTGGACATGTGGCCACTTGTATTATACCCTTCATGAATTTAGAGAACTGCTCTCAAGGCCAACGATGCAGAGTATATTGCAAAGAGCTCATGGCCATGATACTCCTTTATTTTTTAATGCTAACACGTTTCCGTGGATAGGAAAACCGAGGAGGTAGGAGAAAACCCACTTCATTTTAACATTTCTCTCTCTCTCTCTGTTTCTCTCTCTGTCTTTCTCTCTTTTTCTCTTTCTCTCTCTCTCTCTCTCTCTCTCTTTCTCTCTCTCTCTCTCTCTCTCTCTTTCTTTCTCTCTCCCTTTCTCCCTCCCCCTCTATCTCTCACTGTCTTTCTCTCTTTTCTCTTTCTCCCCCTCTTTTTTTTTCTCTTTTCATTTATCATTCTTCTTTTTAAACCCCTGTTCCCCATTTCTCTTTTTATATTTCATGGTTTTTTTTTTATAATATGTTCTCCTACTTGAGATATAATAAAATGCATAACGCTGAAATAACATTACCCTGATTTAGTCAGAGAAAAAGAAAGAGAAAATGCATTGGAACGTTACCATGGCAACTGTTGTTTCGCTGTCTGATGTATATCAACACTATAAAGCAGTAACTATTCCCTTTTCTCTTTCTTTTTGGAAGCATCCCCACCGGCGAACTTTTTCGACATATTTTCCTACACTATCCCCTTTAACCTAACCCTGTTATTTGTTGTAAGTATACGACCCTGTTACGTCACGCATCCCTAAACCTAAAATTACGAATTAAATAAATAAATAAACTATTGAAAAATAATAATAGCCTAATGAATCGAAGCATCCAGCCCCGAACTTTGGTCTTCAGACTTCCATTGCAAGACATAGCACATAGACGAGCGCCGCTAGATGCCAAACTGTAGGTTTAGAAAATGACAAAAAAAATTCCTAATCCTAACCCTAACGCACACACACACACACACACACACACCCTTAAAACACACGCACACACACACATTAACGACAGGATAGATACCACCAGCTGTATTAGAAGTCTATTTAATTATTCTAATTTAGATAATTTTAAACGCACTTATATAGGAATACATATATTTCATTCTTTCCCTTTAATCAAAGGCTGTAGTCCACGTCCCCCCAACTTTATTTAAGCATATAATGTATACTAAAGGATTATTTTTACACTGAATGTGCGGCCTTCGTTAAAAGAAAAGCTGTTAATTGAATTGAATCGAATTGAATAAATCTTTTAAAGGCTTTAATTGGCTGTCGATTTGTTCATTGTTGCTCATCCATGGTCAGAATAATTTATGTCAGCAATGTAACCTTGAACCTATACATCAAGAAAAAAAATTAACTTTCCACATACATGACATATGCAGTGTCAAAGTGGCAGCATTGCACTTTTTTGTTGCGCTTGAAAGATGCATGATTGCTCCTTAAAGGTGCTTATTATTTTGCGATCCTGCATTGACACTGCAAAGTTGAATCCTTAAAGGTGATGTCAGGGAACCGTTGTCTGCACCTTTAAATGTACAACATTTAACTTAAGTGAATGATTTTGGCAGCACACGAACGTATTGGACAAAGTATAACCCACATCTCGTCAATCCAATTATGCAATATGGAATCAATTTTGCTATAAGATAGTAAAGCATACGTTTAAAGTAAGTAGAATGCAAGGAAAGTAACAAATGCTTGATTCCCAAAAGCACTTCGGTATTTAAGTGCACCAAGGTCTGAAGGTTCTTGCTTTTAAGTGTTACAGAATTCTAGTTCTTCCATCCAGTAATGTAATGCATGAACTTGATGAGCATGCCTTTTACATCTCAACACGACACAGAGGTATACATTTACCTTTTGTTAGTTGGAAATGCTTTCAGCAGCTATTTCAAAAACGAACTCATTTTCACTACCTAATGACCTAGAAATGTTTTATATCGAGCGTGATATAATAACGATATTGCACTAAAGATGTGAATAAATTTAGAAAGTAATGTGCCAAAATTACAAACATGAAACAAATTCAATTCATAAGCAAATTGTGTCAAATTTATGTATGAGTTATTATTTTACGATACCATTTTGCTTGCCAATTTAATTTGTAGGGTAAGAAGTAAATGCTTGTGTAGTTTTGTTTATTGCTTCTTCTTTTTTTTTTTTAAGTAATAGGAAAGAAATCTTGGGTAGCATGAACACTGCAATAGTGTGCAGACTAGGTGCTATTTTTACAAGCAATGTTTTAGAGAGAAATATGTACATTTATGTATTAATACCATTGCAAAGCAAGCAGGTAAGTATGATAATGAATATCCGTGAAATATTCAGTTGCGATCATTTTTCATTATTATTTTTTTTTAACTATTGATATGAGTAGAAATATGACACAAAACGGTTTTAAAAGTAGCTCTCATTCCCCTTGTTCTCAACTTTCTGAATATTTTAAATAAGATTAAATACGATTATTTAAACCGGTTAAAATTATTCGATCGTATGACGCGCCGAGTAGTTTTTATACAATAAATCATCAAATTAATGCAAATGAACCGTTGGTAAAATGTATCAAATTCCCCATAGACTTTGGGTGACTGGTGTACTAGAAAACTCTGGCATCCTATAGTTTATGTTTTAATAGTCTGGTTAGGAGTGCATTCCTACTGAAATATCGACTCAAAAGAGTGATATTCATAATTTACGCGTGAACACATGGTGGAGAAAAGCTCAAGTATGCCTAGGAGAAACAGGCCAAAAAAGAGAGACTGTCTTGATAATCAATTTTCGAGATGAAAGCTGATATTCGGGCAATAAATTCAACCTTGGGCGAGAGATGGTAACAAACTATATTCTCATAATAAATTGAATTATCAACATACACGTGCCCATAAGCAATGGATGGAGGAGATCATAAGAAAAGATGTCCGAACACTTCAAGCTAGATATTGATCTATACGTATGGGAAGGACGGTTTCAATGATATTCTGGAGGTGCCTCTAAATTCCGGTCATATTAATAATTCTGTTAATTACTGATTTTCAGTTTAATGGGGGAAACGCCTTATTTTTCTATTAAGGGGGCCGTTACACTGAGGTCGGTCTATAACGTTCTATAACGTTCTTGCCCGTTCTTAAAAAAATTGCTGAACGGGCTTTGGTCGGGTTGGAACTTATAACTTTGAAAAATAA
>CALNVZ010003430.1:26065776-26118026 GCA_940671915.1 Paracentrotus lividus | reverse complement strand
TTTCTTGAATACGATACCAGGCAGTTCATAAATAGTTCTCGTTACGTCAATTTCGTCTTTATCGCGTCCGCAATACGTTGTTATCCAGTTCAGACCGAGTAAACGGCTCGTTCACTCTATACCGTCGTAGCACGTCCAAACCATCACTAAAAGTGCCTATGCGCAGCATGATAAAAGTTAGGTACCATGTTCGCAGCGTATCAGGACAATTACCCCCGGACAATTACCCCCCGGCAAACTACCCTCGACAACTACCCCCCAGACAATTACCCCCCGGACAATTACCACCCCGACAATTACCCCTGAGAGAATTACCCCCCGAGGACAATTACCCCCGGACAATTACCCCCCGGACAATTACCCCCCGAGGACAATACCCCCTGGACAATTACCCCCCGGACAATTACCCCCCCAGAAATTACCCCCGGACATTTACCCCCGGACAATTACCCCCCGGACAATTACCCCATACAATTACCCCCGGACAATTCCCCAGACAATTACCCCCTGAGGACAATTACCCCCCGAAGACAATTACCCCCGGGACAATTACCCCCCGGACAATTACCCCTCGAGGACAATTACCCCCGGACAATTACCTCCCACAGGCATTGATGTTGGAATCAAGTGGCGCCATTGTGAGTCTCGCTCGCAGGTTTTCGAATTATTTTCTACTCGATCTTATCTTTAAGAATTTCTATTTCTATCTTCTCTTTATATTTCGTATCTGACAACTACCCCAGGACAATTACCCCCGAAGGAACATTCCCCCGGAACAATTATCCCCATGACAATTACCCCCGAACAATTAACCCCCGAATAACAATTACCCCAAGGAAAATTACCCCCCGAGGAACAATTACTCCCGGACAATTACCCCTCGAGGACATTTGCCCCGGACAGTTACCCCCCCCCCTCCACCGGCAATTGATGTTGGAATCAAGCGGCGCCATTGTGAGTCTCGCCTGGTGTCCGCAAGTTTTTCGAATTATTTTCTACTTGATCTTATCTTAATGGCTTTCTCTTTCCTTTCTCTTTTATATTTATCTTTCTCCTTTTCTCTATCTCTGCCTCCTCTCTCTCTCTCTCCTCACACACTTTCTTATTTTTCCTTTTTTTCCTTTTTCTTCCTTTCCTTTAATAATAATTTTAAATAATAATATCAATATTAGCATTTATAAGCCGCCGGCTAATCTAGTAAACTATTCAGTGGCGCAGCTAATATTATTAACCGGCTATAGTCATAGCTGCCCTATAAAAGGGCGCTTTAGCCCATTCGAGGAATTTTTCCTACCGGTACCCATTTACCTTACTAGGGTCAAGTCTGGCAAATTGCAGATTAATATCTTGGCAAAGGACATTAGTGGAATGGACGGGATTCGAACCGCGTACCTTGGATCGTCAGTCCGCCGACTTATCCCATTCGACCAACCACCTCCACCCCTCCTTCCCTTTTTTGTTTTGTTAGCGGCGCCTTCTGCGCATGAAAAAATGGGGAGGGGCGCTTGCACCCCAAGCCCCTGTTTGGATACACATTATGTCATGAAAGTATGTAAACTGGCCCTCATATTCCAACGTAGATTCAGCAAAATACGTGGTCCGCCTGGTTTCTCTATTGCGCGCATCTGGGCCATAACGAATACTTATTTGTTATATTTTACGATTAACCTTATTTTACATAAATTGATATTAAGCTTTAGTTATATTTTCACTTAATTTGTTAATTTTGGAGTTATTAATTATGACCTTTATTGCCGCCCTTAGAAACCATGGGTTCAGACCAAGGTTTTATCATTCATTTTTCGTGAAATTTAAACAAAAAATAATTAAAAATCATATCAGTTGGAATCGAGATGAAATCAGAGATATTCAACATGTGTGATTATTATGTGTATTTGTGTCCTTTCATGAATGTTCAAATTGTTGTTCTATGAATAAAGGTAATATGAGGCCGATTTACATATTTTCTGATGCATATATGAGTATCCAAACGGGGGGGGGGGGGCTTGGGGCTCAGCCCCCCCCATTTTTTTCAGGCGCAGATGGTGAGAGGGGGGGTGGGAGAAAAAACAAGAGAAAGAGAAGAAAGTGATGAGAGAAGCAAAGGAGAAAGAGAAATATGTAACTCAAGTGAAAGAAATATTCATTTATGATAAAATCAAAGATAGAAAATAATTAGCAAAACCTGCGCACAGGCGAGACCCACAAGGCGCCGCTTGATTCCCAATCCTAACTGCCTGTGAGGGGGTAATGTCGTCCGAAGGGGTAGTTGATCGTGTAACTACTCCGGGGTAATTGTCCGGGGGGTAATTGTCCTCGGGGGTAATTGTCCTCGGGGTAATTGTCTCGGGGGTAATGTCTCGTAATTGTCCTAGGGGGGTAATGTCCGGGGGGTAATTGTCCGGGGTAATTGTCCGGGGGGTAATTGTCCGGGGGTAATTGTCCTAGGGGTAATTGTCCGGGGGTAATTATCCGGGGGGTATTGTCTGGGGGGTAATTGTCCGGGGGTAATTGTCCGGGGGTAATTGTCCTAGGGGTAATTGTCCGGGGGTAATTGTCCGGGGGGTAATTGTCTTCGGGGGGGTATTGTCCTCCGGGGGGTAATTGTCCGGGGTAATTTGGTCGGGGGAATTGTCCTCGGGAGGTAATTGTCCGGGGCGGTAATTGTCCGGGGGGTAATCGTCCAGTGGGGTAATTGTCCTAGAACCTGGTTCGCAGTACGTCCTTCTCGTTCAGAGTAAGTCCTACACCGTTTAAGGAACGTTGTCACTACGTTTAATTTAGAACTTGAAGCCAGTACGATTTTTTTTTGAACATGTTAAAAAAATCGGAATGCCTTTCCGTTCTCTCCGTTTCGGGCCGTTCGCCAGTTCGTAAACAGATTGATAACGGTCTGTACTAGATTCTAAAAGGTCTGTACACGTTCAGTCCGTGTGTAAACAGATTGAGCCCGTTCACATATGTGCTGATGTGTCCTTACATCTTTTGTATTCTCTAAAATTCTTCTATGCGGTATCATGAACTAAGCATTTGGGTTTTACATTCTGAAAGCATTAATTTTGGGTTTTACATTCTTAGCAGGCTCCACCATGGAGTTAAATTCCGTTTCCATGACGACATAGATTGACTTTATCGATCGATAGTATTATGCTCTTCATTGATTTCCATGAAATCAATATATTCATATTTCGCAGCTATTTCCGATTTCTGATTTATCTTTTCCATTATGTAATGCCGGGCTTGATACCTGATGCGGTTAAAGGGAATCTAATGTAGTGGGAAGGTGTGGGAAAGATGAAGAAAATTATTGTGCGCTTTCTTGTTATTTTCATGCTATTTGGGAAGAGTATCATAATAAAAAAAAAAGCGCACAATAAAAGATTGATCTTCAATTACCCAAATAATCATAGTATGACCCGAAATATTCAAAAACAGCCACATGTTTGGGTCCCGAAAACTTTGTGTTGCCCCATTCATGCATTTCTGTGTAAGTCCACATGACTCAAAGCTGAATTGGGTTAATTTCTTATCATTTTGGCGATTCCAAAACCTCACAGCACAAAATAATGCTTAGTTGAAATGTTATCAACCTTTCCAAATCACATTCAGACAGTGTCTTTCACTTTTTAACGTCAGTGTCTTTCACATTTTAATGTCATGACCAGAACAATAGTTTCACTTTAACAATTAATATATATACGTGTTCAGTTCTCCTCTTGACCGAACGTTTCGAATGTGGCTTACTATCTCTGTATTTATTACCAGCTTTCATTTTTGATTTATTTCTCTTAATTTACATGTCAGAGTTGTCGACACTCGTTCTTTGTGGACAAATATCAATCGATGCATGGTCCGTGGTGTTTCCTAACTTGGACGATTAAGGTATACATGGCTGTAATGCAATTCATCCCGAGGGGTTTATATCGTGTCCTAATGCGGTCAACCCATCAATTACTGCCCGACTATGATCTTCATGGTCAAAGATATGAAAATGCAAACGCCGGGAACCAAAGGGTGTCAAAATCTGACGCCTACTTGAATAATGGGTATTGCCCCAAACAATTTGTTTTTGTATTGTTGCTTCATCGAAGGACGACAGCAGCTTTTTTTTTTTTTTTTTTTTTTTTGCACATACAATTGATTATATGAACATCCGACTGAAAAACAAAAAGGATCCCCACCTCAGGACAGCAATAGAGGCATGCATGTGTTCTTGGGGATTTTTCATAACGCCCCCCCCCCCCCATACACATACACACTGAGGGAATTGCTTTCCTAATTGTGTATAGATGCAATGGCATGATGCTTGTCAAAGTTATGAAGAAAACAATTAATGAAAGTTTATGATAAAACCTTGGAGGAAGAATTTCTCTTCTTCCTCCAAGATAAAACCATATGCAACACACATAGCAAATAGACATCACAGATTTGTGACAATTTGGTATAGCAATTAGATTTTTTTTGGGGGGGGGGATCGTAAAGATATCAGTCTGATTTTGTCAGACTTTTTATGATCCGTTTCTCTTACTTTTCTTATTTTAAAAAAGCAACTTTTTGTATGAGTATTTAGGGAAAAACAAGCCTTAAAATTTTTGCTGGAATCAAGGATGTTTTAACGTATTTATAGATACGAACAAAAATTAGACCGGTATAGTCTCATCACGCTATATACTTGAGTATTTTAGCATTCTTTCCGGCTCATTACTTGTAACTTGCACTTACAATCATTTAAATAACATCGGTCATCAAAATATTAGCTTGATATCCCCCTCTCTTTTCTCGCTCCCGCTCTCTCTGTCTCTCTCTGTCTCTCTTGTCTATCGACAAGTTAGTAGTAGCTCCATAGGTAGTGGTCTTCAGATGTTGATTGTAATGAACATGATCATCACATCTCAAGAGATGCAGACATTATCAAGACCACCTTGAACGTTATTGATTAGGCGTTTAAAAGAAAGTTGAGGTACTATGTTGTGTATTTAAGAAAAGATTTCCTGGTGTCGCTCATTAAACTTTACTTGCACATAAATATCTAAGGAGATATTTCAATGTGTTTTTGTTTTGTTTTTCAAAAAAAAAAAAAATCTTCAAATGTCCGAACATGACCTTCCTCGGAGATTTAAGAAAGATTTTCAAGGTGTTGAGAGTATTGAGAGGCAGATTTTAGTTTTTAAAAGAGAAAAAGATATAGGCGAACAATGTTCAACAATCCAAAATTTAAAATTGTATCACCTTCTTTACCATAAACCCCCTGGTTTACAATACCATATGCCCTATCTTAGCAAGAGTATTTGAGAGCCCCCTTGTTTTTGTCTGCCTTAAAATATCTGCACCACCTTGCGATTGACGCAAGGGATTTTTGTCATATCTGTCACGTCGTATCCGTCGCAGACGAGTTGCAGAGCACAGGTGCCCGTCGAACGCAAGACCGGTGGACATGCCATTAGAAAAAGCTGTTATGATTTACATCACCAAACTTGGAAATAACATGACTGCTGGGTTAACAGTACGGAAAACATTTCAAGGTTTTGCAAATAATATTTGGCACAACATTAGAAGTTCAACGAACCTAAATGGGCCATTAATACCGGTGGTTTACCTTGAACTACGAAACACAAATCCCAAATAGTGCCGTCGTCAATGGCAAGGCAAAATCGTTTAGAGGTCGAAAGCTGAAAAAGAGGAGGATCACCTAGGGAGAGTAATGCCCAAGGGTAGATCCGTCCTGATGCTGGCTGCCGAGAGAAGGGTACAAATCATCATCATCTAGTAACTGTCTCGATGCTAGGTGGCATGCACACCCTCCAGCCATGAATATCGAGGAAACGGATTTAATTAAAAGTTTCCCGCGTCTCCGGCAGATGTGCGCGCGGTTTTGAGACCTCTGTAATCCCGAGTCTCGTTAAATTGACGTAGGGAATACATTTAGAAACACTGACTTGTGGCGCCATCCCAGAGAGCACCGCAAACCAATATGTCAGAGATCCAATACCTTGTTCTCAAAAACTCGACAACATCGGTTTAGAGTGTTGTGAGGAGATGACCTCCAGAGGGCCAACCATACTTTTTTCTTTTCCTCTGGCATGCCTGGTGTTCGTCTTCATGCGATAACCACTAAACAAAGTAATCCAAGTAGCGCATAAAGCATTCATGTATTTCATAGTCGACATAGAAAACTTTTTTCTCATGTGGTGGTACAGTCATGAAGATAAATAAACCTAGAATCCCTTGATTCTTTCAAAATGATAAAGCAAATCAAATGCCATTAGCACAGCCACCGACATTTGAATCTGTGAGAAGAAAATTAATATCCCATGTACATTTACTTGACACTATACGGTATTAGAATTGAAAGGTGTAAAACATGACGTATTTCATTACAAAGTATATTTATTTACCAACTTATGCAATTTTTGCATTTGTATCATTATTACATACTACAACATTTTGCATCTTTGAATTACAAGACCGACGGAATGAAAAAAAAATTATCATAACTGTTGAGAAGGTGTTTATTGGTGCGTCTAATTGTCATAAGTTACCTTATATACTGAGGTGGAATAATTATGATAAAAAATAATACTTTAAATGTGTTTTTAATATATTTTAAAAATACAGTAATTTGTATACTTTCATATTATTTTCAATTTCAAAGCAATACTAATTTCCATTAGATACTTTTAAAATGTAATAATCGAGGGCTTCACTTGAGTTCATTAAGAATATTACTTATGATGAGACATGCTTATATCTGCAGAGCGAACAGGGGCTTTTTACTAAACCAATATGTATCTAGTAAATGAAGTCCAAGCAGCATCTTTTACGGGTAACGGAAAGACCTTTACCTCGAGTGCCCCCTTGCTGATGTCGCTTCTTTTAAGAGACATGAGAAATCTTCTCCTTAAATCTTAAATCAACCTAATCGCGAAACCGGCTACTACTAATAGCACGGGGAATCGGTAGTCTATCCGAAGGAACGGTATTCAAAGAAGTATCCGATTTCAGTACTGCCCATGTCACCAGAAATTCAAATGGTGTTATAACTTAATTTCGAAATGCTTAGAAGTTTATGAGGCGAATGTGTGTGCTGGTTTTTATATCAAAATGCTGAGGATTTAAGATGGTGCAAATGTGTGTGTTTGTGTGTGTGTGTGTGTGTTTGTGTGTGTGGGGGGTTCTTTCAAAATGCTGAGGATTTTAGGTGGTGCAAATGTGTGTGTGCGTGTTTCATACAAAAATGCTGAGGATTTTTGATGGTGCAACTGTGTGTGCGGGATTCATTCTTACATTCTAAGGATTTTCAATGGTGCAAATGTGAGTGTGGGTTTCATTTCTGAATGGTGGGGATTTTAAATGGTGCAAATATTTGTGTGTGGGTTTTATTTCGAAATGCTGAGGATTTGTGATCGTACAAATATGTGTGTGCGGGTTTCATAACACATGCTGATGATTTTTTATGATGCAAATGTGTGTGTTGGTTTCATTTCAAAATGCTGAAAATTTTAGATGATACAAAAGTGTGTGTGAGAGTTTAAATTATAAAATGCTGAGCTTTTTTTTTTTTATGGTGCAAATGTATGTGAGCGGGTTTTATATCAAAATGCTGAGGATTTTAGACGGTGCAAAATGTGTGTTGGTGCGGTTTTCATATCAAAATGATGTTGATTTTTGATGATGGGAATTTCTGTGTGTTGGTTTCATTTCAAAATGCTGAAGATTTTTGATAGGGTAAATGGGTGTGTGCGTGCGTGTGTGTGTGTGTGTGTGGGTTGTCTTTCAAAATGCTGAGAAATTGCGATAGTGCAAATGTGTGTTTGTATCCGGTTTCATATCAAAACGCTGAGGAGATTTTAGATGGTGAAAGTGTGTGTGCGGGCTGGATTTCAAAATACTTAAGATATTCCATGCTATAAAATGTGTGTGTGCAGGTTTAATTTCAAATGCTGAGGATTTGTGATAGAGCAAATGAGTGTGTGCTGATCTTATTTCGAAATGCTAATGATTTTAGATGGTGCAAATGTGTGTGCGGGATCAATTTCAAATTGCTAAGGAATTTTTAAAAATAGTAAGAAATTCCAATGGTGCAGTGCGTGCGAGTTTCATTTCACAATGCTGAGGAGATTTTATGGTACCAAGGTGTATGTGGGCTCCATTTCAACATAAGATATATAAACCAAAAAGAGGTGGAGGGTCGAAAAAATAAATCATTAATCAATATATTTATAGTAGTCCCAGTCGTCTGTATTTGTGTCTGAAAACTGAAACTAAGCTCTGGTTGCTGGAAGAGAAATGATAGAAGACGGGCCGAGGTCAGTTTATTTTCTTGATTTAGTATAGTCCAGAGAGAGATGATTGTCAACAATTATATCGACGATTTGTTTGGATTTTACAAATCTCTAATTTTGAGAAGACATCCTTGTTAGTCAAAATGCCATGCGGGGAGGAAATAGGAAAGGAGATGGAACGACCGGTCTTCTATTGAATTGAAGAACTCCACAATTTGAAGTTGGTTTAGTTTTTCCTATCTTGCAGGTGGTTGATGATTTAGTCATTCTTTTCCAAAGAATGGCGGAAGGGTGATGACGTAACAATCTATTTCAATCCCTGTATTGATTACTTTCAAGAAACCAGTCTCCCTCTTCAAGTCTTTCCCGTTTTCAATCCATTACACCCTTTTTCCTCTTTATTCCTCTCACTCTATCTGTCTCTCCCTCTTCCTGTCTTGTTATATGATGTTGTCTACCTATCGATGTATGTCTTTGTCTGTCCCTGTTTCATGTATTCTCTCTCTCTCTCTTTCTCTCTCTCCTTGTCGATCAATTCAAGAAACCTATTCACTTGTCCAGGTAACCAGATGCCTGAATGTCACGTACTTTGAGCAACGGAAGTTCCATCAGTGCACGGTATGTACACCATTGATTTCACATGGTGAGGGAACATTGTATCAGCGGGCAGGAGGCCCGGTGAAGAAGTGTTAAGTATGGGGGCTCCATAGGGAATTGTTCGAGCGCGTTTTGCTGTTCCAGATGTCTACATGAGACAACAACATTGCTAGATTTTGTGGCAGAGATAATGAAGAAAAAAAAACATGTCCAAAAATGCTATGAGTTTGTTATGCATTCTACACTCTCAAAAGTGAAGTGCTAATTTATGGTTGCTTGTGTAGTGACTGCACTTGAATTGCTATATCAGCACCTCAAGTGCTATTTTAGCACTTGCCCAAGTTATAATTTATCTATTAAAAAATGTTCAATGTCGGTATGGGATTCGAACCGGGTTCCACCTAAACATGGAGGAGTACCGCTGACGTTACCAATAGACCTACGGAGATCTCCCTAACGTGCTTTAATTATGACAGCATAGTAGATGATTATGGCAACTTTGAAGAAAGTTCATCATGCAACAATATGATCTGCTAGCAATTGTGAGAGCTGAATTGGTCTAACGTGCTCGTCAGCGCTTCTCATGCATGGGACCCAGGTTCGAGTCCCAACGAAGTCACGCCAT
This sequence comes from Paracentrotus lividus, assembly GCA_940671915.1. NCBI lineage: Eukaryota > Metazoa > Echinodermata > Echinoidea > Camarodonta > Echinidae > Paracentrotus > Paracentrotus lividus. Next base: position 26,108,522 of record CALNVZ010003430.1, on the reverse strand, counting down.
TTTTCGCTGAAAGTTCAGCTCATGTAAAAGTGCTAAAACAGCACTTTGAGTGCAGTTAAACAGCACTTAGAGTGCAGTCACTATGCAAGCTCTTAAAAAGCGTTAATTTGAGCCTTTGAAGTGCTAAAAAGAGCACTTCCGTTTTTAAAATGTATACATAACTGCACTATAGTGGAAGATTCAGCATCGGCTCTGACATAGGATTTTATCGGCCAAATCCAATCATGGTATAGCCGCCATTATCTCCAGACAATTGGGCCGATAAAATATTTTGTCCATACCAATGCTGGATCTGTGCCTGATACGTATGAACGTTAATTGTGTGGCCACCTCCGTCCTGATAAACAGATCCTGTTATTCCGAGGGACATGTGTGTTGCATGAAAAATTAAACATTAATTCTTTTTTTTTTTTTTAAAGGTATTTCGTCGACTTTCAGTTTATGCCCTTTCGTGACATTCTCTACTGACACTCAGAATTGATTATTTCGTGCGACATAATATTTTAACAGATAAGGTCAGACATGTGCAAACTGACATCATAAATTAATTGTTTCGTGTAAAATCATCATGATCATTGATTTTATTTTTTTGAACAGACATTCATTAAAAACACTAAGAGTGATTTTTTTTCCTTTCTTCTTGCAAAAGGTCGTATGAAAAGAACAACTACAGCTTTCTAAGGCATTCTCTTGTTTTCATTTTATAACAACAAAAAAAAAATACCCAGTTTGCATAGATCCATATAGCATCTCAGACCTACATCTATATGTATTATTTAGCAGAGAATAAAATAATCCTTGTTTATTGAAAAGGGCAATGCTTTCAAATGGTCACGTGACACTCTTTGATTTTTCGTTTGACCAAGCATTGATGACATTAGACTACATTGTGTATAATTCCTTATGGGATAAGTCGACAGTATGATTTTCTTGCAAGTTAGGGAAATGAAGCACCCATGTTCCAGGTTCCGTATATTTTAATAGCCTTTTAGAAACATGTTTCTTTGTCTCCGAATGGATCAAGGGTTTTAGTTCACTGTTGTGGAAATAAAAAAAAAATAATGCGCTTACCATGCTTCTGAGAACCAGCTAAAATGAAATTGTTTTAAGATCTAGAAAAAAAATAAAGAAATCACATTTGGTGAGAGTTAAATGTTTGAACTATTATGTACATTAAATATAGGCCTAGACAACGTCTTCACATCTGGTGAATAATCAATTTTCCGTCAATAACCACCCTCCCTCCTTAGAAAAGAGGGAAAATATTATTCTGATTGAATTTGGGTGTCAAAATGTCAATATACTGTCTTGTGAGAAGAAACATTAGGTTATGGCCTCTCACCGATATTATTCATGAGTTATGTGGCACAACATGCGTGATTTATAGAAGCTATAAATTTCTTCTCCGCCAACCCGTCGAGTAATCAAGTAAATTTATTTCAGTCAGTCTACGACGGTGCCAAAGAGACTGCATTTATAAAGATAAAGTTGAGCATCTCTAAACACACCACCTCACTAGTGGGTTTGTTAATGCTGTATTAAATCTTGCTTTTCAAAATGCTTTGAAAAATGTAAAGAATCTGCTTTTTGTTATCAGGTTTCTCATCTCACTGATTCAAGAAATCGATGTTCTATCATGTTCTTGTAACAAATATTGATTGAACCATCGAGGATAATGTAACCGTTCTGTAAAGAGAAATAACATGCGAAGAGAATCGGAGAAGGAAAGGCGGTTTTAAATAACATCATGTATAAAGATTTGTCGATAAATGTATAAAACAAAAGCGGAAATTCACATACATTTAAAAAAAAAAGTTGACCAGAATGTTTTCCACATGCATTTTGGTTAAATCTTGCTCAAGTTGTATCCAACTTTAGGCAATCGAATCAATAACTACACAGAATTGTGAAATTTCACCCAACACACAAATACACGCACACAAATCTAATTATAGTCATACAGCAGTCTTAATGTGTACGAACTTATGACAATAATAATTAAAAAAAATAGATAGGTCGTTTTCTTTAAAGGAGAAATCAGGGGGGAAAAACCGTCTTGAAATAAACATTTTCATAATGCTTTATAGAACAATCAAATATTCAATATTGCAACACTAGACACATTTGAATATTGGGTAAGTGAGACCTGTGCACTTTTCATAGGGACAGGCTGTTCAAACAAGAGCAAAAAAGCATTTCACTCCTGCACAATGCATACAAAGTTGCATCAAGTTACGAGAGAGAGAGTGAGTGGGGTCATTATCATATAAATAAAATAAAACATTCCATCGTTTCAAGTGAAATTGTAACATATTGCATATCCACTGGCGGATGCAGGCGGGGTGCAGGGGACGCCCTCTATAATTTGTAATCCACTCATTGACAGTACATGTTAAAATCTTCGGTAGCAACACCACCACTCCCCCCCCCCCCTCTCCTATTTTCAAATTATGTGTATAAGCCACTGTAGTCTCATTGCCAACCATTGCAAAACTACTAAATTGGATCAATATATTTATTAATCAATTAACTATTACAAGATGAATCAATGAAAGTAGTCACGTCTCTATTCACATAATTCAATTCAATTCATTTATTTCTCCACAATAATAAAAGTACAATATGTACATGTACGTTGCATATATATGCAAACAAAACAAACAAAATTAAAACATATACAATAATATATAATAACATTGGAAATGAGAAAACTGAACAATTATTACGATGTGATGAAAAAGAAAAGACGTTATTACTGCGGAGGGAGCCAACTGGAAGACAGAAAAAAAGTCTTAAAGCGTTGGCACCCAAACATGTAAAATACATTGAGGTAACAGTCAATTATTACCAGGATTACGTTAAATAGAATAGAAAGGTGAAAACAAACAAATAAAGAAAACAACAACAAAATGATAAGGAAACTCTACTAAGGTTGTGCTCGATTAAGGGATGTATCTATCAAGTGTTTTTTTAGATTTCGTTTAAAACATTGGAGTGACACTGAGTTTTTTATTTCATTTGGTAAAGAACTCCACAGTTTTGGGCCGGTAAAACAGAGAGTGGATTTTGCATAGGATGTACGTATTTTGGGAAAGTGAAAATCATTAGAAGATCGAGTTTGATAAGAGTGGATACTTGCATTAATAGGAAATAAATCAGTAATATAATGAGGAAGTACATTGTTTTTACATTTATACATAAACATACCAGTTTGTAGTTGAAAAATATCGTAAATACTTAGTACTTTAAGTTTATGTAATAACGGAGCAGAATGAGCGATATACGAGGATTTTGATATTAGACGAATTGCTTTTTTCTGTAGTTTAAAAACTCTATCAGAATATGACTTAGGACATCCAGCCCAATTTATATTGCAGTATGATATGTGAGGTAAAAATAAGGTATTGTAGATAGTAAGAAGAATTTTTTCGGGTAACAGATTGCGCAGGCAGTATAAAATACCAACAACTTGAGAAACCTTGGAACAAACATCTTCCAAATGATATTTCCATGACATAGATTCATCAATATGAACACCTAAAAAATTGGTATGATTGGTATGATTTGGTATGATAAGCCGAGTGAAAAAGAATATGAACAGAACAATAATTCGTTACCCTGTATACAGTCCTGTCTTTCAAGCCAACCTGACAATTGGCTACTAACCTATATATACTTTCGTTTGTCCAGAGATAACTTATCCTGAAAGCGAGCTACCCTCAGGAGCACCGGTATAGTACAAAAGATATGGCCGTTGGGCCTATGGTGATTGGACATCGAGATATCCTTCTCTTCTAAAGTCGAAGTTCATTTCGTCTGTGGTCTCTTTAATGAAAATGACCCATTTGAACTGAAGCATTGCATTTTCAAAAGCCGTACACTGGCAGAGTCCAATAGGCAACGACTTTCATGACTTGAGTGACACGGAATCGGGTTAGCTGGACTGATGACTTTATGTCCCCCCACCCCCCCCCCTTCCTTCACGTACCCTTTCTCGTTCTCCTTGTTACATGTGAAATATCAATTATGGATTTTTAAAAAATCGTCCTATCGAGGACCCTTTTAACAATTTAGGTTTTATCGAAAAATAATAAGTTAATAAGTTAATTCCTTTTCCGAAATATTAAAGTGACATATTTAATACAGCAACAGCGATAAACAAAATGATGTCAAAGTCCGCTATCCAGGCCAAGCTGCACTTTTTGCTCATTTTGTGCTCCCTTTTTGGTCATCCGTAACCTAGTTTTCATTATGATAACATAATAACGCAAAAAGGACATGTAAAGTACATGGCGTCTGGTGCGTTTTCTAAATTCATATAGTCTGATCATGGAATCTGATCGAAACATCCGGATAGCACCGCAAAGTTGTCTTATCCCACGGCCAATTTCGGAAGGCTAAATATTTGTTTCGCAGAAGTCAGTGTCTTTGCCGATAATTTGTCTCGACGTGGAGCCAGAGTAAATATTTTCTGCTGCTCTCTGGTTCCGCCGATCGTCAACCTAATCGGAGCCAAGCGAGGAACTTGAAACCAGCTGGGACTGCGTGCTCGAACCACGATGCAGTTTGAATGATGTCAGGGTTACCCAATTACTTGTTACTAGATACATTGAGTATTGATCTCACCGATGCGAGTATTAGGTGGTGTTTTTGACAGGTTAAGGGCGCCGCAAAGCTTTTCATAACCATGATAACGCCATACAATATACAAGAAAAGGTTAATTGACTTGTACGTAAAGAACTAGATGAGGGTCAGGGTGATCGTTGTTGCGACTACTGACGAACTGGCTATCTCCACTAAGCACAGATGCGCCTGTTGGCAAATTGTCGCCTGAAGAGGCGTTGAAAGATTCCGGTTGCTGTCGGATTTTAAACGAGTTAAACTATGGCTGCCGTCAGTAAACTTGACAACTTTAACAAAGGTTAAAAAAAGATGTTTGTCGCCAGGTTAAAAAAAGTTTGACAAGATCGGTGGGTACCAGAAAACCCAAAATCGCCTACTGCGGCCTTTAATGATCGCAAAAATGCGTAGGTTAATTTTCACCCAATTTAAAGCTGTACAGGAAAAGTCAAGTTTCCTGACGCGGGCTGACGGCCGCTTTTTTACCTTTTCGCAAATTGTTGCTATCGCCTGCCGTAAATAAAAAGAGTCTTAGGTATGTAGTCGTTTATAATCGCCTTGCTTTTGAGGCGATCTCCTGCGATTCTTACATCCGCAGGTTGTCTCGGCCTGAATCGCCTCCTGTGGGACAGGCCCTTTTTGTTCAACACGAGGCATATTCCCATGGTCCACGAAAGCCCAGGTATCTGTAGATAGACGTGAAACGCTTCAGTCTTTAAAACTCCACATTGTGTGTTTTATCTTATGTTCAGTGTTATGATTTCCTTTTTAGTTATTTACATTATGGTATATACTTGTACATCTCCTTCCCGCCCCCTCTCCCCTCTCCCCTCCCCTTCTCTCTTTCTCTCTCTCTCTCTCTCTCTGTCACTATCTCTCTCCCTCTCTTTTCCTCACCTATTTGATTTTTTTAAATCATTGTTTGGTTAATTAAATCCCAAACTGTATGATAACCATTGTTCACCATTAATTTATAATTTTGATGTACTTGAAATCTTAATGTATATTTGCTGAAATTGGAAAATAAACTGAACTGAACTGAAATAACCCCTATTGTTTCCTATCTAAACCTCTGTCATTCATTGTAATTTCGTTTATTTCTAATGAAGCATCAAAGTTAATGCAAAAATATTCTTGTAATGGTCCTATAACATCCCTAGTGTAACCGTGAAATTAATTCCATTGTAAATTATGCGCATATTCTTTTGTATAATTATGTATAAACCAAGATAGTCCCAGAGATAACAGAGGTCAAATCGTTAAAAAGTAGAATAAATTGAAATATCTAACGCGTATTATCTTGTATAAATATCTCACTTTTTATCTCCCATGTTTAGAATCCTTTTGATTGCGTATGCTAACAACTTATGCAACCAAAAATCTTGATTTTGTCTTTCCTCATACATACTCTATGGTATATCTTTATATCAGTGAACCTGCAAATCATGACCTGGTTTATTGATGATATACTCCATTGTTTTGGAAAGCGTTCATTTTATACAGTAATTCTTAATCTTTTGACTTACCATGAAGATTTTGTATATTCATTTAATTATGATACTGCGTAGTAATCTTACATACCTGCCATACCATTTAATAATATATTTATAAATATGTATCTAATAAAGTATGATCAACGCTTATTACTAACCTTGTATTCAAATAATTTTATTCTGGGAGATAATCTTTTACATAATTACTTCCAATAACTTTTCACTTTTCTCAGCAAACGCGATCCTCTCTATTCTGATAGCCGCCAATAATCACATAAGGGGCGCTCTTTATTATTTTTCGCAGTATGCTGGCAAAAATATCCAACATGTGTATAAAAAATAATGTATGTATTTATTTAAGCGTAATAATCGAATCAAGTTAAGGACCCCACGGAAGAATAGCAGTTTTACATGTACCGGTATAAATTATTTTGTTACCAAAGAGAAAAACAACAGAAAGCCACTTATTCACCCTTTAGGTGTAGAATTATTGATAATGTTCTGTTAACCAAACTCAGTGAAAAGGGCTCCGGGCCACAAACATGGCTATGGCCAGTCGATAACATTGATGCATATTCTTTTCTTCTTTTCAGAAGACTGCTTATTAACCAATTACACCTGTTTTCAAAATTTGCAATTGATTAAAAGTGTTTATGTAAGGGGGTCTGTCAATCGTAAAATGGCAATGAAAAATTAATACCATTGATCAAAAGGTAGGACCTTCGCCATTTAGAAATCTTATTTACAATTTTCAGTTGATCACAAACATTAATGTTACAGAGCCCGGGGCTAATCATAAGGTGTCACGTGATGGGTATACGTATGATGTAACCTTTAACATGAGTGTAATCATGAGCTTTCATTTTATTTGGATGATGTTCACAAGGTATGGCAAGGCAAATCCTGATCACATTGAAACTTTATGCTTTGCATTCTAGTCTTTAATATCGAAATCACTCTGTAACATCCGGCTATGTCATATCTCGTTATGGGTTTCCCTGAATTCAAATGTTTGCTTAAAACAACACATTGTCTACACCAATAATCAGTGTCAGTATTTCAATCTACCTTTAATGTTCAATCTGCCATCTATGGATTGACGCGACAATGCTTATTGCTAACTATTTGCTGAACGTGACTTTCCGTTGAACTGAGCCGATAATGTTCGCTGATGCTTGGTTTATTCTCCATATTTGGAAAGAAAATCTTCCGCGTGCATCACAGCTCCGCTGTTAAAAAAAAATAGAAAAAAGAGAGATTTATAGGAAGGAAATGAGGAAGCAAGCGATCATTTTATAATTGAGAGCTTGTCATTCTAAAGAAGCATCATTCTCACTATTGAGGTCTACAGCGAGATGGTCGTGGTAATAAAAATCATGAATATCACATCCTTACCATGCTTACTGGAAATCAATACCATCAGTAGAATGTTGTATTAAAGGAACATGTTCAAACGTATGATGGTATCTGTTTGAGACTTACGTGCAACTCAGAGTCTCTTGAGTTGCGGAGACGTCTCGGAAACGTCTCTGTGTCGCCCTTTCCGTTTGAATGAGTCATTGGCAAGTCAAACCTGTTCATATTTATGAGATTTTTCCAGTTGCAGAGTCGTTTCCGAGAAGTTTCCTAAACGTTTCAGCGACGTCTCCGTGTCTCGGAGTCCCCGGAGACATCTCCTTAATACATGTAAAATACCACCTTTAACAACGATCTTGCCGTAAAAATGAAGTAATAAAGATCAAGCCTAAAGTTTATCCTGTTATCAGAGGTGGGAAGAATTTTTTGCTACTATTTCTATATCATTATTGTAAGCATTAAATCATACTCAAGACCTGAAGAAACTCGGCAGCACGATGCCACCATTAAGATACTACATTCAAGTTATTGTGGTATCTCACTTGCCACGAAACGAGTTTGAGACGGATTTAGACTGGTGTGAGACGGGTTTATAACGTAATTGCAACTGGAGCAATTATTGTCTGCTGAACAAATAATTTCGTGTGACCTTTGCAATGACCGTAGCACTCAAGAAAAACAACACATACCTCTTCATAATACAATATTTACAATGCCTAATTCGAAAACAACAAAGTTGTTATAGTAATTATGCTTTTTGTATGACTTCAGTTTTCCCTAAAGATGTATGCACTGCATCGGTAATTTGTTTGATTCACTCATTACTCGTGGATTAAGATAAAATAGATAAAATTGGGACTCTTCAGTGGTTTGTAAATACTTTGTCGTATTCCCCATAGGAATCAGTTGGGCATAAATGAGATAGGATGACATAACACTAGAGGAATTTAGCCACATTACACACGCAATTACATACAAATCTATTGTCTATCTCTCATCCATCCTCTCTCTCTCTCTCTCTCTTCTCCCTCCCTAGTCTTTATAGTATTGAATGTGTTTTATATTATTATTTGTTATTTTTTTTATTGTTATTGTTATAATTTATTATTACATTGTGTAGAGAGATCTTAGAGGGGGCAAAATCTTCAGATACATCATTGAGGTAACTGTTTGTTATCTAACCAACGACCATCAAAAGTATTGCGAAAGCAAATCTTGATACTGTATTTTCTCACTATCAATGGTAATTGTAGGTTTATTTCAAAAGCGCGTACCTGTGTACGTTAGACAAATTTTTCTTTGCTTTGATCTAAATTTAGGTTTCTCGTTTTCTTTTTTTCTCGTTGTTCTGCCCATTTTGTATTAAAGAACAATATCGGGTAAGATTATATGGTAGATTAATTAATATAAGATCATGCGTGAAGGTCTCCATCTAATCTGCGTGCGCTAATCCTCAAGATGTTGCAGGAAATCCTTGCGTCATCCTCTCTGAGCTTAAAGTATCCCATTCTGAGCATGGAGCTAGTACGTTTATATTTATACATGTACCATACGCTGACGGCGGGATCCGCCTGGCCGGACGTTTTTGCCTCCGACACCGGACGCTAAGAGATGGACACTTTTGTGTATGCACGCCATATGAGCGTTATAGTCGTTTCAGTACAAACCTACCTACAGTAGACTCTAGACACTGGAATTACTCGCAGGACAACTACACCCCAGAAAAAGGGTTAGGGTTTGGTGAAGAGTTATGGGTAGGTATTAAATTGGAGTAGTTTTCCGGGGTGATTGTCCAGGGGTAGTTGCCCTGGAACTTGTTAAAGTTGCATGCAATATTGTTGAATTCTTGCTACTAACATTCTGACATGCCAGGAATCACAGACATGGCAATTGTTTTGATATACCAAAGTTGGATATTTCTGATTCCAGCATGTCACTATTATAATACGAAACTGTATATATTTTTTTTAATGTAAAAGTATTTGCATCTGGCAAACTTGCTCAACGAAGTAGGTTTACCAGCTTCCAACAAAATAATAATTACAAACTATATTCGAACCATTATATAATATGTATTGACCAAAGGTATACTGTACCTTTAATCTTTACAAACCTGGGTGAACCAACTATTGATTGGAAAAAGAAACGATACGAGCGGAAATAAAGGGAAAGAAAATACTTAGATCGAAATTGCTTCCTATCTTCGAATTTGTCTTGATGGCTCAGGATACCCAATGAATTCTGACAAGAACAAAGTAATGCTTTGATTTGCATTGTAAGAAAATACGACAGCCAATCAGGTTGGAGAAAAGTTCAGCTAAGAGTAATTGGAGGGTATACTGCGTGTACAAAACAGTTTCAAAATTGTTGATACAGAAATACCTGTTGTATAAATATTTTTAATGCCCATCCTTCGGTGGTTGACGTGTTTTACGTGAAATAATTGTTCCCATAATATATGACCCCTGCCGTTCCAATTCCTCGTTACAAGTTCTCTTACTAATTGCATGTTTATGGATAATGTTTGAATCAGTAACCAGACAGGTTGGATTCGTGACATTAATGAAACATCAAAATACATAATTATAAACAATAATCATTCGGGAGTTACAAACAAAATACATCAACAGTAAACAGTTTTAACTGTTTACTTAAAAGTGAGAACAACAAAACAACAAAATAAAAACCATGGTACAATTAGCCTACTTGGCACAAAATTTGAATTACAGCTGTACATTTAAAAAGCAGAACATTGTCTCACTCATTATTTACAGATTGGGAATTTTATTCTAAAATAGGGGTTTGAATGAAATTATACCGGTACGTGAAAATTAGAGTATAAACAAAAATTTATCATCATGGCGATTCGTTCAAAAAAAATTGCACCACATGATGTGCAAATTGTATATGTATCGCCATGTTCTTATTTGATTTATCTACATAGTCATGATAGTAGGTTGGCTCCGTTTCTTCTTCTTCTTCTTCTTATTCTTATTCTTCTTTTTCTATCCTCTTAATCAAAGTGCTTTCCCTTGTAAGTTTGTTTCTCCCATAAGATCACTTGATAGTTTGCACAACTGATATTCAGAGACACTTCCTAAACACATATGAAGCATGAAAACAATCAACATTAAGCCTGTCGCGTGTCTTTTTCTTGATCGTCATGTTTCTAGACGTTTTTCCGTCTTCTTATGCATGTTTTCGCTCAAAGTATGAGATATTTCCGATCAGGAAGCTTCGTTTTTCGTTATTTACATTTCATAATTGCGCTGAAATCGAGCTAAATTATAGCAAAACAGAATGCTGTGATATGCTATTCGGCGCTGAGGAAACGAACGGCGCTAGGGTTATCCATCAAACGACGAGGTTCAATCTCCGAATCGTTCGGATAAAGACGAGCTGTTTCGCAAGGAATGGAAAGTTTCGGAAGTGCACTCACATGACTGGTATGCAATCACCATTGATCAATGATTTTGTTTGGTGTTGTTGTAGCCTGCAACGCAAAAAAAAGGATAAAATAAAAAATAAAAAATAAAGAAAAGGGAGATTTTGGCGCATGCTTACTTGATAAGAAACCTGTGGGCATGAACTCATCCCACCTGTGGTAATTCGAGATGTACGCTTCCTTTGTGTATGTATGTTTTAAAATGCATTGCCTTTTGTTTGTATCTTGAATATTTTAAATGCACGTGTCGTTTTTACCCCCCCCCCCTCCCCTCTATCTCTTTTTTATATGATATTTTATTTTTTGACACAAATTTCGCCTCTCTTTTGTGATCTACATAATGTAACTATTTAACCTGACAGCTATCGAAAAAAAAGAAATATTATTGTTTGTTAAAGTTGTACTGTATAGGGTATAATCAGAAGCGTATCGTAAGGGTGGTATCGCACTTCGCGGAGACGTCTCCGCGACGGAATAACAAAATATCGTCTCCGCGACGGATAAAAAGTATTAGAGACGTCTCTTAGACGTCTCCGCGACAGTTTTTAAAAACTGTGACAAAGCAGTTTCAAAGAACCGTCTCAAATTAGTTTCCGCGACTCATGAAACGTCGCGGAGACGTCTCGGAGACGTCTTCCCACAAGTTTCAAAAATTGTCGCGGAGACCTCTCGGAGACGTCTCTTATACTTTTATCGGTCGCGGAGACGTCTCCGCGAAGTGAGATACACCCCTAAAGGTCAGTCCATGCATTTTGACCTCAGGTCCACAAATAGGGGAAGCATTTCCTGAATTTTCAATAGAAAATAAGGGGCTTAAAAGTGTATCCATTAATAAAAACTTTTCATCAAGTTTGTTGTATTTGCTTCTATTTGTTTTTCTTCCGTGTAATGTTGTAAACAATTTCACTCAAAACATGCTTCTCTCTTTGATTGCGATATCACCCCCGGAATTTCTTCATAATCATGATTATAGTAATTATTGTAAATATGAATGCAGTCGCATTTTTATCACAGTAGCAAAATTAAGTTCATATTTGAGGACCTAATCTATTCAAAATCTTTTATAAAGCCTTAAATATTAATGACTGATCCTGAAAATGAAAGAGAATTTAACAATATCTAATTGCCATTTATGCATTAATTTATGAGGTGTCAAGAGGAGCGTGATGTAATTCTTGATTTGGTCTTTCAATCGGTATTGTCCTGAGGGAGAAATGGCCAACTACACTTCAATTAACCGAAGATTTGTCGATGCGAGGGCTTGAAAATTGACACCATTGTCAGTCAAGTCTTCCTATTCGCTTTGTCCCCTCAGGAGTACCGTAGATTACCTTTGTGGCGCAGAGATATTAAAGTCCCAGACCGGACCGAGAAATGAAAACCAAAAATTACATATAAAACGAAAGCTAATATTTCTTTCTAATACAACAATCCCCAATTTAAGCATTTTTATTTTCCATTCAGAAAGTATTTCATTAAAAGGTGATCGAACCTCAACCAGGCCATCCCTCCCAAGTACTCGTAAAAGTACCCCTATTATATAATGCGGGCTGATGACGTCAAGGAAGTTTAAGGGAATGCTGCTGCCAGACATGATAGGGTTTCGGCTTTAGAAAACACGTTTGTATTGCTATGTCAGAACATAGACCCCATTGTGTGCTAGAATTCTTTTGTTCTGAATAGACCCCATGGTTGCTAGAATTCTATTGTTCTGACATAGCAATACAACGTGTTTTCTAAAGGCGAAACCCAATCATGCCTGGCAGTAGCATTCCCTTAAACTTCTTTGACGTCATCAGCCGCATTATATAATAGGGGTGCTTTTACGAGTACTTGGGACGGCATGGCCTGGTTGAGGTTCGATCATTCTTTTTATGAATACTGTTATGAAAAATTTAATTTATTGGGGGGTATTTATGTTATATGCCTACTTAGCTCTTCGATCAGTAAGGTTTGTATTTACTCCGTCAACTGTCTTTAATAAGTTCAGGGGAAAGGCAGGGAAATTATGACGGTGAAATGTATTTAAATATTTAATCATAATACTCATGCTTTTCCATTTTAGTACTTTTCTTTTTCTTCCATGCCATCGCTTTCCTTTCCTTTATCTTCCTCCTCGTCAAGATATTTTTTTTTAATCCGGAGGTATTTGAGTTTGGTGATATTTCGTCTCATTTCTGACGGCGAACTGTCTGCCAATAGCTCATCGATACAAAGCAAGATGGCGCGAGCTTGCATTTAACCTCCATAAGAAATGGTTACAATACACGTAATTACTCTCCACCACGTCAAATTATGAGTTTCTATTTCAAAATATAATCGTGTATTTGTTACCCGATGAGGAATAAAACTTAATTTTGTATGAAATTTACACTTCAGATATGCTACAATTGGCGGTGATAAACTGCAATTTTTCTCAAATCAATGCTCATCATGCCCAGGACGTGTAGTGAAATATTTCATAATTTTCATGTCTTATGAAATGGATCTTTCTAACTTTATATCGGCCTGGTTCGAGGCCGTTTAGATAAATTTCATCTCAATTATATCTTAATACAACGAGACACGTATATTCTAATTACATTGTAAGATTTATTTTTGTGTTTCAAACTTCAAATTGTTTCTGGATAACAACTGAAATGTCTCATGAAACGAGTGGGGTTTTGTAACATAACAATAAAAAAATTAATCAACAATTTGATGCGTGTTTTGTCTTTATTACACTTGAATTAGAATAATTTTTTTACTGTAATTGGTAAACAAGAATTCATACAAATATAGCAATATTGTAGTATATCCAAGTCATTATTATGAGATTAAGTATTGAAAAACCATTGCGGATATTAGTTTGACTAATGTATAAAAAAATCAGGTGCCAATGAAATGAGGACAATCTCGTTTCGTCTGTCAGCTATTCAGAATAACTATATATCACCGAATGAAAATGATCATGTTGGAATGTGAAAAAGACTGCACATTGATAATAAGAAATGGTCTGATCTTGGGTATATCCAGGCTTGCTGACTTTAAAAGGAATATAAAAGAAGAAGGCCCATGACAACAACAACAATAACAAAAAGTATCATGATACTTCTTACAGATTAAAAAACCCTACTGCTTTTATGATTTATTATTTTCTATTATCATGAGTTGTAAATATGGTAACAGTTATTTTGAGTTTGGAATAGATCAGAAAAGGCAGAGATGAAAAATAAAAAAAGAAAGGTTTCTGATCAAAATTTGAAGCAGTCAACTAAGAAAAGATCAGTTTAGGCATAAATTATAAGAAATTAAAAACAAAGAAACAAACATAGGGCCTACTACAGGAGTGTGACGAGGAGTTCTTTGGAATATTTCAGGATGACATCTCAAGGAATATGAGAATAAATCCGACAAGTAATTAATCAAACAATACACTATAAAAACCGAAATGCTAATGTATCAGTGTTCGTGTAATCACTGCACTGGAAGTGCTATATTAGCACATGAAATGCTATTTGAGCACTTATACGAGTGCTATTGGGGCGATCACAGTTCGAAAGGTCCCCGTACTATTTGCCCATTCCTACGGCTTTTCGTGGATTTAGAGACCTTACAAGTCCCTGAGGATTTTTTCATTCTACCGCTGTTGCGGTCACATATCCTACGGCGCCCTGACGGTTAAAAGTATAATGTGGATTGAAATCGAAATACGCCCGTGAAAAGACCGTAAGAGTGCCATTGAAAAGTGCAAGTCAGTCATTTTTTTGTGTAGGGAATACCGGACACCACATGGACGGTTGTTTGTTTTACTTCCGGGTTGAGTTGCTAAGCATGTAGATCAAATAGTAAGTTGCATATAATTATAATGTATTATATTTATTTATTAAATTGTTTGACAATTTTGAAATGTCTATTTCTCATTATTATCATTGTGATATGTCATGATCTACATGAGATATAAAGTTATTCTGAGTGTTTTGAAATTTTGTAGTAAAATGCATATAATCTTCTTAAAATGAATAATGCTATAAAAAATCAATACAAACATGTTAAGTTGATGGTTTACATTCAAATCAGTGCTTCCAGACAGATCTTTATACAAAAAAAGGGTAAAAACATACTGTCCGGTATTTCCTACACTGTAGGGAATGCCGGACAATTTACGATGACGTCATTATTTGCATATAACTGCCTCAACAAATATTTGATTACCTCAATTTTTTTGGAAAATAAAGTTGAATGATGTAGCTAAGCAATGAGAATCTTTTTCTTTTGTGATTTTATTGTTTTCATGTGCTAATTAAGCAAATGAGCTTAAGTGGCTGGTATTCCCTACATCTACCCTATTACTCTTATTTTTATTTGGTTATTTATTTTTTATTATGGATGACTGACCTGAGTGACCGACTGAACACTTAACATATGGCCAATATCGTGAAGAAAAAAAAAAAAAAAAATTCACGCGTACTCCCCCCCCCCCCCGCTTGTCGCTCGACCCAATGTGCGAAAATTTGACTGGAGGCCTAATTAAATGTGAAACTAACAAGACGAGAAAAATGTGCGATACCCACAGAGCAGCTTTCCTCCAGCGCAGAGAGTTGGAGGGAGAAAGAATATTGAAGAGTAATGTCATTGTATTCATATCAAAATAATGACAGGGATGTCGCCGTGAGGAGGCCGGACGCTGACCGGACGGGAATTTTTGTATATCGAACGGGTCCCTTAAGATAGCTTCTTTATGGTCTAAAAATCACAAGGGTCCCTTGAGGAACCCTTGGGGTGCCCTTTAGGGCCCCGCAGGATAGCCAAAAGTAAACCCAAAGCATCGCAAGACGCTCACCTTTTTTACAATCGCATATCCATTTTGGGGCCCGTACGGTGAGTACAAACGTACTTAGCGGCCATTTTCGGAAGGTGCCCGTCCGACTCCCTTATGATTCTGCGGGCGCGATGACATGTTTCACTACCCTTATGCCTCGATCACAGTTCGTGGCCGGGGACCCGTACGGCGAGGGAATCAGTCGTTTTTATATTTTCTCTACAGTGCGGTTCCAATTTTTTTTTCTCAGAGCGGCTTGGATAGAGACTACTATTGTGTCATACCTCCTTTCCTCAAAAGCTTCTATTCCGGGGTCCGTACGATGAGTAGGAAAAGGCACTTTAAACTTTACGCGCGGCTCCCGGCCGACTCCCTTCCGATTTTATGTGCACACCGGAACATTTTCCAGTAGTTATGCTTCAAATGTAGGGGAGGCGGGAAGATCGAGTGTGTGCTCTCGATTTTCCCGGCGTTTTTCTCAACCCGGTAGGCCGTAGCAAACCCGTATAGTCAACAAAGGGACCCGAGCGGGTTTCTGCCAGTAGCCGTACATGTTTCTGACGGTATCCGAGCGGCCTCTGCCCGTGTTTTTCGGTTAGTCCTCCAAATAAAATATTGACAGGCCTCTTGCAATACGGTTCCCGTGCGACTTTCCTGCGGCCCCCGCCAGGGCCCCTTAAAGGTTCCTGATGAGACTATACGAGAAGGCTATACTGTCTAGGGTCAGATCTCAAACTCTGTTCTGAAATATACTTTTGTTATATAAATATATATTTTTTTCTTTTTGGGGGGGGGGGTCTGTCGCAGAAAAGACCACTTTGGTCTTTTTAGATGTTTATCTAGGACTAAACATCTCATATCGTTTCCCAATACATGGACCATCAATATCACTTTCAAATGAGTGTAATTTCTCTCCTAATGGGTGTAATGCATGGGTGTACAAAATGAAATTACTATTTTGAATCAAAATTGTATTGTATTGTATTGTATTGTATTGTATTTATTATTACCAACATTGCAAAAAAAAATATACATAAACAGAATTCAATATAAATATGCATTTGGTAAATGGAGCCAACGAATAGCTAAAGCTAGTCTAGGTTGGCCCCGTCTAGTTTGCTTACTGTGATTATATATACATTTACATAAAGTAAAACATACGTACAAATTATTAAACATTTTTTTTTTTCCATATTTACAAAAAAAAAACAAAATTATTGTTGACCCCAAAAAATAACATCGATACGAGTATTATACACTATATTACATACGAGAATTAATTAAATATGAATATTACTCTGCAAGAAGAATTGCCTTATATGATTGTCTAAAAGTTTTCCGTGATTTAATTTTTCTAATATCATTTGAAGAGCGTTCCATATGACAGCAACCTGAATACGAAACAGACTGTTTTCCAAGATTTGTCTTTACTTTGATGGATGTTATATTCTTATTTTCGTTGCTTCTGTCTCGTAAGGGTGTTTAAAAAATGAGAAATAATCAATGAAACGATGAGGAAGTTTGTTATTCAACAAATCATGCACGAATGTTGCAATCATGAGACGATATTGTTAAAAACATCTTAGAATCGATAACTCAGAAAACAAAGGAGCTGAGTGATGATATGAAGGATTTGAATAATATAACACGACGATAATCCTCTTTTGTAATGACCAAAATTCGACTAAGGAATGTTTTGTTTGCAGCTCCCCACACTTGTAAAAAAAAAATGAGTAAATCATTACCCAATAACTGAGCAAAAAGGTAACTCGCGTGAAATTGAGTAAAAAATATACTCATCGAGTTGAGCCAAATGTTACTCAAAAAGAAGTAACTTTTAGTCATCTATGTATCATTCCCTAGCTTCGAAAGGGGATAAAACATTAGTTACTCATTTTCTTGCGAGTTACCTTTTTACTCTGTTTAAGAAAATTGTTTTACTCCGTTGGGAGTAAACCATAGTTTATTAATTTTCTTGCGATTACCTTTTTACTCTGTTAAGAGTAAACAAATTTACTCCGTGTGGAGTAAAGCATCAGTTACTCATATTCTTGCGAGTTACCTTTTTACTGGCTCTGTTAAGCGTAACAAAATTTACTCCGTTGGGAGTAAAGCATTAGTTTATTCATGTTCTTGCGAGTTACCTTTTACTCTGTTAAGATATAAACAAAATTTACTCCGTTGGAGTAAAGCATTAGTTTTACTCATTTTTCCCGTTGGGAGTTATAATAATAATAAATAATATCGTTTTATTTACCCAGGGTAGCCACTTCATTCTGACAAACTGTTTCTCCCAGCGGGCCCTGCATGATGTTATTATTACCCCCAAGCTCCTTGTTAAAAGGCAACTTTTTTTTTTGTAAGTCTTTGGTATGACTCGGCCGGTTTCGAACTCACGACCTCCCGTTCATGAAAGCAGAAAGGCTACCTTTTTACGGGCGCCTCTAATAGATTGAGCTATCATGTCCGGTGGATAAACATTAGTAATAATTACTTATTTCTTGCGAGTTACCTTTTACGTCTGTAAAGAGTACAAAAATGTTACTCTGCTTTTTGGAGTAAAGCAATATGTTGACTCATTTCTTGCGAGTTTTTTTAATCCATTATTGTGCAAAAGTCATTCCCGCTCGGAAATGAGTAAATCATAATTATTTACTCATTTCCTAATTAGTAACCTTTTTACTCTGGTTGCTGTGAAATATGGCAGCCCAGACCGAAAGCTTCATTCTCTGTACGTCGGTCTTTATCTATATCTATGTATCTATCTTCGAATCTTTGATTGAGCAACGTCTCTTAAGCGCGGAACACACGTGCTAAGTTGTGCCTGTTTGCGCCACGAGATGGGTAAAGTCAGTTTTTGCTCTAGGCACAGATCACAAAGTTAATCAATAAATCGAGCAAAATAATGATCATTAAAACTAATATGGTACTCAACCACCATAGCAAAAACAACGTTTTTACTGCGAATTAACAAAGAAATGCTCATGTCTGTGCAAAACTGAATTTACTACGTGAGAATCAGCGAATTGATCGTCACGTATAAGTAACAAAATTTGATCTGTATTGGGTAAAACTTGACTTTATCAAGGGAAATTTTACTCGCGTTTTATAAGTTGTGCCTGTTTGCGCTCGAGATGGGTTAAAGTAAGTTTTTGCTCTAGGCACTGATCACAAAGTTAATCAATAATCGAGCAATAATGATTCATTAAAAGTAATATGTTACTCAACACCAATAGCGAAACAATGTATTACTCGAAATCAACAAAAAGTTACCTTTTACTCTGTTAAGAGTACAAAAATGTACTCTGCTTTTGGGATAGTAAAGCATATGTTGACTCATTTCTTGCGATTACTTTTTAATCCATTATTGTGCAAAAGTCATTTCTCGCTCGGAAATGAGATAATCATAATGTTTACTCATTTCCTAAAAGTAACCTTTTTACTCTGTTTCTGTGAAATATGGCAGCCCTAGACGAAAGCTTCATTCTCGTACCGTCGGTTTATAATCCATTATCATAGTATCTATCTTCGAATCTTTGATTTTGAGCGACGTCTCTAAGCGCGGAACACACGTGCTAAGTTGTGCCTGTTGGCGCACGAGATGGGTAAAGTCAGTTTTTGCTCTAGGCACTGATCACAAAGTTAATCAATAAATCGAGCAAAATGATGATTCATTAAAACTAATATGTTACTCAACCACCATAGCAAAACAACGTTTTACTCGGAATTAACAAAGAAATGCTCATGTCTGTGCAAAACTGAATTTGCTACGGTGAGAATCAACAAATTGATCGTCGATATAGTAACAAAATTGATCTGTATTGGGTAAAACTTGACTTTGATGTAGGGAATTTTACTCGGCGTTTTATAAGTTGTGCCTGTTTGCGCTCGAGATGGGTAAAGTAAGTTTTTGCTTTAGGCACTGATTACGAAGTTAATCAATAAATCATAAATAAATAATGATTCATTAAAAGTAATATGTTACTCAACCACCATAGCGAAACAATGTATTACTCGAAATCAACAAAAAGTTACCTTTTACTCTGTTAAGAGTTACAAAAAATGTACTCTGCTTTTGGGAGTAAAGCATATGTTGACTCATTTTCTTGCGAGTTACTTTTTTAATCCATTATTGTGCAAAAGTCATTCTCGCTCGGAAATGAGTAAATCATATGTTTACTCATTTCCTAATGAGTAACCTTTTTACTCTGTTGCTGTGAAATATGGCAGCCCTAGACCGAAATCTTCATTCTCTGTACCGTCGGTTTTATCTATCTATCTATGTATCTATCTTCGAATCTTTGATTTTGAAGAACGTCTTAACGCCGGAACAACGGTGCCCTAACAGTTGTGCCTGTTTGCGCACGGATGCCCGGTAAAGTCAGTTTTTTGCTCTAGGCACTAGATCACAAGTTATCAATAAATCAGGCGAAGATAATAATCATTGAACAGTAAATGATCTTACCTCAACCATCATAGAAAAAACGTTTATTACTCGACATTAACAAAGAAAGAATGCTCATGTCTGTGCAAAACTGAATTAATACTACGGTGAGAATCAACAAACTGATCGTCCGATATAGTACAAATTGATCTGATTGTAAAGCTAGCTTGACTTTGATCAGGGGATTTTCTCGGCGTTTTTATAAGTTTGTTGCCTGTATATGGCAGAGATGAGTAAATAATTTTGCTTAGGGCACTGATCACCAGTTTAATCCAATAAATCGAGCAAAATAATTGATTATTAAACTAATAAGTTTACTAACCACACCATAGGCCCAAAACAACCGTTTTTACTCTAGGCGCGCATAGCTAACAAAGAAATGAATCATGTCCGTGCCAAAGCTGCAGCTTAACTACGGTGAGATGATCAACAAGTTTTGATCGTCGTTATAGTAAACAAAAATTGATCCTGTATTGAGTAACCTGCTTTGCGTCAAGGGAATTTTACTCGACGTCGTTTATAATTGTACCTTTTGCGCACGAGGATGGTTAAAGTCAGTTTTTATGCTCTAGGCACTGATCCAAAGCTTAATCCAATAAGATCGGCAAATATGTTATTTTAAAACAATTGTGCTCAATCCATAGCAAAACACGTATTACTCGGATATTAACAAAGAGTGATTATTGTCTGTGCAAAACTGAATATACTACGGTGAGATATCAACGAATTGATCGTCGGTGAGTATAGTAAACAAATTGATTCGTCGATATAAACAAAATTGTATCTGTATTGAGTAAAACTTGACTTTGATCAAGGGAATTTTACTCGGCGTTTTATAAGTTGTGCCTGTTTGCGCACGAGATGAGTAAAGTAAATTTTTGCTCTAGGCACTGATCACAAAGTTAATCAATAAATCGAGCAAATAATGATTGCATTAAAACTATATGTTGCTCAACCACCATAGCAAAACAACCGTATTACTCGGATATTAACAAAGAAGTGAATCATGTCGTGTGCAAAACTGAATATACTACGGTGGAGAATCAACGAATTGATCGTCGATATAGTAACAAATTGATCGTCGATATAATAACAAAATTGATCTGTATTGAGTAAAACTGACTTTGATCAAGGGAATTTTACTCGGCGTTTATAAGTTGTGCCTGTTGCGCACGAGATGAGTAAAGTAAATTTTTGCTCTAGGCACTGATCACAAAGTTAATCAATAAATCGAGCAAAATGATTCATTAAAACTAGTATGTTACTCAACCACCATAGCAAAACAACGTTTTACTCGGAATTAACAAAGAAATGCTCATGTCTGTGCGCAACTGAATTTACTACGGTGAGAATCAACCAAAATTGATCGTCGATATAGTAACAAAATTGATCTGTATTGGGTAAAACTTGACTTTGATCAAGGGAATTTTACTCAGCGTTTTTACAGTGCAGACTTCTAATCCATAAGTATGTGCGGTAAAATAAATGCATTGTATAATATAACCAATATCTTTTTCGATACATAATGTCTGATTCTGTACAGAATACCTGCTTTTTTGCTGGCAACATTACATACATTATTAATATGTTTCTCCCAGTTAAGTTTCTCATCAATATTAAGACCTAAATGACACTGTATCAACTAAGTTCAAACTTTACCTTTTATTTCCAACTGCTCTAAAGTTAATTATTTTACCTCTATTCTAAAAGCATTATTTGTTTTGGATACATTTATAGTAAGTTTATTAGCTTCACACCAAGTGACAACATCTGATAGGTGTTTATTTTACTTCTCCTAGTTGTAAAATTCGTCTCTGAAGATCTATCTATTTAGAGCATTTTAATTCTTGGGAGTCGAACGTCGTCTTCTGGATGAGAGTCTGTTCCTCATACCTCTCGGCCAGTATTACTGTAGCGACAACTTGATTTTTTAATTTAAATGACTAAACTAGGATATATTAGTGCACGTTCAAGGCTTTTTTTTAGTAATTAATTTTAAACGGTTCGGAAAATAAAAATCGCGTGCAGCTCAAATAGAATTTATCAAAACGACTGATACAATACGCCGCCGGGTCCGCGGACGGTACACTGAAAAGATAACTTTGTCAATTGACAAATATAAAATTATACAAATATAAATTTAATACAATATAAATTTGTCATTAATGTGGTTTAATTTAACAAATTATAAAATTTGTCATACCAAAGATTTGTCATTATAGATTTGTCATGCACCATAACATGACGAATTTTAATTTGTCATGAAAGTGGTCTAATTTGACAAACCTTTTTCAAAGTTTGTCATTGCAACATTTTAATTCCTCATTCTCATTTTTCAATTTGTTTTTCATTCTCAATTTGTACTGCATTTTGACGTTAATTTGTCATGTAACAGTCAGAAAACACACCTGTAATAAACAACAATACAGATAGTTAATATTTTGTCAGTTTTAATAGAACCCTAATTCCTGAGGAAACAAATTCAAAATACATCAAATTCCAGTCAAAACTTGCCGCAAGTAACATTTTATAAAATATTTACTTAGTTTATTTTACTTAGAAGGAGCCCAGTACGCTGCCTTCAAAACATCCGCTCAGGATGCAGCCGCTCGACCTGCCTGGCCAGGCCCGAGAGCACCCGGATATCCGAACCTTGGTGGGTTGTGCCTTCGGCACCTACCAAGCGGGTTCTGCTCCCTATCTAAAGTAAATATTTACCTTTTTCGATCTACTCAAGCCTTGCCTCGCAGCTAATACGGCGACCGGCGAGTGATTCGAAGACGCTGATTATGTGCGGGGTTTCCAAACTGTTCAGGAGCTAAATTTGTCATGCATTTTGCGTCAACAAATTGATTTGTTTTTCAGCAAATAATTTGTATTATTATTCGTTATGGCCGACTTAAAATCGTCATTTCTACATTGACTGCGAAGAGGGATTTGTCAATTACGGTTGCGAAGAGTCGTCATGCAAATAAATGAGTCATGCGCAAGTTTGTTTTTGTCACCAGTTGAAACTTTGTAATAGTGCTCGATCAATTTGTTATGCCCTTATCTACCAGAGTTTGTCATTTCACAGTTATATCGCAAAACAAATTATTTTACCCCGATTGACGAATTAATCTGGCCTTGTGACAAAGTTATCTTTTCGTGTACTGTGATCGCCCCATTAGAAAAGCCGGAAAGATTGACTGTATGTTCTCGATTCTCCCGGCGTTTTTATGAAATCGGTAGGCAGTAGACAACCCAGTAAAAGCCCGGGAGTCACTAAAGGGGCCCGCGGAGGCATCTACAGGTGACTGGAAGGGTTCCACACGGTTTTCCTTTCAATCCTCATTGTAAAAAAAGATGACTACCGTCTTGCGATATTTAAGGTTTCCCCTACGGCTATCCCGCGGCAGCCTACCAAAGGGCCTGTTGTAAAGTTTTGTCTTAAGCTCTTTTGAGTATAAACTTTAATGCAGTTAAAGTATTTACGTTTCAAACCACACATACGATATAGAATACTGTAACATATGCATTTAAATAAAGCTGTTTTGAAGGATCAAAAGACAACATTTTTTATATGAAGTCTGAAAACTATCGACGATATCACTTAAAGCATATATTGATGAAATATATGTCATGTATGTATTATAGATATTTATGTGGGACTTTTTAATATCTTGAAAATCTGAGCCACTACAGAGCATCGTCTCAAATAACTATACACTTTAGAAAATGCTACCATTTAATAATGTATTTATGTTTTCAGAATGCTCTTATTATTATTATTTATTTATTTATTCACGTTTTCTTTAAAAGACAGGGTAGTCCAATTCAAGCCGAAAGGCCTGCTTTACAATGGAGCCCTGTCAGGAGTACACAAATGAACATAACATAGAGAAGTAAAATAAACACAAGATAATGACAGTGACAATTAATGACTTGCATAAAAGAAATCATAGATGAAAATAATAAGTACATGGGAAAATAACATGATGATATCAATAGAGTAGCAAAGGAAAAACGTAATGATTAATGATAAAAACAAATACAAGAAAAAAATACAAAGAATACAACCAAAAAAAATTATCAACTATCACTATTACACTAGCCCGATAATATTTTAAACTGACAGTCTCGAAAGAGAAATTTTGACAAAGATACTAAAAGTATGTGTCCAATATAATTTGGAAAAAAACTTTTGAAAGACCCCATGGAACCCAATGGGAATCGGTCAGGCGTCGTGCTGACCACGACCGCGTACCTGCAGACGTCCGTGCGGTGCATGTTGCACCCGCCCGACACCATTTCGGCTTGTTACAAGAATAGACAGAAAAAAAAACTTGCGGAGCCTACTCGGCCACCGACAGGAGCCCGACCGGACCCCTTTAGTGACTCCACGGGCTTTCCAAGGGCTGTAGACCGTCTACCGATTTGATAAAAACGCCGGGAGAATCGAGAACATGAAAGCAATAATCTAGGGGCCCGCGCGATCAGGAAAAAATACACCGGTAGCCGTGGGATCGTAAGGTACCCGGTCGGGAACCTTACGAAAGTGACCGAAATGGTAAAAAATGTCAGTTTTACACGCCGTACGAGCCCCAAAATGGTACTGTGATCGCGGCATAAAATACATCAGCAAAAGAATGTGTGATATCGATGGGATTCGAACCGGGATCCGCTTGAACATAAAACAGTACCGCTGACGTTACAGATAGCCCTAGATGAGATCTCCCTATTACTTTAAATTTGACAGTAAATAGGATAATAATTCGGTTGTTTTGTATAATAGTATATTCAATATTCTAACAATATAATCTGAGAGATGTTAGTTGGTCCAGTGTGCTCGTCATGGCATCACAAAAAGTGGACCCAGGTTCGAATCTCACCGGAGTCAAGCATCTATTTTTTAAAATTTTTATTTATTTACTTCAATAGAACTATACATTTGCCTACCATTGCTATTTGACCTCAAATCGCCGCAAACCGAAATTTACACCGAAATTTTTGCCCTATCATTCGCCTATTTACCCCCCACCCCCCATTGAATAGCGCCCTCCATTGACGAGGATGCGGCCGAAAGCGATCCTATACACTTCCTCTAATCTCTTCGCCTCCGTCGAGATAAGTCGTGTATTTTTGCCCGCGCCAAAAATAGCGTGTTTTTCTCCCTTTTGGGACTTCCTTGCGGTGTTTTGCGAGGTTATATTGCTCAGGATAATCTTTTTGAGTCTGGTCTTTTGGTTTTACCGAGATTTGATAGTTTTTATCTCTGGGTGATCGTTTATTTCACGCTCTCTCTTCCCGTAGACTTCGTACGTTCATTACTGCGTGTATGTTATACGTGTCGTGGTTTACGTTTGTAGTGTTGTTGTGTGTTGCGGCGCACAAAGTTTTTGTGCTCCGCTTTTTTGATAGACCCGCCTATTTACCCCTTTTTGTGTATTAACACTTTCTCTCTCTTTTATTTTACAGATTCATCATGTCTAATTTTCTTCTCGCGCCCACTTCATATAGAAGGAAGCGGGGAAGAAATTAGCGAGCAAGCGTGTGTTTTCTTCGGAGAAGTCCCCCTTGCGGGGTGAGAGGCTTGTCGTTCGAGGAGGCGTTGGACGCTGTCCTTCCGCCTTCTTCACCACCTCGAACTTCGGTGAGTATTATTGGGTCGAACACC
The DNA here is from genome assembly GCA_940671915.1 of Paracentrotus lividus. NCBI lineage: Eukaryota > Metazoa > Echinodermata > Echinoidea > Camarodonta > Echinidae > Paracentrotus > Paracentrotus lividus. Next base: position 26,082,706 of record CALNVZ010003430.1, on the reverse strand, counting down.
GGCGGACAAACCTAGCTGCTCGGGCTTCGTCGTCTCAGAGTACGGGACCGTTGATGACCGACAGGTTGGCGGCGTCCAGGACGATACGATTATGGCCCTCGCGCCGGATCCGATAGTCTTTGCCACGTTCGATCAACGGGAGATCTAAAACGGTTACTACATTGGTTTCACAACGGTGGCCGGTTCTCTGGTTAATTCAGTACTGGCTGAAGGCGCCGGGTTCATTTCTCTCACGGTGCCGAATCCTATTGTGCCTCTGGCTTCGCCTGGCATAACCGGATCGAGCTCGGTTTCTATATCGAGTTTTGTCGCGACCGGATATCGGCGCCGTACCCTTAACTGAGGTAAATCGGATCCGCGAGTCGGTTTCCGTACCGGTTTTGGGGGTGAGTACCGTTCAAGACGGACCTATATCCTCGGATAGTAGGCTGCTTGTCGGTTACTCACTAGCCCGGATGACATGTCCAGAGCCTTCGCTCTGTTACTTGTCGGCGGATATCCGGCAGAACGGGACGTTCCCGAGACCATATCGGTCGCCCCCTTTGGTGGGGGGGTCCGTCTCTCTCCGTTTTCATACGGACATCGGCACCGTTCCCTTAACTGAGGTAAATCGGATCCGCAAGTCGGTTTCCGTACCGGTTTTTTGGAGTGTATACCGTCCAATGCGGACCTGTATCCTCGGATAGTAGGCCGCACGTTGGTTCCTCACTAGCGCTGCTGACACGTTCAAAGCCGTCGCTTTGTTACTTGTCGGCGGTATCCGGCAGAGCGGGACGTCCCCGACCATATCCGGTCGCCCACCTTTGGTGGGGGGGGGTGGTCTGTCTCTCTCCTTTTTCATCCGGATATCGGCGCCGTTCCCTTAACTGAGGTAATTCGGATCCGCAGGTCGGTTTCCGTACCGGTTTTTGGGAGTGTATACCGTCCAATGCGGACCTGTATCCTCTGATAGTAGGCCGCACATTGGTTCCTCACTAGCGCGGCTGACACGTCCAAAGCCGTCGCTTTGTTTTCTTGTAGCGGGTATCCGGTAAAGCGGGATGTCTCTCTCTCCGGTTTTATTCTCGGAGTGTGTCCCCTTCCTTTTCGGATACTACGTCGGTGAGGCGTGAAGGTTTTTCGGATCCCGTTCCGTTTTCTTTTCGGAACCAGGGTCCGTTATAGGCGGGCGTTTCTTTTTAAGCCTACACCCCGTCTTCCAAGTCGTTTCCTTTCGGATCGGCACCGCATCTGAGGCGGGCCCTTCCGTAGTGAAGCGTCGTAGACTTGCTTTTCCGGATCCCGATCGGTTCCCGCGGGGTTCAGTGCCCCTTTACAGGCGGGCACTTCGGTTTCAGAGCGACTTCGTTCGTTGCCGAATCCGGATCCGGTTTTTCGATAGGAACTCTGTCCCCCTCAGGTTGGACACTTCCTTTTCGGGTAGACATCAACTCTCGGATGCATTCGGGTAGTTGGGTGTACCTCCGGAGTTCGCAGTGGTTTAAGCGTTACGTCACCACTTCCGATTCACCTCTATGGATGGTTCCCACCCTCCTTGTGAGGAGCTGGATGCTTCCTCGTCAGACGATGAGATCTTTTCGGTGTTGATTCTCACGACTCATGTTGAATCTCATCTGACTCCCTTGTACGCCTTTCGGTTTTTGGTTGATACGCGGGATCTCTCCCGGGTTTAATACTTCGTTGGATATTTTGTCTGACAAAGTTGTACCTGAAGTCTTTGTAGAGCTTCCTGTGACGAAGCGAGTCACAGGCTTATTCCCTTTCTTTCGTTCCAGAGGTCGGAAGTGACCCCTGAAACTTCGGAGGGGCGTTAAGTTTCTTTTCGGTTAGGTCGAAAGCTTTTACGTCCTTTCAGCTTTGAGTACAGGATTACCTTTTGTAATCTGACTATCCGATTTTGACTTTCATCCACGAGTTGGGCTTTCTCTCCGCCAGTTCGGGTCGAGATTCTCCTGGCCCCTAGAGAATTTTTCTTCTCTCTTGTTTTCTCAGTTCGCGGCTACATCCTCCTTGTTGGATGATGCCCGTAGAGTTCATATGCTTGAAGACTCTTCATTTCAAGCAATCCTCATCCCGGATATGGTCAGGAGTTTGACGTGACCTCCCCCTTCCTTTACGGGTGCAACTTGGCAGAGCGTTTTGCATTTTGAAGTTGACTCACGTTAGAAGGCCCAGGAATTGTCTACATTTCTAGAGATGTTCGTCAGGCTCCTTCGTCTTTTAGGTCTGTTTTACCTGGCTTCTTCAAAGCTCCTCTTTCAGGAAGGGCAAGAAGAAGAAGGACAAGAGGGTTTTCCGTTCCTGCTCGGTCGGCCTTGGCTGCTCCTACTCAGGATCGTAGGGTAACCGTCTTTCTCCTGATTCTTATGATCGTCTGGTGCCTTTCAAAACCAGTCTCCTCGTCGAGGACGTGGAGGTGGTAGGGGCTTTTCCCGAGGCCTCGCGAAGAATCAGCCCTTTTCGTCGGGACGGGAAGCTTTTTCAGATGACTTCCGAGTTCGCTTGGAGATCCGGTGGGTGATCGACTTCGGGAGTTTCTTCCGACTTGGAAGTCGATCACGGTCGATGTCTTTGTCCTCGCGTGATCAAGAACGGTTTTCGGACATTTCTAGAAGAGCCTCTTCCGAGGGTTTTATCCGAAATCGATCACCGCCACATTAGATCCTTTTCAGGAACTTATTTCTCAGACGGACGGGTGAGGGATCACGACTTTCTGTGTCTCTCCCCCCGTTTTTGTGATCCCCAATCGTTCAGGCTCGCTCAGGATGATCCTCATTTTGAAGAGGATCAACAGGCACATCGCAAAGTCACTTTTCAGGATGGACCCTTTGACCTCTATTCTTCCTGCTCTCGGTCAGGTCGACTTTGCGGTGTCTCTCGACCTGAACGATGCCTTTTTCCACATCCAATAGACCACTTCGTCGAGGGATCTTTTGGGATTGTGCTATAGGAAAGGACTTCTTTTCGCTCCAAAGCCCTTCTTTTGGTCTTTGTCCCGCTCCCAGAGTCTTCACCAGGGTGTTTTCGGCGTTTGTTGTCTTTCCTCAGGGCAGGACCTTCGATTTTAGCTTTCTTGGACGATTGGCTTCTCGTCGCCCTTTCGGAGGTCCTGCTTTCACACCATTTTTCGATGTTAGTGAAACGACGACGAATTTTGGGATTCATGATCAACTGGTCCAAGTCGGATTTAGTTCCCTCCCGAACTCCGATCTACTTGGAGGCCCAGTTAGATATCAAGAATCACGGCTCGGCCGAGCCTTGAGGGATTGAAGCTCTGGTCAGTCTTATCAGGTCCCTCCTGAGCATGCGGAGGGTTCGAGCCGAGGTTTGTTTGAGATGGCTGGGGTCTTTAGCCAGCCTGGTGGACTTCTTGCCAATTTGTCGTCTCTTTATGAGACCTTTCCGGCTGCATCTCCTGAAGTTTTTCAGGCCGAACCTCAGCTCCCTCTGGTCTGGTTTTTCTTTGACGGTAGAGATCAAGAAGCTTCTCTTCTCCGTGGACGAACCATACCTTCTTCAGGGAAAGAGATTCAAAGACCCTCTTCACTCGATTACAGTGACCCCGAACGAGTCTCTTCGAGGTTGGGGGGGCCATTGTCAAGGTCGGATGGTTTCCGGATCTTGGGTCCTCCGGGCGCGCTTTTTAACGTTCTGGAACTTTTGTCGGTTCTTTTATCCTTCAACGTTTTCGCGGCCTTTTGGTGGCCGTCGGTGTTGATTCTCACGACAACACCTCTCGGAAGCCTACATCAACAAACAAGGAGGGACACACTCTTGGAGTTGATCGAGGTAGCGTTCCTCCTTTGGGATGGTGCAATCGGGGAAGATCGTCCCGGTTGCCTCCCACTCTCCGGGGAGGACTATCTGTTAGCAGACTTTCTATCCCTGGACAACAGACTTCCTCGGCTTTACTCCCGAGTCAGGGAGACTTCTGCTTTCTTTTTGGACACGTTTCCCTCTTCTCTGGAAGGGTTGGAAGACTTTCGCTTTTCCACCTTTCAAGTTGATCCCTTTTTTTCTCAGGAAGTTCAGGGAGGATAGCAACGGTGGTCTTGATTGCTCTCTACTGGCCGGTTCGGGCCGGTTTTCAGGATCTTTTGCTCCTGTTAGCAGGGGAACCGCTGCCCCTTCAGGCCGTACCGGACTTATTTTCTCTTCCTTCGTCGGGGCTCTACATGCGAATCTATTGCCCCTTCTTTAACTGCTTGGCCTCTTTCGGCCAGACGGCTAGGGATGATGGCTTTTCAGACCGAGCAGCTGAGCTGCTAGTTGGAAGTAGACTGAGGTCGACTAGGATTGTATTCTTTTCGCGCCTTGGGGCTTTCCTGGCCTGGTACGAACCTCTTGCAGGGTTCCCAGAGAGGCTCCTTTGCTCTTATTGCCGATTTCCTTATTTCTCCAGCCTGGAGTTTTCCATATCTTTTGGAGGCTTTGTCTAAGCCACCGTTCGAGCCTTTTTACTCGATTTACCTGTTAATCAGTCCATTAAGACTAGTTTCTCCTAGCAATAGTCTCGGGCAAAGGAGGAGTTTCGCTACACGTTTCTCTCAATATCACCTGGTCATATTCGTTGAAGAGATATGTGGTTCGTCTGATTCCTTTCACAGCCTCGTGGACTCTATCGAGTTCTTCATTCGTCCTCTGAACGGGTTCTCATCTTCAGAAAAGACATTTTCTAGTGCCCCGTCAGGCCCTCTTTTGGTTCGTCAAGTAGACTGAGAACTTCGCACATCTTCAAGCTATTTGTTATTTCCCGTAAACCCCATAAAGGGGTTTTCTAGAGATATGTTATCCCGGTGGTTAGTCTCCGCAATCAAGACTGCGGGGGTGAAGGCCCTTGTAGAGGGAACTACTCCCAAGGCCCTTCAGACCAGGAACATCAGCTCCTCTTGGGCCTATTTACTAGGGTAGTGGTGAGAATATTTGCAAGGCGGCCTTTTTGGCGTTCTGCAAATTCTTTTCACCTCCTTTTACCTGAAAGAAATTGCTGCTAGTGAGGGTGTTTTTCTCCACCGCACCTCTCAAAGCAGCGGCGTCCTCCATAGTTTCTTAACCGTTATAGTTGCCCTCCCGACTTTTGTCGGTGCTGGTCGTAGCAATGGTAGGCAAATGTATAGTTCTATTGAAGTAAATCATAAAAATTACAATCTAATTTTATTATTTACGATATAGAAATATACATTTGCCTACAATCCCTCCCTCCGTCCCCCTTTCCGTTGCACATACGGAAGTTCTTTGGGGCGATAGAGTTAGAGGAAGTGTATAGGATCGCTTTCGGCCGCATCTCGTCAATGGAGGGCGCTATTCAATGGGGGTGGGGGGTAAATAGGCGAATGATAGGGCAAAAATTTCGGTGTAAATTTCGGTTTGCGGCGATTTGAGGTCAAATGCAATGGTAGGCAAATGTATATTTCTATATCGTAAATAATAAAATAGATTGTAATTTTTATGATTTATTTTTCTTCTTCTTTTTTTTTTTTTGGGGGGGGGGTTAAAATGTCAGTTCCGTTCAGCCAACCCGCAGGTCCGCGTAAAACGCGCTTATTTATTAATTTCGCTCTGTCCTGTGCACGCACTGAGAAAGCGCTGAATTCAGCTCATAGCACTTCAGTTTTTAGAGTGAATGAACTGAGAAGGAAATGAGAGGAAGAAATATGAGAGGTGAATATTGCTATGTATTGACATAGATAGCAGAGAGCGAGAACTTGATGAAATATTGATGTAGAAGAAAATCACGTTGGAATCAGGGTGTGAAATAAAGGTTCAGGTGTAAATAAAGGCTTGAAATATGTATTAGATTATTCTCATATAATGTGGAATTTCTTTTGTGTATTATTATCAGTGTGCTACGGAACTAGTGAGCAACATTTCGACTTCGAAATTGCTTTTCATTAAAGTTATATCATTTTCCGCAAACATTAAACCAAAAAAGAACTAACAAATCAAATCAAATATATTTAGATGCATTTCTGTTGATATGTTGGTTGAAATGTTCACAAGAAATAATAATAATAATAATAATATTATTTATAATGCGCACATATCCGAAATAATTCGAAACAGGCGTCATATGAATGTAACGACATTTTTATCTACAAACATCGAGTTTAGGGTTTGAAACTTGACAAAGCAAGTTCATGATAGTTTTTTTTTTTTTTTTTTTTTGATGGAGGCGTTGGCGTGACGTATGTTTTTAATCTTGGACATTTACTTCTACATTAATCTTGAATTAATCTTCCGAACCGTTGAAGAGGAGCTCATAATGAAGTGATTCATTTTTCAAAATAATATAAATTACATTTTTCCATTACATTTACAGAGACTGATCCTAATTAGGTTTTTACTCATCCGCGGGCTTTTTCTGCAATTCATTACTGTATAGACATGAAGAAACTTGAAAGAACCAGTGAGCAGATAATTTCCTTTAGGGGAGAAGGATGAAACTCGCATAGCTTCGAGGAAATTAATTGAACAAAAAAGTTCTTGCTACCATATCAGTCTCAAGCTTTCTATTCAGAATATGATGAATTACAAAAATCAATGGAACATTCAGTCAAACAATAAAATATTTTGATTAAAATAAAAAAAAGGGCTTTTAAATGATTGCGTTAATCTCCTTTTTATTTCACATCGTCTTTATCATTTTATTTTATCATATCTTTCGGCTCCTTCAAACGAAAATAAAGCAACAACAAGCAGTCTTGACAACAACAACAACAAAAAATATTTAAAGCGATGTTCGATTTTCTATTTTCTTTTGCCCTCTATCGTAATAATGCTTTTTAAATAGTGTATTTTTTTATAATATCGTATTTGTAATAACAAGTTGAATTCACAATTCTTGCTGAAAACAGCAAAGTTAAAAAAATGCATTACAAATAAATATAACGAAAACTCTGCGTTATATATCTCATTTTTATCTCTATATGTTTTAATATATAAATTTTGAAAGAAATGGGTGAAGAGAATAATATATATATATATATATATATATATATATATATATATATATATATATATATATATATATATATATATATATATATATAGATATAGATATTATATCTTATAGAGTCTTATGCATCTTGTGATACCAAGTTTATATAGTTTCGACCATCAGGTAATGTGCAGCTTTAAAAATCGTTGCGCTATGCACTTTCAGTTTCCCCATAGACTGTGTATTAAACATGTAGTATACCAAATGCAAAATCGTGAAATGCCAATTTCATATGCCGATAGCTCAAAAAGTGTTTGAGATAGACGTGTTAAACTTTGCAGGCTTCTTTATTCTTACATGCCCCGAATACATGCTTAGTTTCAGACAATTTGGTGTCATTGGCCCCATTCCCTGGTCGTGAGATAACCAAAATAACCCTGCCCATTTAAGGTTAAGGTTATTGTTCATGAAATAAAAAAAAAATTCCTTGTAAATATAAGGAAATTTCATGAGCAATTCAAATATGGTGAAAAAGTAAGGGTCATTGGAAAGGGGGACTTAAATAGGGGCTCTGAATTAAACATTGGGGGCCCCTCAAAAATAATTTGAAAATCGTCACATAAGATGTTACTACTTCCCCCTAATTTGTTATGAATGCCATTTTTGACATTCTCACGAAATTTCTTTTCAAAAAATGTATGCTTTTGTAGGGAAAGGCTTAAAATTTTTAACATTATGACACTTTGATCCTGATAGGGGCAAAGGTTTTTAGATTTTTCAATTGGTGGCGCAACACAAAAAAAGGGGCGAGTTCCAAACGCATGGCTATGTTATTCAGTTTTTAAAGCATACTGATGACTTTCGGAGACATTCAAACCATTTTATAGGTATTTAGATGATCAACTGAATGGAAATAACTGAAATCACTTAAATATGCTTGGTGTTCTAATAATTTTGGCCACCCACATGTATATATATGTTTCTTTCGATCATCCCACTCCCAACACGCCCCCCCCCTCCTCCTCCTCCCCCTCTCTCTCTCTCTCTCTCTCTCTCTCTATCTCTCTCCTCATTTTGCTCAGTAGAGTGTAAGTACTGACACTTTGTTAACACGGGTTTATCGTGACGAAACGCCAAAAATGAATCGATGTTTTTTTTTTCTAACGAAGCAAGAGAATATCGGGATTGCAGGTGCTATGCCGTTATAAATCAATTTGAAATAGGCTAATAACAATCACGTGACAATATACCTCAAACAAAAATATCGGAAACAGGACAAAATAAAGCACAATCCTGAAGGTCAGGGTTTGTTTGCCCGTGTCGGTTCAAAAGTGATAGCGCAGAGACATACAATATTGTGCGGATGTTTCTAGTTCCTGCAAGCTGACAGTGGAAGCGCTGAAGTTCATCCATTGTAATAAAAACTCGCTATAGGTGAAAGAAATTGAAGACCTGAATGTAAAAACGGTCCAAGTCCAATTTTTTGCCTAAATAAGTTACTCGTGAGACTCTATTTGTGCCTATCTTGTCTTTAATTTCTAGCCATGAATTCCACCAAGAAGTGCATGTTATGATTGAAAAACTAAACCAATTTCCTCGTTGGATAAGTATTTAAAAAAAAAAAAAAAAAAATCTTCTTTTACTCCGTAATGATCTGCCATGGAGTTGCGACGTTCTTATAATCAGATACTCCGCGGAATAAATTCGTTCTTTGCCATGCATTGGGTGCATTGAATATATAAAAAAGATCACATTTTGATAATGTTGCTTGGTTATATGGGGCCACCTTGTTTGGTGAAGATATCAACTTCGCAGCAGGCGATCGAACGTGGAGAAACGTGATACGGTGTGAAAAGGGAGATAAACAATTTTGCGCGGGAAAGGTATAAAAGCGCGCGAATAGTTTGTGTTGAGTTATCAAGTTTGAAGGACATAGTAAACACATTTTGGTCTCGGTTCGTCCGTTTTTGACAGCACTCCAATGTGCGAATCTTGAGATTGTAGAGGGTTCTTATATAACTTCACATAAAAAGAAACCTCTTTGAGAATGGGATTCAGGTAGGAAGGTGGGGAGTTAGGTGAAAAGGTTTCTTTGAGGTAATCTTGGAGAAGAGCTGCAATCTGACCTCGTTACACATTTTCTTTCGTTTAGTTTTTCATTCTTTCGTCCGACTTTTATGGTTTCCATGTATTATTTTTTTATTAAAAATTGCCTCGCGTTGTAACCCTTTTTTGTTCTGTTTGTAAAAAATTAAAGTCCGAGATTTCGATCCTAGCCTGTCCTCGTCAGAGACAAAATGACAAACATGTAGAATAAAATAACACTAATAAAGACATGAACTGCAGCAAAAGGGAAGGTCAGAGAGAGAGAACAAAGGGAACAAAATTGGTAATTTGAAAAGTGTGGGGAGGGGCAGCTAATTAAAAAAAAAGAGAGAGAGAGAGGTATGGTGGTACCTCACTTCGTGGAAAATACTTTGAGACGGATTCGGGACTACTTTGAGACCGTTTTGAAACTACTTGGGAACAGTTTTGAAACTTGTCGCGGAGACGTCGCGGAGACGTCTCCGCGAGGTGAGATACCACCAGTAGGCAGACAAGAACTGGAACAAAAGAGAGATGATTAACTGGAAAGGGGGTAAGAGGGCAACAATGAAGGTATTGAAGGGGATTCAAAGAGATCAAAAGCCAAGAGTAAAAGGATAGAGACAATATGGACAAAAACAACAAACAGACCTTTGCGCTATATGCGATTAACAGATTTCTAGTTTGAAGGAAGATGAAACGCAATAAAATGCAGAATATCTTTCTGCTTCACAATCGGCGAAACTTCTTATTTTTCTTCTTTGATATAATAATGTTTTTTCCTGAAAATTTCAAAACAATCTTGTGTTTTTCTTTCCATTTATTCCATAAACGCATTATAACATATCTATCTCTTTCCAGTTTATGCCAACATTTTATGATGTTAAAAAACCCGGATCTGTTCCCCGGTTTGGTATTTTAACCCCCCATCTTTATCGAACACGATTCACCATCTTTTTGTGGAATGGTGGTATCTTCATTGGCGCTCCTCTTTGTATTTTGTCCTTGAGCCTTTCTCCGTTCTTCTCCAAACCATTCTCGAATGTTATCCAATAACCTGAGTGACTGATTGTCAAACCATCTCGTATACGAAAGGCAATTTGTAGCTTTTTCTCTTTCCGGACTTGCGATCGATAGATGGTATGGTCCTTGTCTTCTTTGTGACGTAGCAGTTGATTGATAGGGCAATATGCCAGTCCTAAATCGAGTGCGCGCCAGACGTTGCTCGCCTCCATGTTTGATTACTCAATCTGCATACTGATGTGTCCGAGTACCAGTCGTTTTGCACCATCAAGTGGTATCATTAATAGGGGATAAATATGAGATTATAACATAAACGTTTGTATTGTAAGGCTAGGGTAGTCTGAACTTCGAACGTGAGATGGAGATTTGGTAGTTGGATTTGTTTTTTTCTGTGTAAAAAGATCTGAGAATGCAAATAGGAAAATTGTAATCTAATGAATAGGTGGCATCAGGGGACTCGTTGTAGAGATGAGTTTCTATCGATTCCGTCAAAGAAGAAGAAAGAGAGGAAAGAAAAGAATCGTTTAATAAGTTACGGTCGATATTCTTATTCTATCTGATGAAAATCTCCTGTGTTCGTCAAGTGAATGTTGAAGTAAAAAAAATCTGTAAGTGATTGTGCAGCATGTAACGTTAAACGATTATTTGTCATGTAACCAAGACGATTTAATGCAATTAACATCTCTTCGTGTGTCACCTATAAGAACGTGGGCCTTCAAACCATACAAACTGATTATCATCATATGTCCTTGACTGACACCCTGTCTGCGACCTGCTCTACATTTTCCTCTTCTTTATTTCAGCGCATTTTTTGTACCTGAAACTTAAAATGTAGATAATTTTCTCAATAACCCTAATTGAAACAGAACAATAGTCTTAAAAATATTTAAATTTGAATTTGTATCTTACCTTAGAACTTAACCGACATCATTCGAAAATTATGTTAGAGTATGCACTCTAAACATAAATTAGTCATTGGTGCTTACAAATTAGTCAAAACGACTAATTTATATTAGTCCAGTCTCAGTGACTTAATTACCTCAGTCAAGACTAGTTTAGGTAAGTCATTTTGACCAATATAAACAAGACATTTAACAAATGACTTATTTACATTGGTCACATGACTAACAAATGACATGTAGACCTACAAATGACTTATTTATGGTCAGAGGCTAGGCCTACGGCGCACGTAACAGTGATTCGCGGTCAAACCACACGGACACATGCCGACATGGTAAAAACAAAACGACATCGAATGCAACGCCCAAGAATTAGATCCATCTCAGAATATCGTTGCAAATGCTTTTAGAGACCAAGGTAAGTTTATGTCATATTCTATTTTTAACGCGAATCCCGAACATGGAAGAAATTGTGATGTTAAATTTTTATTGTAGCCCCACATGCTCAATTCCACGTTAGTTGTATGCTTACATCATGGAATACTAGTAATTTGTAGTTGCAGAGCACGCTCTATACTCGGAGGGTGTGCTGAATGATTATAGTTATGATATGATGATCAATAATTAGTATCATTGAATATATTCATGTAAAGAATCAAAGGAAAGAGATCCTCTTGCGACAGCCACTCAAAAAAAAAATAATAAATAAAAATCGATAACAACACACCTGTGCGCATGCGTCTCTATAATTTATCGGACGTCAACCTTTTGCTATTCAAAATTGATTCAAAAATTTAAAAAAAATCCTCGGCAGTGCGCAAGCCGTCTCGTTGGTGTAGTGGTGTGACAGTGAGACAGTGACGCTGGTGACTCGGGTTCGACTCCCGCTATTCCTCTTGTGTTTTTTGACTAAATAAACTGGAAGTTCTGTTTTGTTGTTATTTTTTTAATTATTAAAATATCTTCTTTTTTTTAATATAACCCTAACCATAACCCTAACCCTAGTCTATGTTTAAAATATTATTATAAACAATTTCCACATGTAGGCCTATATTTTTCAATTTGGGTAGCTGTCGCAAAAGGAACTCTTGCCGAATCGAATTTTAATTTGTAAAAGACTAGCAGGACACCCGCGCTTTGCGCTGGTTTCAATGATGAATTCCCAATTTTGATTGATGATTGAAGTTTCTTTATTATTTTTATTTTGTTGTATGTAGCTCTGAATGTCTTTAGAGTCAAACAAAATTTATTATTTATTTTATGAAAGACCCGTCCTCTCATTTTTCAGAAAACGTGTGAAAAAAAAAAAAACACAAACAAACAAACGTAAAACGCGAATATAAGTAAGCCTATTCTGCGGCCCGTCTATTCAGCCCCCCCCCCCCCCCAACTTTGGACTCGGTCCTCGACCCACTTTCAAATATGCTCTGCGGCCCCTGGCCTGTGATTCATGTTTAAAGCCCAGTTTTCAGCCAAATCTTAACCATTTACTGAACAAGTAACTTAAAAACCTGCCTATTGATCGTATTAATCCCGTTTTCTATAATATTTAATTTTGCGCAATTTGATCACTAAATCAAAATTCATTGTTAGGTCATAAATGGGGTACGCGTACCAGGATGTGGCTGAATTGCATGCATGGTTACGTCATAAGAGATCCCGCGTATGTTTACCTTGATATGGCTGCGCTTCACGTACGTTTCTCGCCTATTGGTTATGTGTTCGCCGCCAGGAGGGCGCCATGTTGGTTTAAGGTGCGCGCGCACGCTAGTTTTCGTGTGCAACGCGAGTGGTCGGTAATTTGTTGTAATGTTTTTCTCAAGCAGTAGAACCGAGTTGGACAGCAAAATTTAAAAAAAAAAACACCGAAATACATCAAAAGTGGCAAAATGGTGCATATGCATCTTGAATTTGGAGATTGGTGTATCAAATAAAATAATTCAACAAACAATTGGGAATTATTTCGCTCAGTTATATATGCATCTTGGAAGCCTGATCAAAACGACGAATTTTGGGGTTATAAAATCATAGTTTTTCAATATCTCTTCCCTTTTTGATATTTGAAAAAAAAATATGAAATGTTAATTAGAAGTTACCTGAACCGATACCGTTGTTGGTTTAAGGAGGATAGTTTTTTTTACTCGGAGACACATCCTGGAATATCACTTGTGAAACCCACGTGAAATATTACCAAACACCGGAATGGGACTGGAAAACTTGGACGATAGTCGCGGCGATATAGCCTCTTAACGCACGCTGACATTTATTTTCTGCGAGTTTCAATACAATATTAATTAATTTTTTCCTGTTTACTGCAGCATTAACCCAACGAAACATAGACATACATTGTATTTCCACACTCCAAATTTTAATTTCGATGATTGATATCAACATTAAAATCATAAATAAACGATTGACATAATGATGAAAATTTACTTGTTACGAATCTATGGTTTTATTTGTAAAAAAAGAGAAGATTTTACCTGATTTCAAAGAGGCGTCCTCAAGTAAAAAAACTATCCTCCTTAAACCAACAACGGTATCGGTTCAGTTAACTCCTAATTAAAATTTCATATTTTTTTCAAAATATCAAAAAGGGAAGAGATATTAAAAAATTATGATTTTATAAAAGCACATATAATTTCTATATTTGGTTTAGTAAAAAAATAAATCGTCATTTTGAGCACTCTTAAAAGTGACCATAGAAACGCCAAATTGTGTGTTTAATTGGTATATTTCAAACACCAATATCCAAAGTAGAGGTGTATATTCACAACGTTGTCGCTTTTGTGTTATTTCTGTGGATTTTTTTACTATTTTGTCTTCGGTGTCATTTTGTTGCATGAAAAAAACACGAACATAAATGAACGAACCCGTCGTCGCACAAGATGACAATAGACCGCGATGGTCACAACACAACTTGCATCTATCTACTACTTTCTATTGTGTATGGTGTGGAGAGTGAACGTTTCACTTAAGACGTGATGTGACCATGGAAATCCAAACATGTGACCACCGCACAATATGGCTGCGCACGCCAAGATCCAAGGAGGAACGTACGTGGCTTGCGCATATTTTTGTTTCCTGTAGTCTACAGACTTCACCCGTTTTTACACAATCAAAAAGCTACAAAATCATGTTATATGTCTGGTTCTCAGCCTAAACGGTTCCATTTTCAACCGAATATAGATTAAAACCCAGCCACTGTTTGTATTAACCTCGTGTGTCAATTTGGAGGAATTAGAATAAAAACTGACGGAGCCTTTTACTAACATACATACATACATACATACAACATTACGTTGATTATAGTAGAGATGAGGTGGTGCAGGTCCCCCCCCCCAAAAAAAAAATGAAATAAATAAAAACAATTTTTATTTAACATTTATTTTTCATTAATTTTTCATGCAGAATGCCAGACATCTCCATGGTATCGTACACTATACAACTACTACTACTGCTACTACTAACTACTTAATACTACTAACTACTACTACTACTACTCTTAATACTACTTACTATACTACTACTACTCTACTACTACTACTACTACACTACTACTACTACTACTACTACTACTACTACTACTACTACTACTACTACTACTTAATACTACTACTACTTTATACTACTACTCACTACTAACTACTTAATACTACTACTACTAACTACTACTTAATACTACTAACTACTAATACTACTACTAACTACTACTACTACTACTATACTAATACTACTACTACTACTACTACTACTACTACTACTAACTACTACTACTACTACTACTTTATACTACTACTACTACTAACACACACACATACACACACACACAACACACAACACACACACTATGAAAATAATTCATACTTGAGTGAGCAATGCCCAATTTTTTATTTTTTATTTTTTATAAAGGATATGAAAATGAGCTTGTGCAGGAGTTCACTATTCAATTCCGGACAGCCATGAGGATCATAATTAATAGGCCTAAACGAATAAATTAACTTTAAAAAAGTTATTAAAAAATGATAATAAATAAACCTAAGTCAGAAAATAATGTTTATTTTTACTCTCAACTTCTTTTTCTCATATCATTGATGTATTATTTCGGACTATTAGTGTATCATTATTTTTGTATTTTGTTAGACGATCTATGCCGTTATCAATTATGGCCTTAATAATATTGACAACGAAAATGCTAATACTTATAATCAAAATAATAGTAGTAATAATAGTAGCCTCCCATAATTACACAAACAAAAAAGGCAAATTCTGTCAAAGTATAAATTACGTCTAGTACATAATGTAGTAAGCGCAATCCTCGAACCGCTCTTCAATCTCCATCTCTAATCATTGATTGGGAAAACTATCCCTGTATCAATTACACATCCCCTGTAGTCTTCAACAGGTCATGACTGATATTGACAGGACATTGAACCTTTTCATCCCCCATGGAACCAAACTTATTAGGTTCTAATCGACTAATGGCGGGGACACAGCGGCATGTCATTTAGGGAGCTAGCGGCAGGGCTCTATCTCCATTCAACATCCAATAGGAAACCGGTGAAAATATAGCTACGGAAGTATAAGAAACAGCTGCTCATAATATCATGGAACGCAAACAAGCTTCTTTTTTTTTTTTATATCTGGTAATTTTTTTTTCCACGAAACGCACCAATTATGTTCAAAAATGTCCACCATCTTCTGTGAATAATTTAGCTAATGAGTATTACAAAAAGGATGCGTCATTATTTTCATGATTTTGGAGACTAGTGTATGCGGGTCTGTGAGAAGTTATTTACAAATTTTGAAGTAAATGTATGGCGACAGATGTCTACAGTTACACATATGCTCCCACAAGATATAAAAGCCGTCGAGAGTTTTAAGCTCATTAGAGCTTATATTTTCTAACATCACGAACAAATCATGTATTTTTGTTCACTGGCGTAGAGCATCCCCCATTAACAAAAGAAAGTGCGTCCCGCTCTACCGATGATGAATACTCCATCCCCCCACTAACAAAAGAAATCAATGCGTTACCGGGGGGGGGGGGGGGTAATAAAAAAATCCAGACGGGTCCTCCCAAATTGAAAGGAATCCGACGAATTCAGTTAAATTTAGAGATACCATCGAATTCAAGTAAATCCAAACGAATTGAAACGAATCTAAAATCTAAACGAAATCCAGACGAATTTAAACGATCAGACAAAATCAGACAAAACCCCAAATTAGCACAGATACACCCTTTTAGATTAAAAATCAAAATTATAACATAAGAGTACTTAAGCTTTTGAATAAATCTGATTACCATTCTTAATTTTCTTCCCTTTCCCCAATATCACTCTTCATTTATCGCCATCCGTAATTCCCAATCCTAACCTTATCCTCAATCGCATTTCTGTCCATGCCGGAGTATGGTAAGGATGATACATGGGGTGGGTGGGGCTTTGTTTCTAATATATACAATTCCGCCTCATGATAATACTACCCACATGAAACCTTGACTTTTAAGACGATCTAATCAGTCTTCGTTATCAGTCGCCATCTTCCTGTCGGCTTTGGGAACGTTTGTAAAAGATGAAGATGAGAGATACACATTACAACCACATCTTCTTCTCGTAACATGGCCTTGTCAGAGTATAACAATCGTCATTGAAACTCATGGAACTTTAAGGGAAAATATGGTATATTCATATCGGTTGTATCGCTAGTTATCAAAAGTTTTCAGGAAAATTTAAAAATACTATTAACAATGCTGAATTTGTTACTTTTCAGTAATTTTCGAATATTCGAATATTATTCGAATCAAAGTGCAACTTAAAATGGTTTCGAAAGGATTATACGATATTACCAGTACAGTTTGAAATATAAAGTTTTGATTTCATGTAAGGCATGTTAACTCCTGTGGAAAATAGAAAGTGTCATCTTTTGGATCTTCATAACATAATAATATGGAATGCAATATTGTATTATATAATGTAACCTGCTA
>CALNVZ010003430.1:26024463-26065658 GCA_940671915.1 Paracentrotus lividus | reverse complement strand
TTTCTTCCCTTTCCCCAATATCACTCTTCATTTATCGCCCATCCGTAATTCCCAATCCTAACCTTATCCTCAATCGCATTTCTGTTCCATGCCGGAGTATGGTAAGGATGATACATGGGGTGGGTGGGGCTGTTTCTAATATATACAATTCCCCCATGATAATACTACCGCACATGAAACCTTGACTTTAAGACGATCTAATCAGTCTTCGTTATCAGTCGCCATCTCCTGTCGCTTTGGGAACGTTTGTAAAAGATGAAGATGAGAGATACTCATTACAACCACATCTTCTTCTCGTAACATGGCCTTGTCAGAGTATAACAATCGTCATTGCAAAACTCATGGAACTTTAAGGGAAAATATGGTATATTCATATCGGTTGTATCGGCTAGTTATCAAAAGTTTTCAGGAAAATTTAAAAATACTATTAACAATGCTGAATTTGTTACTTTTCAGTAATTTTCGAATATTCGAATATTATTGCAATCAAAGTGCAACTTAAAATGGTTTCGAAAGGATTATACGATATTACAGTACAGTTTGAGATATACAGTTTTGATTTCATGTAAGGCATGTTAACTCTGTGGAAAATAGAAAGTGTGCATCCTTTTGGATCTTCATAACATAAATATGGAATGCAATATTGTATATATAATGACCTGCTATTCATTGATAACACACAGTAACATAAATTAGTCATTTTGACTAATAAAAATTAGTCCTGCCATATGTCTGGGCCCGTATTCCATAAAACTATACTTAAGCAATTTTGCTTAAGTCTAAGTATCTTTTCTAAGATTTTGTCCCGGAACAAAATTTTAAAGCTTTTATTCAAACACGTAAAGCACTTTGTCTGAGCTCAGAAAGCATTAAGCAAAATTCTAATTCTGTTAATATTGTTCATGTTTAATTGTGGCCTCAAATGAGCTTGCCATATAATCAACATCCAAGTTAAGCCACAAGGTAGTTAGGCTTAAAGTTAGGATAAAATTCGCTTTCTATGTGCATATTTGTAGGAGCAACTCAATTTACTTAGCCCAATCAAAGAATTTATGCTCAAACTGTCAAAATAGGCTAAGCAAAAATACTTTTAATATAAAAACCAAAATTTTTTTAGCAAAAAATTCTTAAGTTTCATGCTTAAGTCCAACATTTATGGAATACGGGCCCTGAAATGACTAGAATTAATTAGTCAAATGACTGACGTTTAGTCATTTCAGACACTTTTGGATTAAGACAGATGACCAGAATTAAATAGTCAAATGACTAAAGTTTAGTCATTTCAGACACTTTTGGATTTAGTCAGATGACTAGAATTACTTAGTCAAATGACTAAAGTTTGGTCATTTCAGGCACTTTGATTTAGTCAGATGACTAGAATTAATTAGTCAGACAAAGCCAAATATTAGTCAAATGACTTATTTTAGCTGGTCATCATTTTAAGCCATATTTTATGTAAAAACAAAAGAAATGAAGCAACTAAATCTCTTCTTGATTTAAAACAGATCTATTTCAACATAATCGGCTATACATTAATAATAATAATAATAATATAATAATGATAATAATAATAATAATAATAATAATAATAATAATAATAATAATAATAATAATAATAATAATGATAATGGTCTAACTTTTAACTTGATAAAACATATTTACAAAATTTCATTTTACATAGTACAACATAAATTATAATATATAGCATAATAGTTAACGTTATCATGATAGCAGATACTCTGAATTGTTGTAATGAGGATTACATAGTAAATAGCCTGTCAAGACATCATAGTGTTATTACTGTACTAAAAGGCAAAATTGTGTGAGGCCAATACACTTAAATAGCATAGGAGGAAGAGAGTGAGAGGGTGAGGAAGACACAGAGTAAGAGTAAAAGTGGAAAGGAGAACAAGAGGGAGGACAGAGGGAGAGAGAGAGACCAGGATGGAGAAGAATGGAAAAGTCTAATACAAATTTATATTAAAAAAAAAAAAGTAAATTAAAACGCATAAATGTAAATTCGAAATATTGGTTTCAATGAAGAAATTCCCAATAATATAATAATTATGTTATACGTATTGCTTTGAATATGTACATGTATACATGAAATGTTGCATTTCACTGCATGCAATACATTCAAACAAGGTAAAGTACGTGGTAAAGTGTAATATAAAGGTTTGAATACAAGAACAATGCAGAATAGAAAAAAAAAATAAAAAAAAAATAAGAATGCAGGAAATAGCATGCATCTGAAGTTCAGCTTGTCTTGAAATTTCAGCAATAACAAATAGCAAATATTCCCCGCTCAACAAAGGTACAACTCCATTCAATACTCTGAGAAAGTCTTAAATCGTCCGATAGCACGTTCAACGTGAATCCTTGCTGATTCAATGCGATGTGTCTTGACAGTTGCGGCGTGTGTGTTGGTTGCTTCAATGTACAAATGGTGGTATGTTTTAATGTTGCTCCCCCATTTTGCTCGGAGTCTCTTATGAGAAAACATCAATCAGCCATGACGCCATCGCCATGTTCAATGTGGTTCAAGCAACCAGATCTTGTGTGATCTTTAAATCTGATATACACCTCCAAAGCTGAGAGAGAAAAAATGAAGGTACCCCTTGGAAATGTTGCAACAAGAGCTTGGAGTATTGTGATGTCAAAGATGACCAAGTTATTCTTTGATAACAAGGCGTTGATGGGGTTAAATATTTCAGTACACTCTATAATTGTTCTAGTGTTCTTGAAATATCTAAAACTCTTCGGAAGGACTTGCCCTAACTTGTTCTTTGTTGGCCATTTGATGAGAAGTGGTCGCAGTTTAAGGTCCAGAAATTTCAAAAATGTCCAATTCCAAATGTATCTGCCAGTCCACGATAAAACCACATCGAAGACAGAAAAGTGTCATAATGAATTCTTCATACACAGTGAATATCCTTGAACGACGTTCCTGAAATAAGGCCATTAAAATAAAAGAATTATTAGACAGGCATGAAAAAATCCCTGGAAGGGCATCTATATAATAAATGAAATATTTGTCTCTCTCTATCATGATCTTTATTTCTTACATGAATTCATTTGATTTTCAAATTTACTAAATTATTAATTACTAAATTATTAAAATAGTCATTCAAATATTATTACTATTATTATTATTATTATATTATCATTATTATTATTATTATATTTATTCTATTCGGCAGAAAGATGACATACAATATAAATATAAATTGATTCCATATAAAAAACATATTATTAAAGACACAAAAATATTAAGACATTGTTTTCACCTGGCTGGGCTGCCAGGCCTTGGGCAAAGTTAACTAAATAACTACAGTCTGCGGACCGCTCTAACCTATTATCCAGCCAGGTGAATTCAGTGTTGCAATATATGTGACATTAACAATTATAACATAACATTCATAACTTAATAAATCATTAAAAAAAAAAATAGTTTAAAAATGGTACAAATTGTTTTAAAAAAGGCGTTCAAGCAGTTGTTGAGTCTCTTTCAAGTAACATGACCACTCCATATTGGAAAGGTGTCTTAATTCAAACATAAAATATGAGACATAATGTACTATAAGCTAATATATAAGTAAATTGCAATTACATATGTGAAACAATAAAAAAAAAAAAACATGCAATGACAATAATATTGCAAAGCTCTAATTAAAGAAATGTTGGCATTCAATTGGCGAAATTAACCATTTAGTCCAATATCTAAAATACACTCCCTCTAAAGGGTGAGATTGTTATTCAAAAATGATTTTCATGTACAGATTCAAGTACAGAATTATAGAACATGAAGTGAAAATACCTCAGATCTAGCTGAGAAGCTTTCGTGTTTTGAATCCATTCCAGTACCTCATTTTGATGCCTTCTCTTTCAGAAAGTTGAACAAATAGCTCAGCATGATCACCTTCAATCATGTAAAAGGGGGAAAATATATTATGTTATAAATTAAAATAATAGGAAATATTGTTATGTACGTGTATACATTTGCTCATGATCATACATTATTGCAAAATATGTGAACAATTATAAAACAACTCACCGGTAGGCCCTATAAAAGAAGCAGGAATCGTTTGACGAAGAAACAATTCTATGAATCTGGAGCGCGTGGAAAGCCGATGGGTCTGTAAGCTGTCTGTCTTCGTAGGATAGATGTAAAGTGTTTGGGTGATACTTCTGTTTGCGAAGCTTCATCTGTGACTGTGTTGACACTTTGCTGTGCTATGTGAGGTTGATAAGAGATTGTAGTAGTAGTAGTAGTAGTAGTAGCAGCAGCAGCAGCAGCAGCACAAGCAGCAACACTATTAGTAGTGTAGTAGGTCATAATGTCATCACCGTTAGCATTATGGTTATGCTTACATGTTTCTTATTTGTATATGTCCTAGACTTTTTACTTCTTACACATATATATCATCTGGACAAACGTCGCCATGTTTAAAAAAGTTGAGCCTCATCACACTTATACACTGTCCGTCATAAAGGTGGAATATTTTTTTGCCGCTATAGCGACATGATTTTGCTCTGACTTTAATTTCTTGAATATGTTTGTCCCTGCTTCTACTTTTTGGGACCCTGGCTATATCTTGGACATTCTCCCAACCCTTGACGTGGACCTTTTTCCAAAAGAGTTTTGTCAACCCCCTTGATGCCCATTTTTGTCATTTTTTCTCATTTTGGGGCCCCTTTTTGTTTTCCCGGCCGATCAAGCCCCCCTCAGTCCTACCCCCAGGAAACGCGACTGGTGTCTATTGTTTTATATTGTTCTTTAAGTTAAATCTATATTTCTGGGGACAGGCTTAGGTCTCTTGTCTAGGGGAGGGGTTGAAGTAAAAAACGAGATTGGTGAAAATTCGGAATATTTTATTCCATCTTTATGCTGAAAACAAAAGAATTGAAAAACCACCTTTAACCCTTAAATATCTTCAATTTCCCCTTAAATTTTGTTTAGCCTTGATGACAAGGCTGTAAATAGTCATTATTGATAATATTGAGATTTTACAATAGAATTTAGGGAAGATAGAAATTTTCATGGTGTAAAAATGAATAAAATCAATGTTGAACCCCAATCAAAATACATTTTGACCCCTCCCCTAGACAAAAGAGTCGAGCCTGTAACCATAAATCTAGATTTAATTTAAAGAACAATAACAAATCTCCACCTCAGAAGTGTTTCCTTGGGGTAGGACTGAGGGGTGCCTTGGTGGGTCGCGTGAACAAAAAAGGGCCCCAAAATAAGAAAAAATTACGAAAATGGCTATCTTCTGGGGGTGACAAACCTTTTTAAAGAGAAATCCCCGGGAAGGGTTTTGGGAACGTCCAAGATATACCCAGGATCCCAGAAAGTGAGAGCGGTGACAAACACATTAAAGAAATTAATAACGGAGCAACATAATGTCACTTGAGCCAGAAAAAAATATTCCACCTTTATGATGAACAGTGTATATATATATATATATAATTATATTTATATAATTATATATATAATTATATAATTATATAATGTTAATTATAATTATAATTATAATTATAATTATAATTATATAATTATATATAATTATTTGTATTTTTATTTATTTATTTTTAATGAATAAACTTTCGCTTTTTTAGATTCGGTTTACCGAGGACCTACGATGCGTCGCCTCAATGATGGAAAACGGCTACAGACATCAAGGACTTTGGTGATTATAGTGATTAAGGTATGTCCAGGTATTGCTCTGTCTCCAATTTGTAGCTTGGTTCATCGTCCTATAACTAGAACTATATACAGTGTAACATAAAACAGGGTAACGAAGCGACGAACGTTTGCAAATTCGCTATGCTTGCAAAATTCAGTGTTTACCTTTCTCGCCACCGGTCGGTGTTTGCGAACGTAACGAGTTTTGTGGCTCTTCGAGAGATCGCAACGGTTCGCAAAGAGTACCAATCGTTTGCAAGCGTTAGCGAACAGTTTTTCACTTTAAGCACTCGGCTTGGACAAAAGACATATTCAAGCCAGTTGCCCGATGAAAGTGAACCAATTGCACTTTTGCCATTATTTTCAATAACATGGGGCTCAGCAGCTAGTGCGTTCCCTCGAAACATAACCATAAGTTGCCTTGCAGATTCGTTAAAATTTGACTGTCTTTTTTCTGGGACACACTGTATTCCTTGTTCGTAACTCCCACGTTGTGCCACAGTCACAATTCGCCCCACCGATTCAAGACGAACAAAATACTGGGCTTTCTCAATACACTTACTTTTAAATACGGTTTGTTGTCGGATTTGTGTAATTTTCCTCCGTTTGGCTCGGGTATTTCTCATTTTTTTACCCCTCTGGCGAAATATCACTTCTGATTTGACAATAAGCATTAGGGATAGATCTGACTTTACTTTTGAGCTAAAATGTCATTGACATCAATTCATCGAGCCGTCTTTTATTCAATCCCGCCTGAACAAATTTGAGATTGGAGAAAATGTCGACACAATAAATAATATACCCAAGAGGGAAAATATGAGAATCGGCCTGGAATTATACGGGTCTGTTTGCTGTTCATTTGCAAATTATCTTCTTCAATTTGTACAATTATGTCATTATATTTGAATCAGTTATATGAATTCCCCTATTATATACATAACGTGGATAAATGATCTTATTTTTTAATGTAATCCTGAAGGAAATAGTGCGGTTCAACAACCATCAGGTAATTGACCAACCGAAGAATTTCATTTCATTTACGGATGGATAGCAATAATTATGATTTACAGATCTTTGAATGTTTTCAACAGAAATATGGCGCAATATAAAACTGTAAATCATCATGATCGTCAACATCTTCAACATTTTAGCATAAATACATTTAAAAACCATTACAATTCTAAAGGCTATCAAAATTATTGTTTCGTTAATTATTGCAATGTTGTACCAATTGATGCGATACTAAACGACAAAATGACACAGTCAAATCTGTCTGATCATCGGGGATTGTATAATCTTTTGAAAAGTATCTATCACAGGTATTTATCAAAACGTCATTGCAGCCCAAAGGCTGAATTGTGCATTGAATATATACAATAAGTAATTTTACATGATGATATAAAACATAGAAGATGTGTCACATATTAATAATCATTAACAAAATATTCGCAGTCAATATAAACTTGAGAGATAAACAAAAAGGCTAATAATATTTGAGAATTATAGTGATGACCGAGCATTTTATTGAAAATCGATTCTAAAAATTACAATAAGCAAGATGGAGAGTAAGCCCCCACGTAAATTTATATACATTATGAGGCGGGTGGGGTAACTTGATATTAGATCAACGATTGAGATATTAATCTTACATAATAGGGAAATGCAACAACAACAAAAAAAAATATTTATAATATCGACAAATATCTTCATTGTTTTTTAATTCCAAAATTCTTTAAGATTATTTTTTAGTGATTGATTTACTTTTGTTTTAGTGGAGAAATTGCTTTCGGAAATGCATTTTCAACTTATCTTCATAATCATCTCTTCTTTTTTTTCACGAAACTTTAATGCAACTCCAAAATGAAAAGTTATGACAAATAAACAAATTTATTAAATACACCATTTTGTCTCACATTGAGCCATCTTTTTATCGATGCATTTTGATAAGAAGGGATTGATTTCTCCACAAAATAAAGCACTTGATCTCAAAACATCACGTACAAATGTATTGAAATTCAAAAAGTAATTAAAATCAACCCAGTTGATCCTAAAGTTGTAATATAAATGACATCTCTTTTCATAACATGATCGTGACGATGTTTTTTTTTTGTAGTTGCGTTAAAGTTTTTTTACTTTTAGCTTTATCTGATACCTTTACTCATTTAAATGGAAATCTAGCAAACTTTCTTTCCTTTGAATTTGTGGATTGATGGCTGACGTGATCGATGATTTTTATTTATTTCCAACTTTTCATGAAATAACATTGGTCGACAGACTCGTATACGATTGTAAAAATGTTTTGAACAAATTACTTGTCTTTTTCTTTTCGCTAAATTCGTTTATTTCAGCTTTTAAAAAACAATTTATTGGTCGATTGTACATAAATACAATATACAATTACGACTGCAAATCCTCCATCGGGATTCATATAAATCAATAAATCTTAACAAACTTCTTGCTGTCGTAACCTTATTAAAAAGCCATTTAGCATATATCTACATGAAACTGGAGAACTATTTTCATGATTGTGACTCTAATTTTGACAGCTTATTGGTAATACTTCAGAAAATGTGCCCCTGAGGACATGTAAGGAAAGAATATAATTCATATTATCCTTGAAAGCACGCGCTCCCTATAGCTCTATCTACCTTTCGCTTTTTTTTTTTTCCTTTCTTTACCAATCTTTATCAGGGAACTACTTATTTCTGTTAATATACTTTTTTAGTACATTATTTCCTTACATTCAAATTTGCCCTGATGTTATTCTCAGTTTTCTAAGTTTCGTCGATTTTTATTTTAATTCTTTTTCTTTTTTTTCTTTTTTTTTTTTGTGGCGGGGTCATGAAAACAATACAATTTCAAGGTATATAGACTGTTTGAAAGGCACAGTTCTTTTTATTATCGAGGGGACCTCACAACCTGCTATGAGCCCAATGCGCAGCGTGGGGTTGTTGCAGATTGAGGTCCGACAGCCCACAGAAACGACTATGTTTCTCATATAAAAAGCAGTCAATCTTTATAATTATACGGAACACAACACAGAATATTAATCAACACAAGAGACATGTTTAAATACAAATGAGGTCAATCTGACAATTAAAAATCCTAAAGATGGAATTGGAGAGAGCAGAACTAGCAATAGACCTACATATTTTGAAACGCAGTGCGTACAGCAGCTTTGAGATCAGCATAATTTCAGGTTGCCCCACTCCCTCGAGCACAAAATATTTTAATTTGCAAGTGATAAAAGAGAATATTAAATGAACTGTTGACTGATTATTGCTAGAGTAGACCACGCCTTTCAAGAAATCAGAAAAAAGAATTCACACACACTCATGAAATTAAGTATGCTATGTATTTCGCCGTTTCCTAAAATTCAGTATTTAGGATCAAAACCATTTATCCATGTCCACTCGAATTTTTATGTTTAGTCTTCATCTTTTTAAGGAGTTTTATTATCTATTTTTTTTAATGTGTAAATATAAATAGTTTTGCACTTCAGGGAAAAGTTGGATAACTTCGCAGTCAAACTTTCTCCTCTATAAAAGCTTCAGATTTCTCTAAAATATGTCATTCAGTTTGGGGGTAGTATGTCTTTGTTTCGTGAACCTCTTGTTTGAAGGATGTATTGCCCCCAATGATTTGGTTTAGATGTAAACGACACGTAAAGCGTGTTTCTTTCTCACGTCCCGTTTACTCTCTCTCTCATCTTGTCTTAATTGCTTCAGATCGTGCTCCGAATAAGCAAATGGTTCCCAAAATTGCGCACGGAATCGGAACCATTTTGGGGCGTCGTTTGGTTTGCTCTGGATTTAATGGAAATAAAAGAAGATAATGACCAGTAAAGCAAACACTAAAAGAATAATTGATCACATCGAAGCATGTCGTGGTCTCCAGGAAGAGGTGTGCAATTTATTGAATACGATCTCATTCCCAAATGCAACATTGGTGTACGTGAAACAAGAATGAAAAAGAAAAAAACTTTGAGGTATAGCAGAAATCTCAGAGACATTTTAAAAACAGATATGCAAGAACTAAAAGCTTTGGGTTTTGTTTCACCGTCATTTTCTTGTTTCATTTCTTGAAAGATTATGTCGGGTCAAAAGAAAATGATTTGGTCTGGAGAGAAGCGTTTGGAATTTGTCGAATAAGATCTCATATCATATGCCAGCAATTGACGTACTTGAAATTAAAAATTAAAAGAAACTTTTGAAGTATAGCAAACATCTCAGAGATAACAACAAGAGATGTTAAAATCAAAGATGTAAGAACCAAATGCTTTGGTTTTGTTTCATGGTAATGTTCTTATTTTTATTTCATGATATTCATGTTCGGGTCAAAAGAAAATTACTTGGTCCAGAGAAAAAAATGTGATCAATTATCAAATTCGATCTGAGACTCAAATGCCAACAATTGACGTACGTGAAACAAAAACGATGTCAGAAAGCATAGCGGAAAAGTAAGGGGGAAATGTTAGAAGATGTTTTTGGATTTCTTCATTACCATTTTCGTGCTTTTCATTTTCTTGATCTGACGCATAGAATTGGAAAGGTGTTCATGGTCAAAAGAGAGATTGATTTGCATTTCCTAATCAACCTTTTTAAGGTGCAATTTTGAATATGAAAGGTGCATCCCTGCTGGAAAGGACAGTGTCAACCACAGTGTGCTTCACATTGTGTTCCACACAGTGTGTTTTGGACCTTTTTTAACTGTGTGTTATTGGGCCCTTTTTAACAGCGTGATCAGTGTTTCACACTGAGTTATTGGACCCTTCTTAACAGTGTGAGCAGTGCTTCACGCTGAGTTATTGAACCCTTTTTAACAGCGTGATCAGTGTTTCACACTGAGTTATTGGACCCTTTTTAACAGTTTGAGCAGTGTTTCACGCTGAGTTATTGGACCCTTTTTAACAGTGTGAGCAGTGTTTCACACTGAGTTATTGTACCCTTTTTAACAGTGTGAACAGTGTTTCGCACTGAGTTATTGGACCCTTTTTAACAGTGGGAACAGTGTTTCACACTGAGTTATTGTACCCTTTTTAACAGTGTAGGTTTGAAATTGTAGTTAATAAAACTGTCCCAGTGAAGCATTGTCTGCTCCTTTAAAGGCGATAAATTGAACCTATTTTTCTGAGTGTGCTTGATGTGAGAACATGCCTAGGGCTGCCGGAATGTATATAAATAAAAGAGGTTGAACATGCTCAAACATACGATGGAGAATGTAGGTCTGCCTCAGACTCTTCTCAAGTGGTATAACGTGTCTCTTAAAGTCTAATATGAATCAATTTTCCTAGAATCCATATTCTAATTTCTGTCTGAGCACTTAAACCACCGATTCGAGTGGTTACATTCGTGACTGTGTCATCAGAAAGATTTAAATAACATTTGCTGATGGAGATGAAACATTAATCACCGTAATGCTTCGGTAATATAAGGCATGGTATTGCATGGTAATATTTGAATTTTTAGCCAAGCAATTCAAGTTCGGATCTATCACAGAATGTGGAAATTGCAAAAAGTACATGCTATTGAACTTTTTCTGGAGAAGTGGTTTTCACTTTCATTTTACACCAGCTTACTAGAAAGTTAACTTCAATCCTGTCGATGAAAATACTTGCTGAATATAATGATAACATACCCGTTAGATAAAAGATTTCCTTCAATTGAGTTCAATTTGATTCAATTTATTTCCCTTTTTCCACGACACATCGAAATATTTAGGCCTACATGTTGACAAAAAAATATAATAATGATTGAAATAGTAAAATGAAAATGGGGGAATCATAAAAGCCAAGTGATTTATTGGGATCAAATACTTTAATATATTAATAATATTTTTTTTTTTTATTATTTACCTAAAGTGGTCACTTCAGTTCTTAGCATTTCCTTTCCTCCTAGCAAGCCCTGCATAGTGTTATTTAATTGCTAGAACTTTGAAAATTTTCGTTTTAAGTCTTTGGTCTTTGTTTCGTCCAAAAATAGTAGGTGACGAGACAGTCACCTCCTCGGAGATCTGAAAATCATGTTATCTTTCCTCGGCTTCACTTCGTAAAGTTAACTATATTGAGATTGCACTTAGAAGTGATACTTCGTCCCATCACCTAAACAATCGATGATTATTTTCTTATTAGTTTGCTCATTGCATTATGCGTGCGACAAAGCACACATTCCCCAGAATGTAAAGCTTTAAAAAATCATAACTTCATTAATTTTTTTTTCGATTTCGATGAAATTTTCAGGATTAAGCCTGCTACATTTTTACCCCGCTTTTAACATTCAGCCTGGGGTTCTCCTTTGATGATAAAAAAAAATATGATCTGTTCTTCCCTCCTTTATGGTAGAGTCACACCGAAAGACCGACCTCAAACCGATCACCCCAAAACACTTTTGTGTCAATCGGGATGGATTCGGAAGCCATCAGGATGATAATGGCAAGGTCGGTCTGTTGTCAGTTTAACGTCGGTATGAGGTCGGAATTATCGGTTTTAAAATCAGTCTGGCATCGGTTTAAAGAAAGGATCGGGGTGGAATCTTTCAAGCATGTTCGAAAATCTCTTCCCCGACGAGTCGGGACAGCTCGAGAAGAGCGGGGAGCATTCGGTCTGGGTTCGATCTCGGGTCGGAATAAAAACATCGGAATGTGGTCGGTTTCAATATCAAGTCCAGTCAAATTGCTATCGGCCGAACTAATCCCGATTCAACATCGATTGGGTTATGAATAGAGACTTTTGCCCAAGTCAACACCGACCGAAGCCACTCCAATTCCGATACCAAACCGCATAGGGGCTGTCTTGAGACCGACAAGATAACGATGCCAAACCAAAGATACAAAAAGATTTGGGCGCATAAGATAATTATTTTAAAATTTTAAAATTCTTCCAGTTTCGCCATGGTTGTTAATACAAATCATATGGATAATAACCATGCGCGTACTTTGGGGAAGTGGCGGGGGGGGGAGGGGGCACGGAGCCACCCCCGGATGGGCGTGAAGGGGGCATGAAAATGGGAAGAAAAGGAAAAGGGAAAAAAAGGGAAATGAAAATAAAAAGAGAAAAAAGAAAAAATGGAGGGGAAGGAATAAAAGAAAAAAATAGACAGAGAGAGAAGAAGAGAGAGAGAGAGAGATGAGAGAAAGAAAGAGGGAGACGATAAAGTAGAAGAAGAAAAAAAAAAAGAAAACGAAAAAGACAAATAAGGAAATTAAAATATTAAAAAAATGGATCTCAAACTTAGGACGCCATATGGATCTCAAAATTAGTGGGTTGCAAATTGATCCCTAACTAGGGGCCCCAAAGTGACCCATAGTTGAGGGAGCCAATTTCATCTTACACTGCGGGGGCTCCAAATCGATAACATATTAATAGGTGCCAAATTTATCACAAACTTGCGGAGGTACAAAAGATTGACGTGACATAAGAGGTGATCAAACTAGGGGCGCCAAATTGATTTTAAAATCAAAGAATGCGCCAAATCGTCTCAACTTAAGGGGCATCAAATTGATCTTAAACTTAAGGCGCCAAAGTGCTTTTGAAATTAAAGGGCGCCAAATTTACCTGAAATTACGGGGCGCTAAATTATTGATACGAAAATTGAAAAATCGAAAAAATTCTTACCCTTCGCGCCTTCATTATTTTGTTCTCCTCATAGGGGAATACTTTTTTTTCTTCATGAAAACGCTATTTAGAAAATAAACAAATATGAACTTAAAGTTCCCTATCTTGTTGTATTTATATCAACAAGAGAAAAATAAAATAAAAAATGAAATAAAAATCCAGAGAATTTAACTCTGAAAGATGGGCTTATTTAAATGCTAATTGACCATTCTCGCTGTAGACTTAGTTACTGGTGAGGAGGGAGCGGGTTGTGAAATCCTGGACAAGCGCGTAATAACGTGAAAAAAAAAAATCATATACACTGTCCGTCATAAAGGTGGAATATTTTGTCGCTAGCGCATGATTTTGCTCTGACTTTTTTATTTATTTCGTTATTTATATGTTGTCCCTGCTTTTACTTTTGGGCCCTGGCTATATCTGGATATTCTCCCAACCCTTCACGGACCTTTTTCCAAAAAAGTTGTCAACCCCCGTGATGCCCATTTTTGTCATTTTCTCATTATTGGGGCCCCTTTTGTTTTCCGGCCGATCAAGCCCCCCTCTGTCCTATCCCCAGGAAACCCGACTGAGGTGTACTGTTTTATATTTTTCTTTTAAGTTAAATCTATATTTCTGGGGACAGGCTAAGGTCTCTTGTCTAGGGGAGGGGTTGAAGTAAAAACGAGATTGATGAAAATTCGGAATATTTTATTCCATCTTTATGCTGAAAACAAAAGAAATGAAAAACCATCTTTAACCCTAAATAATCATCATTTCCCCTAAAATTTTGTTAGCTTTGATGACAAGGCTGTAAATAGTCATTATTATTTATATTATTTGATTTATGTTTGTTGAAATTTTACAATACAATTTAGGGAAAATAGAAATGTCCAAGGTGTAAAAATAAATAAAATGAATGTCGAACCCCAATCAAAATAAATTTTGACCCCTCCCCTAGACAAAAGAGTCGAGCCTGTAACCAAAATCTAGATTTAATTTAAAGAACAATAACAAGTCTCCACCTCAGACTTGTTTCCTTGAGGTAGGACTGAGGGCCTTGGTGGGTTGCATGAACAAAAAAGGCCCCAAAAAATAAGAAAATGACGAAAATGGCCATCTTCTGGGGTGACAAACTTTTTTGAAGAAAAATCCCCGGGAAGGTTGAGGGAACGTCCAAGATATACCCAGGATCCAAGAAAGTGAAAGCGGCGACAAACACATTCAAGAAAAATAACGGAGCAACATAATGTCGCTTGAGCCAGAAAAAGATATTCCACCTTTATGACGAACAGTGTACATTGTATTATTGATTAAGAAAACCATCAACATCTATCCAAATTCAATTCACTGGATGAATACAAATCAAAACAATACGAAACAATCAATCAGTGTGCAATCGAGGATCGGGAAGTCGGAGGTCTAGGAGATTCGAGATCGGGGTTGGTCGGTTTTAGTGCCGGGCTTGCATCGGTTCCCATCTTGAAAAATTCATTCATTTTTAGTCGGTTTGAGGTCGGCTTGCCGGTCTGACTGCACTTTAAATCGGTAGAAAATGGCGCCTTACAAATGCTGTTCACCAATATCATCATCAATATATCATTAAAAAGGGGAAAATAATCATAATCCAAAAGGAGTGAAAGAAAGCCATACAGAATCAGAAATCAGTGTAAAAATAATTAAGAAAGAGATAAATGAACTATGTATGCAGTTGGTGTGATTGCACATCAGCTGTTAAAACATTGTTTAAGCCGAGCAAGGTATTATATGACGTACTTTAGCTTCAAAAGGTCATTATTCTGCATTGACTAATTAAGAAAAGAACATAATGTGCAAAAATAGAAGTGCTATTACATTGAGATCTTCGAGATAGGCTGCAGATACCTTGAGGATTAAAGAAGAAGAAGACAAGAGATAATGGTGCTGCTCGTTTTCTGAAATTCGTTCGTACGAAAATGAAATAGAGTGTGTTAGTCCGAGCCCAGAAAATTTTTTATTTTACTGTTCAGTTGTCTAAAGGTTAATTCTGCGCAGGTTCGATTATTCGAAATAAGGTTCATTAATTTGAAAGTGCAAAATAGTTCATTAATCACAAAATAGATTAAGGTTCGGTGATCCGAAAATGAAATACTGTATAGAGGTCGTTAATCCGAAATAGACGAATTGGGTATTTTGTTTGAGTTTTCATTTTCGGATTATCAAATCCTATATTATTATCGGCTAAATGGACGTTATTTCACTTTAGCACAATATGTTATATCGGTGGAACATCCAACACCTTCCCAGTAAGCAGCAGCATTAGACAAAGATCAGTCGTCGTGCAAGGACTGCACAGATGGTATCTGCATCCGCACCGGAGCAGACTGGAAGCTACTGGTTCAGTAATGGATCCACAGCCAACCTCATCCTTCATCGGCACGGAGTTCTTCAGAGACAACATGGACAAGGGCAGCATCTGTCTTAGCAAAGGATCAAGTGCGAACCTTCTATATAGAAGCTACTGGTTCAGCAATGGATCCACTGCCAACCTCCTCCTTCATCGGCACGGAGTTTTTTTTAGAGACAAGGGCAGCATCTGTCTTAGCAAAGGATCAAGTGCGAACCTTCTACTTTAGAAGCTACTGGTTCAGCAATGGATCCACAGCCAACCTCCTTCTCCTTCGGCACGGAGTTCTTCAGAGACAAGGGCAAGCATCTGTTTTGCAAAGGATCCAGTGCAAACCTTCTACATCTGAAAGAGGTTCTTCGGAGACATATGCCTCAGCAACAGATCCAGTGCCAACCTTATAATTTATGTTTAAGAAACGGATCCAGTGCCACCTTTCTACATCTCTTTTTAAGCCATGGATCCATTGTCAACTTCCTACATCACCAAGAAGGGCCTCAAGGACAAGGGTTGCATTGGTCTCAGCGACTGATCTAGCGTCACTCTCCTTTCTCTGAATGAAGTGCTTCCGAAACAAAGGTATCATCAGTCTAAGCAACGGATTCGTTAACAACCCCATAACATCTTCCCCACGACTGTCATTCCACAGCCACCCAGGACAAGACGATGAAACACCGACAACCAGGACAAGACGATGAAACACCGACACCCAGGACAAGACGATGAAGCACTGACACCCAGGACAAGACGATGAAGCACCGACACCCAGCGCCAAACCATCTTCCTCTCGAGACGAACGGATTCCGAAGAACAGGGTACATGTAAATAACAGGAGTACCTACAAACTATCCGAGCTTTATTTCGTCTAGGATGTAGAATTATGTTTGGATAGACTTTTATGTTCTGCTAAGTATGTTTTGTCCAAGGCTGAATATTGCAATTTAATTAGAGTGTGGGATTGACGGAGGAGCAATTATCGCCGGAGCAAATGTCATGAACATAAATGACAATGTAAATACATGAGTCTAATTAATCATTGTATCACAATTTCAACGTTTGGTAGATAAAGAATACATACGTTCGATGAGCATACTGGATAATGACACAGGTGGGGTGTAACACAAAGACTTACGATTGATAAAAAGTTACGATTGATTTTTATTTCTTGGTAGCCTCATTTGGATATCAGGTACGGTCATGGATTAGGATTTGGATATGATTAAGAGCAGGGTTAGGGCTAGGGTTAGGATTAAGATCATCAACTACTTTAGAGCATCCGGTTTATGAAGAGGCTACCGAGAAAAAATCAATCGTAACTTTTTATCATTCGTAAGTCCTTGTGTTACACCCAAAGAACTGATACAGCAGCGTAATAGGTTTGAAATGGTTGCAATCCACATACATTTACATCATTAAGAAATTACCCGAAACAAATTACAGTATGGACGGTGAAAAGGGGGACTTCTGTAGCTATTGAGGAAATGGTGACGTTCATAATTATTATGTATCTATTCATTCGTTGATAATCGGTTCCTATGGTTACTGCATCCTGTGTTTGTCTTTTGTATGTACATCATTATTTTCTTCGTAGAAGAATAGTATACATGGTATAATTAGGCTTTGAAGCACCTCAGCTGCTTGTCTCGGGATGCGACTGAACTTTGCATAACTAAAGAAACTAATTAGCGTGTTTGTCACACTGATGAAGTTCTTTAAACGTCATTGCTCGTTCTTTAAAATCATAAGACGAACTGTGTGGTCGTTTTGAAACTTCCGTTCATAAATAAACCTTGTTACGTTCATCCCTATCTCGTCCGTAATCCGTTGTTACCCCGTTCACACGGAGTAAACTGCCATGGAAACGAAACCAAAGCGATGAAACTTCGGTTAAAAACAATCAAACAAAGGGAATGTGAAAGCTTCGTCACAACGGAAACTGGTCGATCGATATACAAGTAATGACTCATGTGTGAGGTGATGGGATGACATGATGATAATAATAATGATGATGATAAAGATGATGATGCCGGTGATGATGGGGAAAATGATGATGATGATTATGATGGTAATAATAATGATAATAGTGGTGATCATGATGCCAATGATGATGAAGATGGTGATAATAATAATTATGAAGATGATAATGATGACGATGATTATGAAGAAGATGATGATGATAATGATGATGATGATGATGATGATGATGGTAATGATGATGTTGGTGAGGATGATTAGGAGGAGGAGTAGAATGAGGAAAATAATGAGGATAATTATGACCATCTAGAGGAAAATAATGATGATGAGGACGATGATGATGATGATGAAGATGTTGATGATGAGGATGATTAGGAGGAGGAGTAGGGTGAGGTGCATAATGAGGATAATTATGACCATCTTAGACGATAATAATGAGGATGATGATGATGAGGATGATGAGGATGATGATGATGAAGATGATAATGATGACGATGATTATGAAGATGATGATGATGATAATGATGATGATGATGATGATGATGGTAATGATGATGTTGGTGAGGATGATTAGGAGGAGGAGTAGAATGAGGAAAATAATGAGGATAATTATGACCATCTAGAGGAAAATAATGATGATGAGGACGATGATGATGATGATGAAGATGTTGATGATGAGGATGATTAGGAGAAGGAGTAGGGTGAGGTGCATAATGAGGATAATTATGACCATCTTAGATGATAATAATGAGGATGATAATGATGAGGATGATGAGGATGATGATGATGATGAGGATGATGATGAGGGGGATTGGGAGAAGGAGCAGGATGTTAGTGATGGTTATCGTTTTGATGATCCGGTTAATGATGACGGCCAACACGACGAGCGCGATGATGGTTACGACAGCTGTGACCATGCACCATGGTTCGTGTTAATTGCATCTGAAGAGCCAGGAGTGAATATTCACAACTTGGTTTCCTGTGTAAGTTTTGATTGCATTTTCTTTGATATTCATTAGAGAATGTAAGGTTTCATCCAGACAATACGCCTGCTGCTAATAATTCGTCTTTTGGTAATTGTCGAAATATTCATCATGAACTAAGTACGGTCAACGTACTCCTAGACGTAGGTGCCAGCAATCAAAATAACCCATGAAAACACCGGTACTTCTAATATTTTTATATGTGTATAACTACAGTTCTGACTACATCAACGCAGCGCAGATCATGTAAGCAAAAAAGCAACTAAAACAACAACAACAACAAAGTTATTTCATATCTAGATGGTTCCCTGGTACTTATCAATCATGTATGCATGTTGTATGTGGAGGAATGATATAGAATGACCATACTCATCATGAACTCTGTCTATCCGGGCGGCACGCTACACAAGCCAGGCACCCGACCTCCCGGCGGCCGTTTCATTACCCGACCTGACAACTCACGTGTCAATAGTCGTTAAATTACTTAATTACCTCTTGCACCAGAGAAGATGGGCAAATTTGTAATTTTGTTTGAACCGTACATTTCCGAAACAACATGAAACGGGGGAATAAAATCGCTTTTGGCATGTTTGGTGGATACAAAGAGCTCCAAATAAACCCTTCAGCAGATGTTTTACAATAAATTTGATGCAGACAATATTTTATTCTCCCCTCCAAATTTACTATCCTTGTTGGCTGTCGATTACTGATAATCGTATCTGAACAAAACTTTCATAAAACTCAGAATTACTTTTAAGTGATTATTTTCACGTCATGACGTTAATTAAATTAACATAGTGACGCTGATTAACCAATGAGACCCTTTGTCTCATTTGATCTTCAAGAAATTAGTCTTCATGAAAAATATCCATGTCATTACTTCCAAATCACAAGACTTGAGATAAAAGTTTGATTTTCTATTCCGAGAGTTCATGTAAAAATCGGAAATGGGGAAAAGGAGGGGAAAAGTCCAATATATTTGCACGGTCAAAGCGTATTTTCCCTTAATACTTTAAAATGAGCCATATCCAAAATTAATTTTAAAAAAAATTATGAACTGAATCAAAAAGAATTCTTATCTTTAGATTTAATATCCCAAATCTAAGGCCGAGTAAAAGTTCCACAATGCCAACTTGCACGTCAAACGAAGGAAATGACGTTCAGTTTGCTCATTATTAAAAAAAAGTTTGATAATTATCTTTTCATACAATGACATATTTAATAGCTGATCATGAAGGTCGCAGACTTATCACATTGAATTTTGTTCTTCTTCTTTAATGAGCTACTGCTAGCACATGTGATAAGAAGGAGATATGTCTTGCTCAAAGTAATACTTTGCTGATGTCATTAGGAACCCACGGTTTATATTAGATCCTATCATTATATCAAAGCGAAACAAAATCAGAAGCACGACGGTCAATGCATGAATTAAGTACTAGCTCTAAAGCCAAATAGAAGTCTCCGCCACAGTGCTGATTTGCACGTGACATTACGTTTATTTTGTTCCTTGATTATGTCTGATAATTATCTCCTCATTGAATGGAATAGTAAAGGTTATAGACTCATCATGTCGGCTTTTGTATATTTTCTTTCTTTTAAGATCTACTGCCAGCACGCAAAAACGAAAAAGAGATGTTTTTACTCAAACCACATAGAGGGCTATTTAACAGATCAGGAACCAATATTGTCCTTATTACATCCTGATATATGGTGTAAATTTGACACCTCTATTGAAAGCTGGGCAGGCGTTAATTTAACACCTGCTTTTGTGTCATGAAATATTAGTTACCTTCATATGCTTAAGCAGAATCTGTTGATATTTTAATTTGTAACATCTATAATTAAGATGTAATGTATGAAATAGAATATATATGATGTATTACTTTGATAAGTAGGAAATTCAACAAAATGGTGTTTCAGATATTATATTGGCACCAAGCGGGGTTTTTTATATATAGATTTAGTATAGCGATAGAAGGCCCACTAATCTAACACCAAAATTAAACACTAGTGTTTTTGAAGTGTAGTTATACCTGGTTCCTTGCTAACAATTACACAGTCTACACCAATTATCTTCAGAGCCTTTGATGGCGCATCACATTTCCCCCTACATTGGCCGCACGGCGAGTCGAAAAAAAAGACGGGGTGTCTTGAGCTTCTGAGTAATTTGACACCATGGATGCTTACCCAGTAACAGGTGGTTTCTATCACCTGATTTTTATCACCTTATGTAATGCTTTGTTATTCCACCCATCGCTCCATCTGTTAAAGTCATGCCACTTTCCCTAGCCCGAGCATGCCCGAAGCTGTTCGGGGTGGGACAGATTGTTTTATTTGTGGTCCGGAAATTTAGCTGCAAGACAGGTATTTCCAGTGCTTTTCACAAAGTCTGGGGTAGGGAAATTATGATCCACTCCCCATGAAAGCTGGAGCCACTATGTCTTTAATCGTCTTTTGTACTGGGATTTTCGTACCAAAATACATGAAAAGGCTGTTTTCGACTCGCCATTCTTGCACCTTAGGGCCTTTAGGGGAAATTTGAATACGGCATATAAGTTGGCTAAGGACAACTGGGTGAGAGGCATTTATCTAAGTTTGTAGACGGTTAACCTTCAGCAAAACTTAGATTGCCAGTAACTCATCGTAATGCTCCGAGCCTTTGTCCAAATTTCCGTGAAATAATCTGACATATTCTTTTAGAATAAAAATGATAATAGCATAACTAACTGCTTGATGTGACCTTCTTGTCGTGCACCTAACGGTGCGGGGTTGAGAGTTCCACCAAATCATTTTACGCAATTCATTCAAAGTTCGCGTGGAAATATGAATATAAATAAATGACAGTCAAATGAATGTATAAAGACAGTAAATAGATAAGCAAGATTTAATGGGCTGCAAAATATTTTGTTGGCCTTGTGCCCATTATTGCCATTATGTCATAAAAAACAATATGATTTAAATATAGCGAGAGAGTATTGTTTAAAAAAGAAGAAGTTATATACACAATATAAAATACACCCCCCCCCCCGTAACCAAAAGTCGGTGTAGCAATGTTGAACTATTCAGAGTGATCATTATGATGTTAGAATTCTTGCTTGTTCATTTTCTATTTCTTTTTCGATATTTTCTGCGATGACTAAGAGTCACTCAAAATTAAATTTGACTCTCTTTTTAGAGGTGTCAAGTAATCTAAGGTAGATATTAACACATTTTGGCCTCACACGTCTACCCACCTTATGGTTGTAAAAGGGTTCATATGCACTTGGTCTACCAGCAGTTGGTCGAATTCTCTTATTGTATATAAATACTGCATAGGCTTAACCCATATGGTCTACTAACAGCTGGATCTAATTTCCGTTTGGTCTAATACATCTTTGGTCTAATTTCCAAATCGTCTAATTAAAAATCGCTTAATTGCACTTTCGTATAATTTCCAAATGAACATTTATTGTGTTACCAGTTTGTTACAGTTAATTGACCCAAGTGGTGTTACACCGAGTTGACATTAGACGAAACGGACGTTAGATTAAATGGGAATTAAACAAAATTCTAAATAGATGAAGTGTCTATTAAGCAGGGTAAAAAAAACGTGTTCAATAGGCGAACTTGTTATAAACGGGAAGAATTGGACCATGTGGGATGAGAGCAAACGGGCATTAGTCAAAGTGAGTTTAGATCATGTGGCAATTTACCCAATTACATAACTAAATAAATATATATATATATATATATATATATATATATATATATATATACCTTATATAAATTGTAATTCTATTTTGCCTCTCTTGTCTAACTATTCTAGGTAATATTAAGTAGGCCCTATAATGCCTTCAGTAAAAAAAAAAAAAAAAACAGTCCTTTATCGGTGAGTGTTTGTTCGTTTTCCTGACAAGCC
Organism: Paracentrotus lividus; assembly: GCA_940671915.1. NCBI lineage: Eukaryota > Metazoa > Echinodermata > Echinoidea > Camarodonta > Echinidae > Paracentrotus > Paracentrotus lividus. The sequence continues at coordinate 26,043,143 of CALNVZ010003430.1, read as the reverse complement.
ATTGACACTGTGGTCTAGTGTGAGGGGAAGACGTCGACTTCAAGTACTAAGGTGATACCTTGAGGTAATGTACAATGACAAGCATTTTATTTCCTTTTAGAAGCTATACAAACATGACATGCTCGTCTGAAAACGATTGTGGTTCGACAACAACAATTGTCTCAATATAACAACATTTTGCTAGAGTTTTCCTTCCCCCTCCCCTGAGAATTGTCGTAAGCTAAAACACAACAATATGTCCTATCACGACCGGCTGGACACACCTTTGTGTAATTACGATACCAAAGTCATAAATTGTATCGAACCCTCCTTTTCATGTCATAATTATTTACTTCATTTTGATTGTAAATTTTCCTATTTTTACCGTATAATGACGCAACACTCACAGGATTTCATGACAGGGTCCAATTTGCACGACCCCCCCCCTCCTTTTTTCTTTTCTTTTTTTTTTTACGTCACGCCAGCCGAGTAAAAAGGTACAGTCAATTTTTTTCTTCACCCATCCCCCTCTTGCCCCTGATTCTTCGTTTATTTTGAAATATTTCGTAGGAAGTGGCCCAAGCTTTGTGGAAAAAACTTAAATCAGTGCATTTTTATGATTGACGATATTTTTATCAAAAAGATAATAGGCTAGGTTGCGTTTTATGTATCATGTTCTACACTGGGCTTCTATGTGGCTTCCCGTAAAGTTTCCACGAAATTGCGTTATCCGTTGAGATATAAGTTCATCACACGTTGATGTCCCTGATTCACTTTTGTGCTTTTACATCCTTGAATAGTTACGTCACTAAATGCAGTGACCTAATTACAGTTTATAGTCTCCCGATCTTTCCCCGACCACAAAAAGGATGTATAGGAGGACTAGGTAGCATTCATTTAACCTTCTAATATTCAATTTTTCTCTCGCATTTAACGCTTAAATGATGCCAAATGAAGGTCTCATTTCGGGTGTCAAAGGAAAGCTAGTTTCCAATCTCGCCGTAAACCGTACCAGTTCAGAGTAATTAAGGGCATGTTACACTTTCAGGCTCGTCCAATTAGGACAGCCTACGCAAGGCGAGCGATAAAAATGTCTGATTCAATTAGTGCTTTGAGATATTATTGTCTCGTTTTCCTTATAATTCTTTGTACTCCGATTGGGTCTTTATATAGAACAACAACCTTGTTGATCTACACAGCTTCAGATATTTGAGAGCATAATTTTCACACAGCCTACACAGATCTATGACTCTTTGAAAAGCTCTCCAAGGCATAGTCAATATCACTGTCGTGGAATTGTACCGGATATTGTCGTTCTATTTACTAAATCTGATTTCTGATGACTCCTTTTCACATTATTGGTATGAACTTATCACGACGCCGTCTAGCGATGGACTAACCGCGGTTGTTGTGAGATCTTCTTTGCAAGTGCTACGCAAAGTTGAAAATATTGTATCCGATATAATTATCAAGACGGTGTTTCTTTTCTTCTTTTTTTTTTCATTTTCCCCCTTCCAATTAGCAATGTATTAAATTTATACTTGTTGTACTTTATGTGGCTTAAAAACAAAAAAGATGATAAATAAGTTCAGTATCTTAAATCTCAAAACATTTTTTACTTGCTTTGTTTGTTTTGTTTGTTGTTGTTTTTTAGAAATCTGTATCAAAATTTAGTTTAACCAAACAATGAATAAAAAACATAATACTTGTAAGATATCGCAGCATAAAAATCACACGTCAAATATCCTCCAAAATACATGTAGTGGTAAAATAATCGGGCACTCGCCTATATACCAGAACACTCATATCCATTATATCCTCGAAAACCCCGTAGTATTGAATATTCATGCCTAGGTCAAAGGTCACATGCTCAAGTTTATTTTTTTAAATCAGATATTCACCTCCTATGTCAGTCTTGCCCGCGTACTCATTAAAGGGAAATCCACCCTTGAGTACAAATCTTGATTTCTTGTTTAAAGAGTAACCCTTATTCTGCTATATCAAATTTATACAAGCGCTGTCATAGATAAATTTGACCCTTTTGAATTGAAATAAGAAATCTTACCTCAAGCAATGAATGATTCATAATGAAGCCATGAGCTGCTTTTGCCCAAACGTGATACAAGGCAATTTTGACATAGGTTACTAATCATTTATTTTTTCCTTCCCATGTCAACCAAGATCAAAAAGAGTAAAGGGCCAAAGTTATTTAATATCCATTATTTAAAAAAAAAAAAGTTCAAAAGAAAAACGCAATGATACATCATTGCTTTAGTATAAACTGAATTTAAAGACTGAGTATAAGCAGATACGGAAAACGACTATACCGCAACTAAGAATAAAGGGCAAGTCGTACCTTCTTATTCAGTAAGCGAACATGTGACACATTGATTGATGTAGAGACATCTTGCCTGGAGCTGGCCCATAATATGAATATAATGATGCTTAGTTAGGTATATCATTACTAGGTTTATTACATATGGCCTACAAGAACACTGATGATTAATATGTTACGAATCAGAGTTCTTTAAACAGTAATCACTCAAACTGATGCATTTATCTATGAAATCATATCGATCTTTATAATTTTTATGGTTATAACCGTTCTACTGTATATCAATACATGACGTAGTGTTTATCGCCTCGGGCAAATGTCAGGATTTATTTCTAATAAACATGGGCAATTTCCTATGATATTTAATTGAAATTTCGTCATTACATTTCTGATCAAAGTAATGTTTAAATGATATTTTTTTTAAAGGTAATTTTTCTTAATAGACCTAAGTCCTATTGTTATTTCATTGTCAGTACACGGGTATGGTTGTAGACTCTTGTTTATTTCAATGGAATAGGCCTGTATCAAATGTTTATTTTCATGATTGTGAATTAATTTAAATCAAATATTCGATTGGTTATGTTAATACTCTTGCTTGTGTCAGACACCTCATGAACAAACAAATCAACGCGACATACGTGCCCTGTAACATAAAAGATAATGATCAATCATGAGATTCATATCAATCGTAAGTCTATGGTGAACCGTGTACTAAGAGTTACGATCGATCGCAAGATTGATCGCATTTCTTTTGTGTTACAGGGCACTGGTCAATCTTCGCATAGTATTACGCACGTCAGTCTTCCCACACGTATTCCTACCCGAGATTGATTCATCGTCCCAAGTTCACGCCAGACCCAGCGACGTGGTGCTCCATACTCTATGATCACGATCATAGGATGTCGTAGAAGCAAAATGATATCCAACGCATATCCGGTCGATCAGGAATCATTTCGATCGCATGCATCAGGTTACAAACCTCGGAGAAAGGACCGTGGCAATTTTTCTTCGGTTGGGAGCTTTTTTCCAATCCACTCACTTATTGTTTTATTATCATGCTTTTTTCAAAGATTTGATATATCGATCAGGACGCGAAAGCACAGCAAATAAATGGCTTTCAGACCACTTGGTCTGTGACTGGATACCATAAGGGACTCGTAATACGTGTCGTGACATTAAATAGTGCGTGGGGTGTCTGAAAATATCACAAGAGCAAACAAATAAAACGTGTTTGGTTGACTCTTTCTTTTCCATTTTAATTTCAAATGAAATTTATAACTATATGGTTTGTATAGTATGCGTAGAAAAGAATGAAGTGGTTGAACCATCTTTTGCTTGAATAAGAATAAGGAAGTTCATGTCTCAAATAGTTTTTGCAATACCGTGATAAAATAACTAATTTTGACTATGTTAATTGTCACGGTGAACAAATTATTAATGATCTTAAATGGCCATCTATTGCACAAAGACGAGACTATTTCTTAGCCTGTCAAATGTATAAATGTATTCATGGGTTGGCCCCGATGCGCCTTTGTAATAATATTGAAATGGTATGTGAAAGACATAATGTTAATACACGTAATTGTAATACTTTAAATGTCGTACCACCTAAACCCAATTTGGAATGTTTTAAGAAATCTTTTATGTTCTCTGGTGCAAAAGTCTGGAATCTTTTGCCATCTTCGTTACAAAATGCACTTTCGATAGATGCATTTAAACTGATGTATAAAAGACTTTATTTCCCATGATCCTTTGATTCCGATCTCTGACAGCTCACTTTCATGTGTTAACGTGTTTTTTTTTTTTTTTTTAATATCACATAATAAATCAGCCTATTTTATTCTTAAACTGTCGTGGTAATATGATTCCAAATATAATGATTACTATACTCTTTTCACGTATACATGTTTGTTTTAATAATATATAATAAATTAGTCAATTGTGTTTGTGTACAGTCATGGCAATATGATCCAAATGCAAAATTACTTTATTTCTTTCACATTTAGTAATCCGCCTGTTGACATTTTAAATATTGTAAAGTCAGCTTATGTTCATCCCACGTTATATTTCGATTTTATACATTCCGTACTTACATTGTAAAATCAGATCTGTATACTATATTTCGTTATTTGATTATTGTTATTTCTGTACTACTCTGCTATGTGTTACTTATTATTTGTATATAATCAGGACATTGATGTAAAACAGCAAGTTTGCTGATATTTTATTCCTGTATAAATATATTCAAATAAAATAAAATAAAATAAAATAAAAATAACTGTTTGATGGTAAGAAGGACGGACAACCCTAAAACATATCTCCATCGAAAGCGGAGGCACACAAAGAAAAACTATAACTATCATTTTTTAGTTGTCTGAAAATAGTACTAAAAACAGCAGCATCAGTAAGTAGAATAGCAAAAGTATAATTTGTATTTTGATATGGGGAATGTAAAATGACATCCAAATGTTCACGTTACAAATATTAAAACAATAGAGATAATGGTAGAATAACGTTAATGCGCATTTTTGATCTCTCTAGCTCATAGGGTACTAGACAGTACATCCCATAATAAAGTAAACCCATCTTTGAGACATCTAGCTCAGAGTGTCTATTCTGTGCGATCTTCATTTCTTTTTCACATTAAAGAGTAACTCATATCCTGCCCATGATACCACATGTATTGTTCTACCATGGATGACTGAACACTTGCGCTTTGAAAAAAAAAGCTGCGTCAAAATTACGGTGTACCAAGTTTGAGAAAGGTCAAACTGTGGCTTCCTGATTATGCATTTATTGTTTGAGGAAGCCCTCCTGAGTCATTCCCAAGTGACAAAAGGTTTTTTGACAAATTAAATGCATCTTCTTTTTACCAAAACTTGGTACAACGCGATTTCGAGATAGATTTTTAAAGCCCTATTGCTCAATTATTCCTGGTTGGTATCACTGGAGATAACATGAGTTACTCTTTGACATGAACAATGAATATGATGAATTAAGAGTAACTAAATTATAAATTCTTAATACGAGGGCCTCAAAGTCGCCAATTCTCAAATTTGGGTTTTCTTGTTTGTTTATTTTGTTTGTGTTTTTTTTTTCTGGGAGGTATTGAATCGTAATGGGCCGGTGTATAAAACGCCCTCACTTTCTAAAGATCCACAAATAATATTCAGAATCATGGGAAGTTGTTTATCCGAATAAATTACATCACTCCCATCAAAACCTTGACATGAATATTCATCAAAACCCGATCAATAACAATTACTGAAAATATCATCGTGGATAATCTCTTTAAACATGACGAGTGGACAGAATTGTCTGGCCATAGAAGTTTTATCTTATAAATAACATTCATGTCACATTCGCTGTAGCAAAGTTTGAAAGCTTTCGTGTTTTCGCATAAAGGGGTCGGTTAAGAGGGAGGCTGAGAGGGGATGATAAATACTTCGACCCCTACGATACTGTGACAAGACCTGATCGATCAAGGAATCAAAACATTATAGGTCTCTTTGCCAGCGGACATTATAGGAGACATATCCCAGGTTGGGGTAGAAAAGAAAGGAGTAAGCCTAGCTGGCCTCTACTGACCCTGTTCTAAAGTTAAGAAACTTGAAAGCAAATACCCTCGTTGTCTTTCCTCCTTCTTTAAGCCCTTTTGGAAATTAGGATCAACAAAGTGTTCTTTTATATCTTATTGTCTCTCTGTCAAGTATGAATTTCGATGACCTTTTAGAAAGACAAGGCAATGTCTTTCTTCTTTACTTTTAGTTTAAGTCCACCAATGCGTTTATATCCGATGTCCCTATCTTCAAATGAAAATTGATTGGCGCCGACGGCTTACAACATTCTTAGGTAATATATGAGGTTGACCTTGCCTGAAGAAGGGAAAGCATGATAGTCCCACCGTGCATTCAATGGAGAAATCGACCTCTCAAATCTGTGCATTTTCTAAAAATGTTATGTAGAGATTTTAGCACTCGTCTTATAGCACCATTTTTTATTATTATTATAATATTCATTTACTTATTTCATTTCATTATCATTTTTGGTTGATGTTGTTTGATCAATCAATAAAGATAGCATAATTTCGTAGAACATCAGTTTATCTGAATTTCTAGTATTGTCCATTACCAAAATTAGGACTCGAGTACTATGCCAAAATATTTTAATCATCCTATTTTCAGCATAAGTAAATGCATGTGAATTTAAATATTTTAATGCCTTGCATATATCATTATATAAAATGGGTGGTATGAGAGAAGGCTTCTGATTGGTCAATTGCCCTATTTTGCAATGCCGTAATTCAGTATAGTGCACCGCGTGCACTATACCGGCAATTTCTGCACTGCCTTGTTGCGCAAGTAAAAAAAATGGTGCGCACAACATATAGATACGCGGAGAGCAAAATATACGTCACAATAGCTTAATTAGCACCAAAAGTTTGGCAAACATATTGGCAAAGATAAAACCAGATTAGGCAAGGTCAAATATCTAGGGGTCTATTTACTATAATAAATACTGCATGCATCTATTAATGCAACATTACTGACTATGTGAACTCCAAAACTAAATAGAGCTACTAAATAGAACTAAATACTTCAAGAGCTGAAGAGAGGATTCATCATAACTAGTTCACGCGTTACATTTAACTTTCAAGGTTTAAAAACTCTCCTGTTTTTCTTGGAGAGAGGATTCGTCATATAAATAGTAAGGTAAGTTCAGATATACTTTGATACAATTTCTGTTCCCATCTAAATATAACATATAGCACATGCTTATTGTCGTTCAATATACAATATCATTCGTGTCCATAAATTTCAAATTTCTCTTGTGCGTTTATATTAAACTCGGCCTACGGCCTCGTTGAAATATAAACGCACGCGAGAAATTTGAAATTTATGGACACTCATTTATGGTATATTGCACTCGCTAGCATGCACTATTTGTATAATATTCTTGAATTCCTTGTCAGTTGAGTCACACTGAATACTGCCATATTTAAACTCTGTCAATAAAACATTTAATAATTCAATCAATCTTGAAGGCATTAGCAAAACTCAGAATCTCAGACCTAATGGTGGTCCCTCTTTTTTTTTTTTTTTTCTTCTTCTTCTTTTTTCACATCGTCGTGACTGTATTAAGTCTGTGGCTAATGTGAAGATTTATCTATGGATGAGCCGTTTATCTCATTTCTAATCATGACGTGGCGCCAAATGATTTCTAATTTGTGAAGATAATTATTATTAATTGATTGAAGTAAAGGAAAACGTCACATTTAAACAACAAATCTTCTCCACACGAGAAAATTGAAATAAAAAATGTCCATGATCAGTGACTATTAAACAATCATTAGCATTATATAATTGCGCTTTTTGCATGCCCTGGTGTCACGTATGTTTATGATATGTACAACCAATGGGGGAACTGAAGGCGGGCCATGTGACAGATATATAGGCATGGGCGCAAGAGGCCGCTGATTATTTTCTCTTTTTGTCTTTCTCCAAGGTTGAAAAAATTTCTTAAAACTTTCAGTAAAATATCTATTGAGATTTTAAATGTGCTACTTACGCATTGGTCATGTTATCTCCTAAAATTTCCATCTGAATAAACAATTTTGGTAACAGGCTCCAAAGGCAATTAAAAACTCATTTAATGATTAACGTAATTGAAGCAAGGCTACTATCATAATTTGATTTTAACTTTCATCAATTTGTCGTCTTCTCTGAATTTATGTGACTATCTTGTATCTTGGATCTAATGTGATAGTATAATGCGATGTTGCTGTGATATTTGGTAGAGATGTATTTAGTGTGCTTTTTGGTAATTCGTCGTTTAAGTACATACACAAAATACATCATGTGGACAATGTATCATTATGCTAACAAGGTCATGCGAGGTTGTCTCACTTCAAGGCTGATTTTAAAAAAAAAAATCAGTAAAAATATCTAATGAGATTTAAAATGTTCTTCTTACGAATTTGGTGACGTTTTCCTTTAATCTTCCATCGATATAAACAATTTAGGTAATCAGGCTCCAAAGGCAATTACAAACTAATTTGATGATTTATGAAATTGAAGCAAGCCTACTATCATAATTTGATTTTTTTGGAACATCTAACTTTCAACCCAGTCGTCGTCTTCTCTGAATTTCTGTGGCTATCTTGTATCTTGTATCTTATTTAAAAGTATATCTACGATGTTTCTGTGATATTTGGCAAACATGTATTTTGTGTGCTTTCTTGTAAATCGTCGTTTAAGTACATACACAAAATACATAGCGTGGGACTATGCTTCATGAATATTCATTAGGGTTAGGCATGCGCTTGCGGCATTGTTCATGTAATGGCATTGTTCAGGTGCATTGATTCTTTACAAGATGGCGACCCGCTCAGTCTTGCCGCTATGATCGATCATGAAATACGGTGTGGGTGTGGGTATTGTTTTTGTCTTTTTTTGTTGTTGTTTGTTTTTGTTTTTGGGGGGGGGGAGTAAGGGGGATGGAAGCATTTCATTTCATTTCCCATTGTGTGTGTGTGTGTGTGTGTGTGTGTGTGTGTGTGTGTGTGTGTGTGTGATGTGTGAAAATATTAATTGCTCGGCACTTAGAATTTTGACAACCGTATTTCCCTGGAATGATGAACTTTTTTAAAATATAGGGCCTGGGTTGTGAGTAAATCCTTATAAAGTTTAATGCCGTTCACAAAAAAAAAAAAAACGAAAATGTAAGAAGTGTAATAATCACTCCGGGCCCATACGTACAGCGATAAACTGTTTCCCCCATTTTATATAGAATCGTTTGATTGCACAGTGATCCAGGCTCACAAATGCGATATAAACAAAATTATTTATTTTTTATCATCTTTTTTTTTTTCTCCATTTTTTATGCGGACAGCTAATCAATATTTCAATCGCTGATGCATTATATTACGAAAATCGACTTATCCAGAGACTGTAGTTTTATTTTCACGATGTCTTTCAATTGATCACACCATTATCTTGTTCGTCTGTAAAAACCGGAATATATAGCTTGAAGTAGAACGGTTACACTTCGTAATTCCGAAGGTTCGTTATTCGCAAGGTCCATTATTTCGAAGGTTCGTCATTCCGAAACACGTAAAATGCCTATACCTCGATGTTCGTTTATCAGAAAATAAAAAAGGGTTCGTTAATCCGAACATTTGTGGCGTTATTCGCGAGTTTGTTATTCCGATGGTTCGTCATTCCGAAAACGAAATAGGGTTCGTTCTTCCGAAGGTTCGTCATTCCGAAAACGAAAAAGGGTTCGTCATTCCGAAGGTTCGTAATTCCGAAAACGAAAATAGGGTTCGTCATTCCGAAGGGTCGTCATCCGAAAACAAAATAGGGCTCGTCATTCCGAAGGTTCGTTAATCCGAAAATAAAATAAGTTTGTAATTAGTCCAAAAGTGATATAATCTGTGGCGAAGCCGGGAAAACTTGAGGGCAGGCGTGTTGGAGGGGGAAGGGTATATCACCTTTACTGTTCAATTGTTATGAGGGTGGAAAGGGGTTGATCTATCGTTACCAGGGGCGTTTAAGAATTCTTTCAAAGGGTGATCATAGGCTTATGGGACTAGTTCATGCAAGAATCGTCGTCCGAAGTGTAAATTTCGCTAGGGGAGTATTGATGCATTTTGAAATTGTTTTGTACAAGTTCAAAATTTCTACTAAAAAGACTCATTCTTGATTAAATGTCGCCCTGCGGGGGGGGGTGGGTATGGGGGCTTGTTTTGGACCAGAATATGAGGAATTAACACCTCAAAAAAAGGGGGGACGAATCCTCTTTTTGGCGGGGAGCGGGGGCAAAACTGCCGTCCTCAGCCAGCATAGCACTTTGAATTCAACTGAAATAGTCAAGAAATTAAAAAAAAAAATTGACGTTGTATCAGTTTATTCGTCGCTACTCACGAGTTTCACGCAAAGCGATCATCAGGTAAATAGCTGTTTACAACTAATGAAACATTAGTACACAAAATACACGTGTATCATCTTCCGCTGAGACTATTATTGCAATAATATCCTATTATTTTTTTAATTACAACACCGTTTTTATTACTAAAATAAGTTTATTTCGTTTTCGGAATGACGAACCCTATTTCGTTTTCGGAATGACGAACCTTCGGAATAACGAACCTTCGGAATGACGAACCTTCGGAATAACGAAACTTCGGAATAAAGAACCTTCGGAATTACGAACCTCGTAAAACGTGTGCTACCAAGGAGAACACCCTCGCGACATAAGAACAAGTCAGCTTGATTTTGCGCTTGATTAGATAAAAGTAATTTCGATCAAATTGTAAAATCCATCGTGTTGTCATGTTATAAATTGTTTCATTGTATGTCCTCCCTTTTACACACATGGGAATTTTCTTGTTTAAAAGGTAAAAACCAAAGAGCTAATTATTAAGCAACTCCTTTCACTTTAGAAGTGATTATCGAGGCTTAAAATCATGATTTTTTAATGATCTATTCGGGATAAATATAGCAAACCGTTGCAGCGTACATTATATTTCAACGAGATTGTAATGTCCAAGACACTGTTAAACATCAATTCAGTTCAGTTTATTTATTACAACCAACAACATAACATGAAATTAATATTCACATAGGATAAAATAACAATAGGAAATTAATGAACAAGGAACTATAGCCTTCAAGGAACCCGACAAGGGTAATTTGCACTAGAAATCTCATAAATAGTCCCGAAAAATCACAAAATAGCCCATGTCAATGTTTAGTTTTTCAGGACTTTAGTGCACCCATGCTTGAGAGAATCCCGGAAAAGCATTTTATCCGCCCCCTTACTTTCACGCTGTCATGAAATTAGAATTTATGAAAATGGGATGTATGCTACTTAAGGATAGGAGGGTGAATTAAGAAATAAATAAAAATAAGAGAGGTGGACCCAACAGGAGAATTTCGATGAAAGAAAAACTAGTTTACGCAAATATGATAAAATGGATTGCTCCACTCCAATGTAAATTCCTGAAGAAGATGGGTAATTTAGTAGACAAGAAGTTTACGCTCGAGTAATCTGATATATTATTTGCCTAAGTGGTGTTCGCCAACAAGGGGAAAGATGATTGATGTGAATTCGATAATTTGAAGCAAATTAGGAAGCAAAGTAGATGAAGAAGAACGCAGAAGTGTACGTAGCAAAGGGAATATTAGCGAGTTTGTTGTGGGAGAGTTCCTCTGGAGTATGCGATGTGATTGATGTAAATTCAATATTAGTCATAAGGGAAGAAGAATCTAGCTAATTTGAAACATCGTCGCAGCCACTGTGTGTAAAGAAGGCATCTCGGGGGTTCTCTCTTATCTAGTTTACACTTTGTAAGGTATCTTGGTGTTTTGACAAGGTTTGAAATGAGATTTGGCAAAGGTGTATAATCAGATAATGTGGGTGCTGAAGGATTTCGTGCTATATGGGACATGGCGAAATTAGTAAATCCTTTTCTTCTCTCCGTTGATGTTGCCTTCAATGCAAACTCTCCGAGTACTCTGGCCGCATTTTGGGTTCTGTTATAAGGTTCTCTGTATTTTATTCTTAAGAAGCTCAGCTCTTCTGCATTTTCTTTGCTCTCGATTACATTCGAAATGTATACAATTGATTTTTAAGGCTTTATATACATGAAACAAAATTCATGCCATGCGTTTTTGTTTTTTTTCTTTTATTATTGTTTGTTTTTAATGTGTTAAAGATGTTTAGCTAATGATGATTGGGAAATCATAACGGAGGGTATACACTCTAAAAACTGAAGTGCTGTTTTTAGCTCTTCAAGGGCTGAAATCAGCACTTTTTAAGTGCTTGCATAGTGACTGCACTCAAAGTGCTGTTTAACTGCACTCAAAGTGCTGTTTTAGCACTTTCACGTGAGCTGAACTTTCAGCAAAAATGGGCAAAAACGGTGTGACTTCGTTGGGATTCGAACCTGCGTCCCCTGCACGAGAAGCGCTGACGAGCACGTTAGACCAATTGTTGCATGATAAACTTTCTTCAAATTTGCCATAATCATCTACTATGCTGTCATAATTAAAGCCATGTCTAGGTGAACCCGGTTCGAATCCCATACCGACCATGAACATTTTTTGTTGATAAATTAGCACTTGGGTAAGTGCTAAAACAGCACTTCAGGTGCTGATTTAGCTCTTCAAGTGCAGTCACTATACGAGCACCCATAAATTAGCACTTCAGTTTTTAGAGTGTAATAGGCGAATTACTCCTAAAGGTGGTATTTCATTTCGCGGACTTTCAGAGACGTTTCCGATATTACTAATAATCTGATCGCAAGTTCCATAGGGATATTCAAAACTATAAACTCGGAATGCGACTAATTTTGTATATTACTTGGTCAAAATTAAAGCGGGAAATTATTGTTGAATGGACTTATAATGGTTTAAACATGGGGAAATCACCTTATCTCGGATGAAATAATAAGTAAATCTGAACTATGTTTTGTTTGTGAAATAGAGCATTATACAAGTCCTCTCTTTGAATTTATACGATGAGACCCGTTGAGAGTGTATGAACTCATTGCTGTTGAGGAATCGAGAACCCAACGCTATTGACTGACTGAATTCGGTCAATTTCGTCATGTTCGTACTGTTCGAATGTTAATCTCCAGTAGTCCGACCCATGCGTAAGCCTCACTGTCGATTGTGTACGAGTCAAAGGAGCTCGAGAAAAACGCGCATTCCCCACGATCTCCGACTTTCAATTCCCTTTAAGATTGTTATTCAGGTTTCACTTCAACTTTCTCAAACTAAGATTATACGCCTGATATGAACTGATCTTTCCCTGATAAGGTAGGACATCCAATCCATGTCCCACCCAGTACCCTCCTATGTTATTACCTGAGGTAACAGGTGTTATAGCAGGGTCACGTGACCTGGGTTTAGGGTCTAATTGCACTCTTGCTTGTGGGATGGATAAGATACCACGATTATGTTTCGATAGGATAACAAATCCATCTATTGAGGGTAATAGATATCCCCCTCCCATTCTCCATCCACTCTTTAGATGAGAAAGGAGTGTGCCGACACCCCGGGCAGACACCATCCATTTTCAATTTGATCCATCCAACTGTATATTTTCCATGTATTCATGTATCCCATGTTTCCAAGCTGCATTATTCTCCAAGATTATCGTAATTTAAAACAACTCAGGTTAGTTTACCGATGTTGTCATAATCGTGATGGCCGTGTATTATAAAAGCACCTTGGGGATGACATGAATTTCGAGATCTATAAACTTCACTCCAGGCCCCCTTCTTCTGCTAATAACCCCAGGGGATCGATTGAATTGTGGAATCCTATTACCATAATTTTCAATCGGCGACCTTGCATATTTTTGTAGGTCACAAGATCTTGTATAACTGTCTTGGCCAATGACCTTATATACCTCGGCTTCTACCATAGTGTTTCATTTGTCAACTTTTTATTCCTCGAATAATTCAGCTTATCAAATTTGTCCTCGCGACTCAATACATTTTCGTGTTTTCGTAATGATGGAATCATGATTATGATAGTCGTTGTAAATAGTGTTCAAGTCATAGGGACGTCGTTTTTTGTCGAATGAAACAAAATATTAGAAGAAAAACTGCTTTATATTTTTCATTAATATTAAACTACCCATTTCCATCTCTCTCTCTCTCTCTCTTTCTCCCCCCCCCCCCCCACCCTCTCTCTCTCTCTGTCTCTCACTTTCTCTCGTTCGTTCGATTTGGCTCTAGTGTCCTAACTGATGTTTCTTTCCTAGAATTATTGTCTTTATAAATTCTGCCCACTTTAGAATCTCTCTCTCTCTCACTATCTAACATGATCTAAGCTTAATTATAAACTTTGACAAATTCTATGTGCCTGCTTCTTTGAAAATGTAACGAATCTAGCCAAGGGAAATACCATTTTCTCTTTTACCTTTTCCTTTCGACAATCAATGGTATCCTTTTTTTCCTCCTCTTCTACCTTTTCTTCGAAATAATTAATGGTATCCTTTTCTTTGTTGTCAATAGGCTGGTGGTTTGGCTGCGATTAATTGAATGTTGATATTCAGTTGCAAAGACGAACGTTTCCTTCTTAATTGTTTTTTTCTTAGAAATTCAGAAGTTTTTGGTGGTCTCCGTACTTTTTTTGTTCAAATATTTAACATAAATATCAGGCACGCCAAACGAAAGATTCCGACGCACCCAGGTATAGATTTCATTTAATTTCCTCTATCGTCTGTGCGGTATGCCTTCTAGTTCGTCCTTGAATGTGTTGTTTTTCTACCTAAATTCTCTCACTTTCTATCAAGATGTAGCTCCTTGTCCAATCAATCATGTTCTTCTGCCAATGTTTAGCCTTGACGTCACACACGCAAGAGTTGGGTCCGAAATAGCCAAGCCGACTAATTAAACTGTTGAGCGGAAAGCATCAGCTGTCCAAACGATCGTCTTTCGGCCTTCAATGTTTGATGGTTGAACGATCGATACACCGGTTTCTTAACGCATCCCTGGGTGTATACGAGAAGAGTAATTTTCAGTCAACTTCGTCGTTGTTGTTGTTTTTTTGTTTTTTGTTGTTTTTTTTTAACTTGTTTATTCAAGCACCACCAATCCCTTCTTTTTTTTTTCTTATTTTATTTTGTTTAGGTTAGCGACCTGCCAATGTTTGTTTAACTAAGGATAAGTTTGAAAATGCGTATTTTCAATCCAAATTCACTCGGAATTCACTCGAATTCACTCGAATTTCACTCTTCCTGAAATTTATTCCGTTAAGGGTGAACTTTTATAATCATTTTTTTTTTATTATTATTATTTTAATAATTTTTTCAGAAAGTATTAAACCACTTGTTCATTTTACAGATCTTAAGAAGATGTGAAGTTATTTTTATTTTCATATCAATTCTACTCCACGTGAAATGTAAATCTAACGTATGACATTAAATCTTAACATAAAGACGCGTCCATTATTTGAGGAGGGGAAACGCAACATTACATTCATGAGAAATACAACTGAGCGGCGCAGAAAATTATACGGCTCTACATTAATGTCAACAAAACCCGCGCTAACGGCGGGAAGCGACCGATTGAAAACTGCATGCAATTATTACTTAGCGTACAAAAACTCGCCTAAGAAAACTTCCCTGTGGTAAAATGGTATTGTCAGTCGATCCGTTTGAGCAAATTAGTCATGGACATGAAATAAATAATTGAACTTTTATCATAGTTTTCGTAGGTAGATGCTTCAGACCAGATTGGGGAAAAAGACATTTTGGCAAGCCTATAACACCATTGTGCTAAAGTTGTAATCAGAATCTTTATTTCACATAGATTGATGTTCCTAACGATTATTGATATAAATAGTGATCTTGTCACATCTTGCGAAGACGCCGTCCACATGCGATATGCATGTGACATGCGGAAATATTGACCCATCGAGTAAAGATTCGTTTGTGATAATGTTCAAAGTGACAGGACTTTTTTTTAACCAATCGAAATGAATGTACCATATTTGGAAAGCTGAGAATTCAAGCTTTTAAAAACTGCTTGATCATTAAGGTGTAATATAATTATGCGTAATCGTGGAAGATGACTATGCAGCGTATGAGCTATTTTGAGAGCAAAATTGGCCATATTGTACAGGAATTTGATCTGACTAAGATTTCGAATTGACACAAGTGGCAGGACTTTTTTCCCCCTTTGCAATAAGCTATTCCTATTTTTGAAAAAATCAGACTCTTAGCGTACTTATTCAAGTTGATCATTTCTTTGAAAAGGTAGTTGCTCGCCATAATCAAGAAAACAAAGCGAAAAAACTGTGCAAAATACAAAATGTCTATGGCCGCGTTCGCTTTGCGTAGAGTGATAGCGCCCTCTTCCCCTTAAGTTTACAACTAGAATTGATATGTTGTATTCTTTATTCTAATAGTTTTATCTTTTACTGTAAATGACCACACAAAGATGTAGTGACTTGAACCACTAACCTTTTTATTAACTGCACATTTTCTTAACCACTAGACCACATTATCTATTCTCATATCTTATGTAGATGTGAAACTAGTCTAGGATTTTTTGTGTATTTTCTGTTATTATTGGTATTATTTTTGACAGCAAATGGCTACAACAGTGAGTGAATAGCGTTAACGAGATTTATTTTATTTATTTATTTATTTTTTTGATGATTATAACACAACCAAATAGGCCTAAGTGTCAGGATAAAATCTTCTTGCATGGCAACAAAACATGTTGCTCAGTCACATACAATAGCGATGGTGTCAATTGAAAGTAATCAAGATCTGAAGGTCACTGAATTGGCAGGCAAAATGGCATTTTCACAGTCTGCTTAAATCCCAACGTCTCTCTCTCTCTCTCTCTCTCTCTCTCTCTCTCTCTTCCTCTGTCTTCCTCACTCTTTTTTCCTTCTCTCTCTGTTTTCATATTTTTTTCTGAAATAGAACTATGTACTATTAATCACACTTTAAAATTTCCCGTAGTAACCGTTATGTTAAGGATATATAGTTGAAAACGACAATTAAAAAAAATAAAATAAAATAAACATCTTCAGTTCACATGTGCATTATTTTTTATCCTATATTTAAAGCTTTGTTTATAGTTTCGGTAAGACTTATCAATGTTAATTATGTTGTTCTTTAACTGATTAAATAATTTTAAATTATTTAATTAATTAAATTAGTTATTAAACAAGTAAAGTGACCGTTACCATGCGCGTATTCTGGGGGGGGGGGCTTTACGGGCCCGGGTCCCCCGGGTAGGCGCCCGAAAGGGCGCCAAAATGACCTCAAAGTGGTGCCAAATCGACCTTAGGGAGCGCCAAATTGAGCAAAAAGGAAAAAAATAAAAATAAAAATAAAAATATTTTAAAAAATAAAAAACGGAAAAATGGGAATGATTTGAGCGAATTGACCTCTTAAAGGTCGATTTGGCACCACTTTGAGGTCATTTTGGCGCCCTTTCGGGCGCCTACCCGGGGGACCCGGGCCCTAAAGCCCCCCCAGAATACGCGCATGGTAACGGTCACTTTACTTGTTTAATAACTAATTTAATTAATTAAATAATTTAAAATTATTTAATCAGTTAAAGAACAACATAATTAACATTGATAAGTCTTACCGAAACTATAAACAAAGCTTTAAATATAGGATAAAATAATGCACATGTGAACTGAAGATGTTTATTTTATTTTATTTTTTTAATTGTCGTTTTCAACTATATATCCTTAACATAACGGTTACTACGGGAAATTTTAAAGTGTGATTAATAGTACATAGTTCTATTCAGAAAAAAATATGAAAACAGAGAGAGAAGGAAAAAAGAGTGAGGAAGACAGAGGAAGAGAGAGAGAGAGAGAGAGAGAGAGAGAGAGACGTTGGGATTTAAGCAGACTGTGAAAATGCCATTTTGCCTGCCAATTCAGTGACTTCAGATCTTGATTACTTTCAATTGACACCATCGCTATTGTATGTAACTGAGCAACATGTTTTTGTTGCATGCAAGAAGATTTTATCCTGACACTTAGGCCTATTTGGTTGTGTTATAATCATCAAAAAAATAAATAAATAAATAAAATAAATCTCGTTAACGCTATTCACTCACTGTTGTAGCCATTTGCTGTCAAAAATAATACCAATAATAACAGAAAATACACAAAAATCCTAGACTAGTTTCACATCTACATAAGATATGAGATATAGATAATGTGGTCTAGTGGTTAAGAAAATGTGGCAGTTAATAAAAAGGTTAGTGGTTCAAGTCACTACATTTTGTGTGGTCATTTACAGTAAAAGATAAAACTATTAGAATAAAGAATACAACATATCAATTCTAGTGTAAACTTAAGGGAAGAGGCGCTATCACTCTAACGCAAAGCGAACGCGGCCATAGACATTTTGTATTTTGCACAGTTTTTTCGCTTTGTTTTCTTGATTATGGCGAGCAACTACCTTTTCAAAAATGATCAACTTGAATAAGTACGCTAAGAGTCTGATTTTTTCAAAATAGGAATAGCTTATTGCAAAGGGGAAAAAAGTCCTGCCACTTGTGTCAATTCGAAATCTTAGTCAGATCAAATTCCTGTACAATATGGCCAATTTTGCTCTCAAAATAGCTCATACGCTGCATAGTCATCTTCCACGATTACGCATAATTATATTACACCTTAATGATCACCAGTTTTTAAAAGCTTGAATTCTCAGCTTTCCAAATATGGTACATTCATTTCGATTGGTTTAAAAAAAGTCCTGTCACTTTGAACATTATCACAAACGAATCTTTACTCGATGGGTCAATATTTCCGCATGTCACATGCATATCCGCATGTGGACGGCGTCTTCGCAAGATTGTGACAAGATC
>CALNVZ010003430.1:26010499-26024438 GCA_940671915.1 Paracentrotus lividus | reverse complement strand
ATCAAGTCCCCGTCGGTTAAATTTCTTGAGAAAAATAGGAAGAATATCATCAACAAAATACATTAGAACTTTTTCTAGCTAGAAGTCAGTTTATTAACCACACCCCCCCTCCGACAAACGTGCCCCTCGGTGATTTATTTGTTTTCGTTGGAAGAGATTTCAACATCTTCTTTTGAACGTCAAATAGCCAAAAAGAGAACATATTCCGCGAGGAGCGAAAAGGCTTTAAACTGATTGAAAAATAAAACACTCTTCTTTGCTTTCGCCTTCTCGAATGCCACAGTCGGTATATGGCAGGATGCAGCGTACTACTTATTTCATTGGCAGTGGTTGATATATAGGGGATATAAATATGCTTACATTTTCTTTCATAAATCAAATGACTACATGGGGTACGTGATAGTCGCGGATCCAGGTTTGGAAGGAGAGTGGAGGTTATCAAAATAGTTTACGTCAATACTATTGAAGGAGCAGGGAATACCTGCTTGACTGTCATTAAAGTTCTCTCTAGAATATAGTCAAAGTTTTCTCTAGAATCAGAGTTGTCTCTAGAATATAACCAGAGTTTCTCTAGAATATAATCAGAATTCTCCCTTTAACATCATCAGAATCTCTCTAACAGTGCGTCCAAAAAGAACTATAACACTTTTGACAAGGCTACAAAATTAAAAATATATGATTCTTGGGGAAAAAAGTTTAGATGTATATAAAGTTCATATCCACAACTATCATTATGACACAAATAATTCCGAAAATAACGCATTCTTCAGTGAGCAATGCCCACTTTTATGAAGGACACCAAAAACAGCCTGCCACACACAAAAAATAGAAACTTGCATATATGAGTGATCACATCAAATATCCAAGTTTTTTTGACAATATAGTGACACACATCCATGAGTGGCTTTCACTCAATAAAGCTACTTTGAAAACGCACCTCATCGAGTATTTTAAATTTGACAATATAGTGACACACCCAAAATGAGTTTATTTAATTAACTCATTTTATTGAAAACATAACTAATTGTTTTGAGTACATTGCACAAACTAATCTAGTGAGTAACGCTTTACATACTCAGAGAGTTAGTAAGTAAAGGTTAAAACTCATCAACTTGCGTGTGATGAGTTTGTGCAACCTTTACTTACTGACTCTCTGAGTATGTAAAGGTTACTCACTAGGTGAGTCCTATTCCTTTTTGTTTGTTTGTTTGCCTGTTTTTATAATGATATTTGGAATGTTCCGATGATATAACACATCAGTGCATCAAATTCTCTCAACCAATACACTGCATTACTCACTTCAGTGCATCAATTCACACAAACCAATACATTGCATTGATCAATGCATAAATTACGTCAAACTGTGTACATGACTGACAAAAGTAATGGGAAATCCATGCATGTTAATCTAGTTGTTAGTGTTATCAGACGATGTATATCATCGGAACATTCCAAATATCATTATAAAACAGGCAAACAAACAACAAAAATGAATAGGACTCACCCAAAGACGATAAGAGCATGCAGGCTCTCCGCTATCACGTTCGCTCAAGAGTGTAACGCTATGGTTCCGCTATACACTGTACAGTACGTATGCGTAGAAACATACCTCGTGTGCAGTCTCGATGTCTGTACTCGTGATCCGAGTAGGCGTACCGGGCGCAACATGTAAAAGTACCGCATTAGCAGTAAAATTACTCTCAAAGACTTTCACGAGACTTGAGACGTACGAAGACGTGTCGTAGTTACTCATTAGTGAATTACAGGCTATATAGAATTTCTCAGCAATTCTCACTTTACTCGATTGTTAGTGTTTTCACCCGATCATCTACCAAGCCGTACCAAGTTGAAGAGAAACTCACTGCACAATTGTTTTACGTAATTGAACATGTAAAGTTACTAAGGGATACTCAAGAAAAAAAATTATTGAGTATATATACCCAATAATTTATTTTTTCTTGAGTATCCCTTAGTAACTTACATGTTCTGGAAGAGCGGGGTGTACTTTTAACGAGAAACACAGATTCTGAAGTAAAAATACGGTGATATAACGAATAAAAGCACTCGCCTCCAAGAGTAGCAAACGGTTTTACTCATGGAAAACTAGTTCTTATTTTTTGTGTGCAGGAATCGCTATTCATTTATTCCCCTGGGTATGGCATGCCAAGAAGGATTCAAGTAATAATGGAATAAATCGGATAACAAAAACAAAAATAAACTGAAGTCAGATAAAAAAAAATCAATGATATGAAAACAAAACGGTGAAAACTACATTTTGCTTAATATTGATCGTTTATTTTCGACTTTGATTTAATCTTTTACTCTGTTAGCTGTTTCATTCATTCAGAGAGAGAGAGAGAGAGAGAGAGGGGGGGGGAGGCAAGAGAAATTGGTTATAACGAACGAATAATAGTGCATATTTAAATTAATACAAATGTAGAAGCAATAATATGAAAATATATATACAATGTAATAAAGATGGATAGAGACAGAATAGAGGAAACTGTATAAAAAATGTTATTTTTTAAGGCAGCACTGGTACATGTTGCTCCTTGCAAAATTTTTATAGCCCATGTTTCAATTAAATGTTATATTACCACCTTGACAACACACCAACTTCTTTTATATATTATAAACGACGAAGTTAAATAATCATGTAACTGATCAAACTTAAGCTGCAGAAGGGTAAAACATCCTGCAATTTCCCCTTTCATATTTTTTCACAATAATGACACAACTGGAAAACGCAAAATATTCTACAAAGTGTGTTTGTGTTGTGTCAGGTAAACATTGATAAATGCTGTCAATATAACAAAAAATTTATCGTTTTCTTGTGTTAATGCAGGCGATAAGATTTTTTAAAAAGAAAGTCACGTAAGTGCCTCTCTAGTTTTTTTTATATACGCCAAATATATTTCTTTATATCTACAACCTCAGGAGAAAAGTGCATTATTGCCCATATGACCGGACAGGTAGCGCAAAAAGTCACATTTGCGTTGGACTTTTTCTTATTCTACGCCTTTTTCCGGAAACGTACTTAACTGTTCGTCATAAACGTAATAATCATCTTCTAAAACCCCACCATCAGTCGTTATTATTTCTCTTTTAATATAAATGATATTGAAAGGGGAGTAGCGAATAAACGAGTGTCGCGTAGACCATTATTGCTGAACACGTTTACGAAGTCCACCAACAATGATGGGGCATGGCTGCGGTACTCATTTTCTCATTATAGGGACGTATCAATGGCCAGTGTATCGTAATATTTGAAACATTAGTACCGTCTTCCAGCAGTATCTATTTTCACTTACAGGCCAGTCGACGCTCTCCGTAACACGTAGAAACGGGAGTAATCTGATTTAGCTTGGTAGGGGTACTCGACCATCCATGATTCATTTCATTACCCTTATCCTATCATCCTCTCTCCCCCAAGTTCTCCTTCTTATCCACCTTCTTCTCCTCGCATCATCCCTCTTTCTCTCATCATTCCTCCTCCTCGCCTTCCTCCTTCTCGCATAATCCTTATCTCCCAATCATCCTCCTCTCCTCCTCCTTCTCCTAGCATCATCCTTCCTCCCAAAATCCTCCACCTCCTCCTAATTCTCCTCGCATCATTCTTCTCTCCTTCAAATCCTCCTCCTTCTCCTAGCATCATCCTTCTCTCCCCAAAACCTCCGCCTCCTCCTCCTAATTCTCCTCGCATCATTTCTTCTCTCCTTCAAATCCTCCTCCTCCCCTCCTCCTTCTCCCCACATCATCCAGTCCATCATCTATTTGTTGCTTTCGTTACTATCTTCTCCTTTCTTATCCTGTCTCAAGTCTACTTTGGGTATATTGTGGTGGTCGCAACACACCCTAATCAACGCACAACTCTCTACGACGAATGTTCTGCGTCACCCGTACTTTTTAGAACACGCACGTTGCAGGTACGACAAGTAGGATGATTGAACAATATTCTTTCCTACAAGAAACGTCCGAATCGCAGAAATTGGACCACGACGGCTACATACAACGTGCAACGTGTCCCGAAGCCTACGGTGTGTTGTGACCACTGCTCTCTCCTGGAGGTTTTTGTAAAGAGAAGGGGATTTTATATCTTGTGTAAATTTGCTTTGGCGACGAAGATGTTTGGTATGGAATATGATTGAATAGGATGCTATCTAATCAAATCGAAATGTTGTTTACTGATAAGGAATCAGGATATACAGCGTGTCACCAAAAAAATGCTACTGGACATCTAAATAAGTATTATTTGAAAATTACCCAATTATATTGTATGTAATTTTATAATCGTAGACTTGCATTTATTTTATACAACTGGCTTAAGTTATACGACGTAATGGTCTATTGAACACAGAGATATGAACCCTTTTTTCAGCACTCATCAGAAAACCTCTAATCCAAGTTCTGTTATTACGTTTGAATAACGTACGTAGTCCAAATACATCTGCATTCACTCTTATTTTATTTCCTCTTTTAGATTAGATGAATAGGTCTCCCAAGTCCTGAACAAAGAAAAATCCTTGCAGATTTAAGGTGGCATCTCATTTTTCATTTGGGACTACTTGAGAAGGTTTTTAAAACTTGTCGCGGAGACGTCTCCGACATGTCTCTTAGACGTCTCCTCAGTTCCCGCGAAGTTTCATGAGTCGCGGGAATTCCGAAACTACTTTGGGACGGATTTGGGACTACTTTGAGACGGTTCTAAAATGGCTTTGAGACAGTTTTGAAATGGCTTTGAGACAGTTTTGAAAATTGTCGCGAAGACGTCTCAGAGACGTCTTCGCGGCGGAAAAAGTATCGAAGACGTCTCCGCGAAGTAAGATACCATCATAACGCCCGTGGCTGAACGTGAATAGATATCATTTGCACCACTTATAACAAATCTTGTTAGCTGAACCCGACTACACATACTACTTAATACAAAACTTAGATGGAGAGGTTTTCTGATGTGTAATGAAAAATGCTCATATCTTTGTGATTTTTGGACCATATCACACAAAATTTCATCCAGTTGTAAAAAATTAATTGTAGTTTATGGGTGTAAAGATATAAACAATATAATGTTGTAATTTTAATATTATACCCATCTAGAGGGCCATTAGCATTTTTTTCGGGACACGCTGTATGCCTTAGTACATTGATGGTGTGAAACCTGAATTAAACACTCCGTTTCCTCTTCATACTCCCCCTATCTCTCCATCCCCTCTCCCTCTTTATCCATCCTTCACCCGTCTCATTCTCTCTCTCTCTCTCCCTCTCTTTCTCTCCCTCCTCCCTCCCTCCTTCCCTCCCCCCTCTCTCTCTCTGTCTTTCTATCTCCCTCTCTCTCTAATTCTCGATTCTCAAAGTGTATACCGTTTGGTCAAGAACAGCGTTTTATTTGACACCGCGTTGGGGTCATGAACCTGGAATTTAATTTGAAGACAACTTCCCACTTCAGTCGGGCATAAATCGATACACAGACGACACGGGATACGTTAATGTGTGTAAAACTATTATGACATCTGTCCATTTGATACACGAACAATACGCTTCAACTTCCCACCACAGGAATCGACACCATTATAGGATAAACGAGTACTTATTTGACGCTTCCAGAATTGAACTGTTGAAGTGAAATTAATAATTGAAATCTATAAATTGGTCACCCGAAGAAAAGCGTATGGTTCCTATTTTTACTTTCAAATTGGTATTCTTCGATGCATTTTGTTATTTCATCTATAAAGTTGCTTAAAATATACTAACCATTTTTTTTTTAAAGGTCCCGTAAGTGAAAAAATTATTTATCAGCATTTTCTTATTGTTTGAATTTTCTTCAACTTTGACTCTAATAGCGTGAATAAAATTTTCTCTTCGGCAACTAATGTCAGTGGCTTAACGCTTTGAAAATATAAAAGAAATATGAATTCGGGGGAAATATTGACACGAAAGTATATTGTTCTATTATTTTGAAAGCAAACATGCAAAGAAAACCCCACAATCCTGCCGGTAAAATACACTATTAATTCCAAATGAATAATTATGGCACATGTGTATGAAGCATCAATCATAACATATTAACTACCCTTCATAAACATTGTGAGTGTCTCTATGACGTATTAAGCACAATCGTGAAAATAGGTTAACCATTACCTCTCATTAAAGTTCATTAGAGCAATATTTAAAGCCGGGATGTAGATTTGGTAAATCTCAAATATAAACTTTTAGTTGACTTTGAGATTATCAAACATTATCACTTGATAAATGAGATTTGAAAACAATATGTGCATAATAATTATTACTATAAAATGTCTCGTCTGAAAAGTCGGTTCACAGTAAATTGATTTTAATATTTTGTATTTTGATATAAAAACATTTTACAGGCACTGGTGGGTGTTGGAAATTTCAGAATAATATTTCTGTAAATAACTATTTGACATAAATTTGTTAACCCTGTAAAATGATAATTTATAAGGTCTATTTTCTGGGAAACAATGTCAATGGCGATAGAGTGCACCAGATCTGCTCTAACGGTAGAATTCAAATTTTCACAAAGATTGGACGGGTAAAAATTGGTGTAACCAGGCGCGTATCCAGGATTTGGCACCCCGGGGAGCTTGATGTGATTTTGATTTTGGCGCCCCCCCAGTGGTGGATCCAGAAAGGTACATCTATTTTTTTACGTTACACCGGGCGAGCCAAAAGGTACACTAAATTTGTTTCACCTCATGCTGGCCGAGCGATAAACGGGGGGGGGGGGGGTGGGGGGGGGGTGGGGGGGGTGGGGGGGGTGGGGGGGAGGTAGGTGTTGACATTTGACATTTTTTCGGATTCTGGCCAAGCGAAGGTCATATATCAACCATAGGGGTGGCCGTTGGGGAGCGCCAAATTGAACAAAAAGGAAAAAAAATAAAATAAAAATAAAAATATTTTAAAAAATAAAAAACGGAAAAAGGGGAATGATTTGAGCGAATTGACCTCTCAAACCCACCCCTATGGTTGATATATGACCTTCCGGTTGGCCAGAATCCGAAAAAATGTCAAATACGCGCCTGGTTACACCAATTTTTACACGTCGAATCTTTGTGAAAATTTGAATTCTACCGTTAGAGCAGATCTGGTGCACTCTATCGCCATTGACATTGTTTCCCAGAAAATAGACCTTATAAATTATCATTTTACAGGGTTAACAAATTTATGTCAAATAGTTATTTACAGAAATATTATTCTGAAATTTCCCAACCCACCAGTGCCTGTAAAAATGTTTTTATATCAAAATAACAAAATATTAAATCAATTTACTGTGAACCCGACTTTTCAGACGAGACATTTTATAGTAATAATTATTATGCACATATTGTTTTCAAATCTCATTTATCAAGTGATAATGTTTGATAATCTCAAAGTCAACTAAAAGTTTATATTTTGAGATTTACCAAATCTACATCCCGGCTTTAAAATATTGCTCTAATGAACTTTAATGAGAGGTAATGGTTAACCTATTTTCACGATTGTGCTTAATACGTCATAGAGACACTCACAATGTTTATGAAGGGTAGTTAATATGTTATGATTGATGCTTCATACACATGTGCCATAATTATTCATTTGGAATTAATAGTGTATTTTACCGGCAGGATTGTGGGGTTTTCTTTGCATGTTTGCTTTTCAAAATAATAGAACAATATACTTTCGTGTCAATATTTCCCCCGAATTCATATTTCTTTTATATTTTCAAAGCGTTAAGCCACTGAACATTAGTTGCCGAAGAGAAAATTTTATTCACGCTATTAGAGTCAAAGTTGAAGAAAATTTCAAACAATAAGAAAATGCTGATAAATAATTTTTTCACTTACGGGACCTTTAAAAAAAAAATGGTTAGTATATTTTAAGCAACTTTATAGATGAAATAACAAAATGCATCGAAGAAATACCAATTTGAAAGTAAAAATAGGAACCATACGCTTTTCTTCGGGTGACCAATTTATAGATTTCAATTATTAATTTCACTTCAACAGTTCAATTCTGGAAGCGTCAAATAAGTACTCGTTTATCCTATAATGGTGTCGATTCCTGTGGTGGGAAGTTGAAGCGTATTGTTCGTGTATCAAATGGACAGATGTCATAATAGTTTTACACACATTAACGTATCCCGTGTCGTCTGTGTATCGATTTATGCCGACTGAAGTGGGAAGTTGTCTTCAAATTAAATTTCCAGGTTCATGACCCCAACGCGGTGTCAAATAAAACGCTGTTCTTGACCAAACGGTATACACTTTGAGAATCGAGAATTAGAGAGAGAGGGAGATAGAAAGACAGAGAGAGAGAGGGGGGAGGGAAGGAGGGAGGGAGGGAGGGAGAGAAAGAGAGGGAGAGAGAGAGAGAGAATGAGACGGGTGAAGGATGGATAAAGAGGGGAAGGGATGGAGAGATAGGGGGAGTATGAAGAGGAACGGAGTGTTTAATTCAGGTTTCACACCATCAATGTACTAAGGCATACAGCGTGTCCCGAAAAAATGCTAATGGCCCTCTAGATGGGTATAATATTAAAATTACAACATTATATTGTTTATATCTTTACACCCATAAACTACAATTAATTTTTTACAACTGGATGAAATTTTGTGTGATATGGTCCAAAAATCACAAAGATATGAGCATTTTTTCATTACACATCAGAAAACCTCTCCATCTAAGTTTTGTATTAAGTAGTATGTGTAGTCGGGTTCAGCTAACAAGATTTGTTATAAGTGGTGCAAATGATATCTATTCACGTTCAGCCACGGGCGTTATGATGGTATCTTACTTCGCGGAGACGTCTTCGATACTTTTTCCGCCGCGAAGACGTCTCTGAGACGTCTTCGCGACAATTTTCAAAACTGTCTCAAAGCCATTTCAAAACTGTCTCAAAGCCATTTTAGAACCGTCTCAAAGTAGTCCCAAATCCGTCCCAAAGTAGTTTCCGGAATTCCCGCGACTCATGAAACTTCGCGGGAACTGAGGAGACGTCTAAGAGACATGTCGGAGACGTCTCCGCGACAAGTTTTAAAAACCTTCTCAAGTAGTCCCAAATGAAAAATGAGATGCCACCTTAAATCTGCAAGGATTTTCTTTTGTTCAGGACTTGGGACGACCTATTCATCTAATCTAAAGAAGGAAATAAAATAAGAGTGAATGCAGATGTATTTGGACTACGTACGTTATTCAACGTAATAACGAAACTTGGATTGAGAGGTTTTCTGATGAGTGCTGAAAAAAGGGTTCATATCTCTGTGTTCAATAGACCATTATCGCGTATAACTTAAGCCAGTTGTATAAAATAAATGCAAGTCTACGATTATAAAATTACATACAATATAATTGGGTAATTTTCAAATAATACTTATTTAGAGTGCCAGTAGCATTTTTTGTGGGACACGCTGTATAGTCCATGATTTCCTTATCAGTAAACAACATTTCGATTTGATTAGATAGCATCCTATTCAATCATATTCCATACCAAACATCTTCGTCGCCAAAGCAAATTTACACAAGATATAAAATCCCCTTCTCTTTACAAAAACCTCCAGGAGAGAGCAGTGGTCACAACACACCGTAGGCTTCGGGACACGTTGCACGTTGTATGTAGCCGTCGTGGTCCAATTTCTGCGATTCGGACGTTTCTGTAGGAAAGAATATTGTTCAATCATCCTACTTGTCGTACCTGCAACGTGCGTGTCTAAAAAGTACGGGTGACGCAGAACATTCGTCGTAGAGAGTTGTGCGTTGATTAGGGTGTGTTGCGACCACCACAATAATACCCAAAGTAGACTTGAGACAGGATAAGAAAGGAGAAGATAGTAACGAAAGCAACAAATAGATGATGGACTGGATGATGTGGGGAGAAGGAGGAGGGAGAGGAGGAGGATTTGAAGGAGAGAAGAATGATGCGAGGAGAATTAGGAGGAGGAGGCGGAGGTTTTGGGGAGAGAAGGATGATGCTAGGAGAAGGAGGAGGATTTGAAGGAGAGAAGAATGATGCGAGGAGAATTAGGAGGAGGTGGAGGATTTTGGGAGAGAAGGATGATGCTAGGAGAAGGAGGAGGGAGAGGAGGATGATTGGGGAGATAAGGATTATGCGAGAAGGAGGAAGGCGAGGAGGAGGAATGATGAGAGAAAGAGGGATGATGCGAGGAGAAGAAGGTGGATAAGAAGGAGAACTTGGGGGAGAGAGGGATGATAGGATAAGGGTAATGAAATTGAATCATGGATGGTCGAGTACCCCTACCAAGCTAAATCAGATTACTCCCGTTTCTACGTGTTACGGAGAGCGTCGACTGGCCCTGTAAGTGAAATAGATACTGCTGGAAGACGGTACTAATGTTTCAAATATACGATACACTGGCCATTGATACGTCCCTATAATGAGAAAATGAGTACCAGCAGCCATGCCCCCATCATTGTTGGTGGACTTCGTAAACGTGTTCAGCAATAATGGTCTACGCGACACTCGTTTATTCGCTACTCCCCTTTCAATATCATTTATATTAAAAGAGAAATAATAACGACTGATGGTGGGGTTTTAGAAGATGATTATTACGTTTATGAGCGAACAGTTAAGTACGTTCCGGAAAAAAGGCGTAGAATAAAGAAAAAGTCCAACGCAAATGTGACTTTTTGCGCTACCTGTCCGGTCATATGGGCAATAATGCACTTTTCTCCTGAGGTTGTAGATATAAAGAAATATATTTGGGTATATAAAAAAAAACTAGAGAGGCACTTACGTGACTTTCTTTTTACAAAAATCTTATCGCCTGCATTAACCAAAGAAAACGATAAATTTTTTTGTTATATTGACAGCATTTATCAATGTTTACCTGACACAAGCACAAACACACTTTGTAGAATATTTTGCGTTTTTCCAGTTGTGTTCATTATTGTGAAACAAATATGAAAGGGGAAATTGCAGGATGTTTCTACCCTTCTGCAGCTTAAGTTTGATCAGTTACATGATTATTTAACTTCGTCGTTTATAATATATAAAAGAAGTTGGTGTGTTGTCAAGGTGGTAATATAACATTTAATTGGAAACATGGGCTATAAAAATTATTGCAAGGAGCAACATGTACCAGTGCTGCCTTAAAAAATAACATTTTGTTATACAGTTTCCTCTATTCTGTCTCTATCCATCTTTATTACATTGTTATATATTTTCATATTATTGCTTCTACATTTGTATTAATTTAAATATGCACTATTATTCGTTCGTTATAACCAATTTCTCTTGCCTCCCCCCCCCCTCTCTCTCTCTCTCTCTCTCTCTGAATGAATGAAACAGCTAACAGAGTAAAAGATAAATCAAAAGTCGAAAATAAACGATCAATATTAAGCAAAATGTAGTTTTTCACCGTTTTGTTTTCATATCATTGATTTTTTTTTATCTGACTTCAGTTTATTTTGGTTTTTGTTATCCGATTTATTCCATTATTACTTGAATCCTTCTTGGCATGCCATACCCAGGGGATAAATGAATAGCGAATTCCTGCACACAAAAAATAAGAACTAGTTTCCATGAGTAAAACCCGTTTGCTACTCTTGGAGGCGAGTGCTTTTATTCGTATATCACGTATTTTTACTTCAGAATCTGTGTTTCTGTTAAAAGTACACACCCGCTCTTCCAGAACATGTAAAGTTACTAAGGGATACTCAAGAAAAAATAAATTATTGGGTATATATACTCAATAATTTTTTTCTTGAGTATCCCTTAGTAACTTTACATGTTCAATTACGTAAAACAATTGTGCAAGTGAGTTTCTCTTCACTTGGTACGGCTTGGTAGATTGATCGGGTGAAAAACACTAACAATCGAGTAAAGTGAGAATTGCTGAGAAATTCTATATAAGCCTGTAATTCACTAGATGAGTAAACTACGACACGTCTTCGTACGTCTCAAGTCTCGTGAAAGTCTTTGAGAGTAATTTTACTGCTATGCGGTACTTTTACATGTTGCGCCCGGTACGCCTACTCGGATCACGAGTACAGACATCGAGACTGCACACGAGGTATGTTTCTACGCATACGTACGTACAGTGTATAGCGGAACCATAGCGTTACACTCTTGAGCGGAACGGATAGCGGAGAGCCTGCATGCTCTTTTATCGTCTTTGGGTGAGTCCTATTCATTTTGTTGTTTGTTGCCTGTTTTTATAATGATATTTGGAATGTTCCGATGATATACATCGTCTGATAACACTAAAACTAGATTAACATGCATGGATTTCCCATTACTTTGTCAGTCATGTACACAGTTTGAGTAATTTATGCATTGATCAATGCAATTGTATTGGTTGTGTGAATGATGCACTGAAGTGAGTAATGCAGTGTATTGGTTGAGAGAATTGATGCACTGATGTGTATATCATCGGAACTATTCCAAATATCATTATAAAAACAGGCAAACAAACAAACAAAAAGGAATAGGGACTCACCTAGTGAGTAACCTTTACATACTCAGAGAGTCAGTAAGTAAAGGTTGCACAAACTCATTCACACGCAAGTTGATGAGTTTTAACCTTTACTTACTAACTCTCTGAGTATGTAAAGCGTTACTCACTAGATTAGTTTGTGCAATGTACTCAAAACATTAGTTATGTTTTCAATAAAATGAGTTAATTAAATAAACTCATTTTGGTGTGTCACTATATTGTCAAATTTAATACTCGATGAGGTGCGTTTTCAAAGTAGCTTTATTGAGTGAAAGCCACTCATGATGTGTGTCACTTATATTGTCAAAAATACTTGGATATTTGAGTGTGATCACTCATATATGCAAGTTCTCATTTTTTGTGTGTGCGCAGGCTGTTTTTGGTGTCCTTCATAAAAGTGGGCATTGCTCACTGAAGAATGCGTTATTTTCGGAATTATTTGTGTCATAATGATAGTTGTGGATATGAACTTTATATACATCTAAACTTTTTCCCCAAGAATCATATATTTTTAATTTGGTAGCCTTGTCAAAAGTGTATAGTTCTTTTTGGGACGCACTGTAGAGAGAATTCTGATGATGTTAAAGGGAGAATTCTGATTATATTCTAGAGAGAACTCTGGTTATATTCTAGAGACAACTCTGATTCTAGAGAAAACTTTGACTATATTCTAGAGAGAACTTTAATGACAGTCAAGCAGGTATTCCTGCTCCTTCAATAGTATTGTACGTAAACTATTTTGATAACCTCCACTCTCCTTCCCAAACCCTGGATCCGCGACTATCACGTACCCCATGTAGTCATTTGATTTATGAAAGAAAATGTAAGCATATTTATATCCCCTATATATCAAACCACTGCCAATGAAATAGTAGTACGCTGCATCCTGCCATATACCGACTGTGGCATTCGAGAAGGCGAAAGCAAAGAAGAGTGTTTATTTTTCATCAGTTAAAAGCCTTTTTCGCTCCTCGCGATATGTTCTCCTTTTCGGCTATTTGACGTTCAAAAGAAGATGTTGAAATCTCTTCCACGAAAACAAATAAATCACCGAGGGGCACGTTGTCGGAGGGGGGGGGTGTGGTTAATAAACTGACTTCTAGCTAGAAAAGTCTTAATGTATTTTTGTTTGATGATATTCTTCCTATTTTTCTCAAGAAATTTAACCCGACGGGGACTTGATCTCTCTTGAAAGGGAAAATACTGAGTCGCCCTTGCGCTGTCAAAGTTCGCGATACATGAGAGATGTCGGGTGACAGTTCAATGTATATCAATGAGCTAGCTCTATTTACCTTGAAATTTCCCAGGGCAGAGGCTAAAGAAATAAACAGTTATTTCTAAAAATATCCGAAATCCGAGAAGTATTTCCATTATCTCGGAGGAAGCTTTCTTTCAACTTTGCCTTTTTTTTTTGTAATGCAGCTCCGACGGGAAGAGAAATGCTTTTCAGGATCTTTGGCGCCTTTTAAGGAATGTATAGTGTCAATGAGAAA
>CALNVZ010003430.1:25977516-26010474 GCA_940671915.1 Paracentrotus lividus | reverse complement strand
CCCCCCCCACCCCCCCCCCCACCCCCCCCCCCCCCGTTTATCTCTCGGCAGCATGAGGTGAAAACAAATTTAGGTGTGACCTTTTGGCCGCCGGTTGTAACGTAAAAAATAGGATGCTACCTTCTGGATCCACCCACTGGGGGCGCAAAATCAAAATCACATCAAGCTCCCCGTAGGCTGCCAAATCCTGGATACCGCCGCCTGGTTACACCAATTTTTACCCGTCCAATCTTTGTGAAAATTGAATTCTACGTTAGAGCAGATCTGTTGCACTCTATCGCCCATTGACATTGTTTCCCAGAAAATAACCTTATAAATTATCAATTTTACAGGCGTTAACAAATTTAATTGTCAAAATAGTTATTACAGAATCATTATTCTGAATTTCCAACCCACCAGTGCCTTGTAAAAATGTTTTTATACAAAATAACAAATACTTAAATCAATTTACTGGAAACCGACTTTTAGACGAGACATTTTATAGTTAATAATTATTATGCACAATATTGTTTTCAAATCTCATTTATCAAAGTGATAAATGTTTGCATAATCTCAAAGTCAACTAAAAGTTTATATTTGAGATTTACCAAATCTAACATCCCGGCTTTAAAATATTGCTCTAATGAACTTTAATGGAGAGCGTAATGGTTACCTATTTTCACGATTGTGCTTAAACGTTCATAGAGAACTCACAATGTTTATGAAGGTAGTTATATTGTTAATGATGATGCTTCATACACATGTGCCATAATTATTCATTTGGAATAATAGTGTATTTTACGGCAGGATTTGTGGGGTTTTCTTTGCATGTTTGCTTTTCAAAATAATATGAACAAGTATACTTTCGTGTCAATATTTCCCCCGAATTCATATTTCTTTTATTTTTTCAAAGCGTTTAAGACTGAACATTAGTTTGCCGAAGAGAAAATTTTATTTCACGCTATTAGAGTCCAAAGTTGAAGAAAATTATCAAACAATAAGAAAATGCTGATAAATTAATTTTTTCACTTACGGGACCTTTAAAAAAAAATGGTTAGGTATATTTAAGCAACTTTATAGATGAATAACAAAATGCATCGAAGAAATACCAATTTGAAAGTTAAAAATAGGAACCATAGCGCTTTTCTTCGGGCGTGACCAATTTATAGATTTCAATTATTATTTCACTTCACAGTTCAATTCTGGAAGCGTTCAAATAGTACTCGTTATCCTATAATGGTGTCGATCCTGTGTGGAAAGTTGAAGCGATATTGTTCGGGATCAAATGGACAGATGTTTCAATAGTTTTACACACATTAACGTATCCCGTGTGCTTCTGTGTATCGATTTATGCCGAACTGAATTGGTGGGAAGTTTTCTTTCAAATTAAATTTCAGGTTCATGACGCCCACGCGGGTCAAATAAACGCTGTTCTGACCAAACGGTATACACTTTGAAGAATCGAAATTAGAGAGAGAGGCGAGATAGAAAGACAGAGAGGAGAGGGGAGGGAAGGAGGGAGGGAGGGAGGGAGAGAAAGAGAGGAGAGAGAGAGAAAGAATGAGACGGGTGAAGGATGGTTAAAGAGGGAAGGGATGGAGAGACTAGGGGCGCGGACGATGAAGAGGAAACGGAGTGCTTTAATTTCAGTTCAACCACAATGTACTAGCATACAGCGTGTCCCGAAAAAATGCTAAATGGCCCTCTAGATGGTATAATATTAAAATTTACAACATTATATTGTTTATATCTTTAAAACCCATAAACTACAATTAATTTTTACAACTGGATGAATTTTGTGTGATATGGTCCAAAAATCACAAAGTATGACATTTTCTTCAACACTCAGAAAACCTCTCCATCCTAAGTTTGTATAATAGTATGTGTATCGGGTTCAGCTAACAGATTTGTTATAAGTGGTGCAAATGATATCTATTTCACGTTCAGCACGGGCCGTTATGATGTGATCTTACTTCGCGGAGACGTCTTCGATACTTTTCCGCGCGAAGGACGTCTCTGAGACGTCTTCGCGCACAATATTCAAATGAGTTATTCTCAAAAGCCATTTTAAAACTGTCTCAAAGCCATTTTAGAAACCGTCTCAAAGTAGTCCAAATCCGTCCCAAAGTAGTCCGAATTCCCGCGACTCATTGAAAAACTTCGGCGGGAACTGCAGGAGACGCTCTAAGAGACATGTCGGAACGTCTCCGCCGACAAGTTTTAAAAACCTTCTTCAAGATAGTCCCAAATGAAAATGAGATGCCACCTTAAATCTCTAAGGAATTTTTTTTGTTCAGGACTTGCGGACGACCTATTCATCAATCTAAAGAAGGAAATAAAATAAGAGAGTGGAATGCAGATGATTGGACTACGTACGTTATTCAACGTAATAACGAAACTTGGATTGAGAGTTTTCTTGATGAGTCTGCCTGAAAATAAGGGGTTCATACTCTCTGTGTTCAATAGACATTTCGCGTATACTGTAGCCAGTTGTATAAAATAAATGCAAGTCTACGATTATAAAATTTACATACAATTATAATTGGGTAATTTTTCAATTAATACTTATTTAGAGTTGCCGAGTAGCATTTTGTTGTGGGACACGCTGTATTAGTCCTATGATTCCTTTAATCAGTAAACAACATTTCGATTTATAGATAAGCATCCTATTCAATCATATTCCATACCAAACATCTTCGTCGCCAAAAGCAAATTTACACAAGATAAAATCCCCTTTCTCTTACAAAAATCCTCCAGGGAGAGCAGCAGTGGTCCACAACACACCGTAGGCTTCGCGGACACGTTTGCCACTTGTATGTAGCCGTCGTGGTCCATATTCTGCGTATTTCCGGACGTTTCTGTAAGGATAAGAATATTGTTCATCATTCCTACTTGTCGTACCGTGCAACGGCGTGTTCTTAAAAAGTACGGGTTGACATCCGCCAGAAACATTCGCGTGAGAGTTGTTGCGTTGATTAGGGTGTTGCTGCGACCACCCAATAATACCCAAAGTAGACTTGCAGACCAGGATAAGAAAGGAGAAGTAGTAACGAAAGCAACAAATAGATGATGGACTGGATGGATGCTGGGAAGAAGGAGGACGGGAGAGGAGAGGATTTGAAGGAGAGAAGAATGATGCGAGGAGAATTAGGAGGAGGAGGCGGAGGTTTTGGGAGAGATAGATGATGCTAGAGAAGGAGGAGAGGGGGAATTTGAAGCAGAGAAGAATGATGCGAGAGAATTAGGAGGAGGTGGAGGATTTTGGGGAGAGAAGGATGATGCTAGCGAGAAGGAGGTAGGGAGAGGAGGTGATTGGGGAGATAAGGATTATGCGAGAAGGAGAAGGCGAGGAGAGGAATGATGAGAGAAAGAGGATGATTGCGAGGAAAGAAGGTGGGATAAGCAAGGAGAACTTGGGGGAGAGCAGGATGATTAGGATAAGGGTAATGAAATTGAAACATGGATGGTCGAGTACCTCTACCAAGCTAATCAGATTACTCCCGTCTTCTACGTCTGTTAAAGGAGAGCGCGATCTGGCCCTGTAAGTGAAATAGATACTGCTGGAAGACGTACAATGTTTCAAATATAACCGATTACATGGCCATTGCATACGTCCCTATAATGAGATAAATGCAGTACACAGCAGCCATGCCCATCATTGTTGGTGGACTTCGTAAACGTGTTCAGCAATAATGGTCTACGCGACACTTCTGTATTCGCTACTCCCCTCTCAATATCATTCTATATTAAAAGAGAAATAATAACGACTGATTGGGGGCCGTTTTAGAAGATGGATTATTACAGTCTTATGATGCGAGACAGTTAAGGTACGTTTCCGGAAAAGCGTAGAAATAAAGAAAAAGTCCAACGCAAAATGTGACTTTTGCTGCACCTGTCCGGCTCATATGGGCAATAATGCACTTTTCTCCTGAGGTTGTAGATATTAAAAAATAATATTTGGCGTATATAAAAAAAACTAGAGATGGCACTTACGTGACTTTCTTTTTACAAAAATCTTATCGCCCTGCATAACCAAAGAAAACGATAAATTTTTTGTCTATATTGACAGCACATTATCAATGTTACCTGACACTAAGCACAAACACACTTTGTAGAATATTTTGCGTTTCACATTGTGTTCATTATTGTGATAACCAAATATGAAAGGGGAAATTGCAGGATGTTCTACCCTTCTGACAGCTTAGTTTGATCATTACATGATTATTTAACTTCGTCGTTATAATATATAAAAAGAAGTTGGTTTGCTCAAGGTGTAATATAACATTTAATTGGAAAACATGGGCTATAAAAATTATTGCAAGAGCAACATGTACCAGTGTGCCTTTAAAAATAAAAATTTTGATACAGTTTCCTCTATTCAGTCTCTATCCATCTTTATTACATTTGTTATTATATTTTCATATTATTGCTTCTACATTTGTTATTAATTTAAATATGCACTATTATTCGTTCGTTATAACAATTCTCTTGCCGCCCCCCCCTCTCTCTCTCTCTCTCTCTCTCTGAATGAATGAAACAGCTAACAGAGTAAAAGATAAATCAAAAGTCGAAAATAAACGATCATATTAAGCAAAATGTAGTTTTTCACCGTGTTTGTTTCATATCATTGATTTTTTTTTATCTGACTTCAGTTATTTTGGTTTTTGTTATCCGATTTATTCCATTATACTTGAATCCTCTTGGCATGCCATACCCAGCGGGATAAATGAATAGCGAATTCCGCCACACAAAAAATAGAACTAGTTTCCATGAGTAAAAACCGTTTGCTACTCTGGAGGCGAGTGCTTTTATTCGTATATCACGTATTTTTACTTCAGAATCTGTGTTTCTGTTAAAAGTAACAACACCGCTCTTCCAGACATGTTAAGTTACTAAGGGATACTCAAGAAAAAATAAATTATTGGGTATATATACTCAATAAATTTTTTCTTGAGTATCCCTTAGTAACTTACATGTCAATTACGTAAAACAATTCTGCAAGTGAGTTTCTCGTCAACTTGGTACGGCTTTGGTAGATTGATCGGGTGAAAACACTAACAATCGAGTAAAGTGAGAAATTGCATGAGAAATTCTATATAGCCTGTAATTCACTAGATGAGTAAACTACGACACGTCTTCGTACGTCTCAAGTCTTCGTGAAAGTCTTTGAGAGTAATTTTACTGGCTATGCGGTACTTTTACATGTTGCGCCCGGTACGCTACCTCGGATCACGAGTACAGACATCGAGACTGCACACGAGGTATGTTCTACGCATACGTACGTACATGTATAGCGGAACCTAGCGTTACACTCTGTGAGCGAACGGATAGCGGAGAGCTGCATGCTCTTATCGTCTTGGGTGAGTCCTATTCCTTTTGTGTTTGTTTGCCTGTTTTATAATGATATTGGAATGTCCGATGATATTACATCGTCTGATAACACTAACAACTAGATTAACATGCATGGATTTTCCCATTACTTGTCAGTCATGTACACAGTTTGAGTAATTTGATGCATTGATCAATGCAATGTATTGGTTTGTGTGAATTGATGCACTGAAGTGAGTAATCAGTGTATTGGTTGAAGAATTGATGCACTGATGTGTATATCATCGGAACTATTCCAAATATCATTATAAAAACAGGCAAACAAACAAACAAAAAGGAATAGGACTCACCTAGTGAGTACACTTTACATACTCAGAGAGTCAGTAAGTAAAGGTTGCACAAACTCATCATCACGCAAGTTGATGGTTTTAAACCTTTACTTACTAACTCTCTGAGTATGTAAAGCGTTACTCACTAGATTAGTTTGTGCAAATGACTCAAACAATTAGTTATGTTACTCAATAAAATTGAGTTAATTAAATAACTCATTTTGGTGTTCACTTTTTATTGTCAAATTTTAAAATACTCGATGAGGTGCGTTTTCAAAGTAGCTTTTTGAGTGAAAGCACTCATGGATGTGTGTCACTATATTGTCAAAAATACTTGGATATTGAGTGTGATATCACTCATATAGCAAGTTCTCATTTTTGTGTGTGCGCAGGCTGTTTTTGTGTCCTTCATAAAATGGCATTGCTCACTGAAGAAGCGTTATTTTCGGATTTTTGTGTCATAATGATAGTTGTGGATATGAATTTATATACATCTAAACTTTTTCCCCAAAGAATCATAATATTTTTAATTTGTAGCCTTGTCAAAAGTGTATAGTTCTTTTTGGACGCACTAGAGAGAATTCTGATGATGTAAAGAGGAATTCGATTATATTCTAGAGAGAACTCTGGTTATATTCTAGAGACAACTCTGATTCTAGAGAAAACTTGACTATATTCTAGAGAGAACTTTAATGACAGTCAAGCAGGTATCCTTGCTCCTTCAATAGTATATTGTACGTAAACTATTTTGATAACTCACTCTCCTTCCCAAACCCTGGATCCGCGACTATCACGTACCCCATGTAGTCATTTGATTTATGAAAGAAAATGTAAGCATATTTATCCCCTATATATCAAACCACTGCCAATAAATAGTAGTACGCTGCATCCTGCCATATACCGATGTGGCATTCGAGAAGGCGAAAGCAAAGAAGAGTGTTTATTTTTCGATCAGTTAAAAGCCTTTTTCGCTCCTCGCGATATGTTCTCCTTTTTCGGCTATTTGACGTTCAAAAGAAGATGTTGAAATCTCTTCCACGAAAACAAATAAATCACCGAGGGGCACGTTGTCGGAGGGGGGGGTGTGGTTAATAACTGACTTCTAGCTAGAAAAGTCTTAATGTATTTTTGTTTGATGATATTCTTCCTATTTTTCTCAAGAAATTTACCCGACGGGACTTGATCTCTCTTGAAAGGGAAATACTGAGTCGCCCTTGCGCTGTCAAAGGTCGCGATACATGAGAGATGTCGGGTGACAGTTCAATGTATATCAATGAGCTAGCTCTAATTTACCTTGAAATTTCCCAGGCAGAGGCTAAAATAAAACAGTTATTTCTAAAATATCCGAAATCCGAGAGTTTTCCATTATCTCGGAGGAAGCTTCTTTTCAACTTTGCCTTTTTTTTTTGTAATGGCAGCTCCGACGGGAAGAGAAATGCTTTTCAGGATCTTTGGCGCCTTTTAAGGAATGTATAGTGTCAATGAAAATATTAATGATCTTATTTTCATCTATATAAGTTCACCATACCTTTGGTGAAAATAGCGATCAGACACTGGTTTTAAAAAAATGAATCGTACATGTATATGCCCCCTCCCCATACCATCCCCACCCAACCGAGCTACGGGGTAAGGGGTTTGCAGTCCATTCCCAATTTTTACAGCAAAGGTACTTAAAAACGCGAAAATTACATTGATTTGTCATTTTTAGCCTGTTCAGCCCGCACCCCTCCCCCCCCCAAACACACTTTTCGGCTCAGCCCTTTCCACTTTCAAAAACGCTGCCCAGCCCCTGCGACTGTGATGCGTCGTCCATACATTAGATGACAGGGTCTTCGAATGTTCAATCCCTCAGGTATGTTACCTCATACGATGCGGTGACACATCAAACGGCAAAGAGCCAATGTACTTTCTCATTTTTGCTCTATAACTATAGTTGATGAGTAAAAGAATGTATTGTGTCGTTTCATCGAAATCTTTCCCTGGAGAGTTTAACAAGCATAGCTCCGCCCGAAAGTCAACTCACAAATCTTCTCTATATTTTCTCTCTTTTTTCCTTTTTTTTTTGTTTTGTTTTGTTTGTTTTTTGTTTTTTCAAAAAAACAACAATAAAAAACTGCCGCATTACCTGTATGATTGTGCTAAATAGCCATATAAAAAATGAGCAATGAAAATAGAAATAGGATACAATGCCCTTTCACATTGTATTTCCTTCGATTTTTCTCAACGAATAATACTTTGATTTCAAGGGGAAATAACTATCGATGAAAACAAAATAAAGGGGAATATTCAAGCATGTAACATCACATTCAATACTTGGACGAACACGTACACATGAATAAACTGATTCCAATATGCGTGCATTGACCGGTTGTTTTGCGTCATCTTTGCACTTTGTTTTTTCCAATGCAGATTTTTTTTTTCCGGCCAGTTGAAATGATAATAACGTCGTCGAAAATGCTATAATTTTATTACTATTACCAACAAATGTATATTGTTTAAAGGGATTGAGTTATTTGCAAAAACATGAGCTGCATGGCCCAACACGCTGTCAGAACATGTAGTATTGTGTCAAGAGGAAACTCTGAATATTCATTTCCTAATCATCTCTACATCCTTCACAAAAAGTACAAAAAGTGAATATTTTCCATCCATACACTGTGGTGTTGAGCGTACCTGGGGACGCTTATGACTCTGGCGATAGTCAATCATCAATACACCAGCATTTAATCGACTGGTTTGCTTTAAGGTTTGCAATTATGACTACAGCATTATCTGGAAGAGTATATTTATTTCATATCCTTAATAGATTTAAACAATCCCTTTAATATT
Source organism: Paracentrotus lividus (assembly GCA_940671915.1). Classification (NCBI taxonomy): domain Eukaryota; kingdom Metazoa; phylum Echinodermata; class Echinoidea; order Camarodonta; family Echinidae; genus Paracentrotus; species Paracentrotus lividus. The sequence continues at coordinate 26,002,009 of CALNVZ010003430.1, read as the reverse complement.
GTCATGGAATAACATTACAGGAGAAGACAGCTTTCAAAATCTGTTCTCACTGCTTAAGAGCCGAAGTCTATTAATATAAATTATGTGCTATTCAGAACCAAATCTATAACTTCACCTGATACTCTAACCAATAATCTACAAACAGAGGACGGTTTAGCTGTAGGATTTAGGTTCAGGATTTGGTTGTTTTAGGTTTAGTAATATCATTTTGCTCCTGCGACAGCTGCTCCGGTCTATATTTCATCTAACATAATAGGGTTAGGTACCTTCCCAAAAGTTAAAGCCGCGGCCCGCTGCGTGAACGCCGCACAGCGGCGCTTAATAATTAAGTCAATGGAAGAATAATACTAGGGGAACGGTATATCCTGCCTATAAGCTTTAACTTTAAACCTTAGGTTTAGGATGTTGCATTAGGGTTTTTGTTGGGTTTAGGGTTAGGTTTGTGGTAGGGTAAGTCCAGAGTTCAAATTAGTTACTCGATTAGTGTATAGAATTTATAGCGGAGAAATTATTGTTGCCGCATGGAATCGATTAAGGATTATTTTTAGGGAAAAGATTAGGTTGTCATGGGAGTTCATTTGTGTTAGTAGTCCGATTGTGGAAACGCAGCGTATATCGTGATTAATTTTCTTTATTTATACATCCCTTGCAGAGTCTCTCACAGCGCTAAACGAGGAGCCTTTGTCCCCATGCCATTCGTTTCATTAACATCATGCTTTAAGAGCGGCTTAATCGATCACTATTGTACTAAATGAAAACGGCCTTGCTTAAGTTGGTGATTATTTCCTCAATTATATTAGAGTAAGCTTTATATGACAGCGATTCATTGTGTTTTATTACCACCAATAACTGTCCTCACATCCAATTCCACTTGCCCCATTTTACGCTCTCCTCTTATTAAACCATCCCATCCAGTCGGATGCACGCGGCAACGCACATGGCGGATCCAAGATTTGAAAATAGGTCGGCACCAGGCCCAAAGGGGGGGGGGTGTAATTTTCAGATATTAACCTGTATATTATAGTCATGAGTGGTTTTCAAATTTTAGGGGCGCGGCTCCCCTGTGTCCCCGCCTGGATCCGCTACTGATGTCTTACTAATCCAAATTGAATGTCGCATCCCAAGTGGCCACTTTAACATGTTTAAGAGTGCCACAATGAGGTAGATACAATGAAATGCCTTGCGTAGCGTGTTGATACTCGAACCTACAACCTCGCCAACCCCCGTCGTTACCACTTGAATGCGTTTCATTTTTGGAAGGACATCGCCATTAGGGTTTTCCATAGCTCAGGCGGTAGAGCAGGCCTATCTGATAATCAGGAGGTCTTGGATTCGAATCCTGATGGAATCCCATTTTCTGTGCTCATTTTTATTTTATTTATTTTTTCTTCATATTTTTGGGAAAAGGTGACAGTCGACATTATTGTTTGTAAAAAGCGGTTTAAAAAAAAATCGGACTAAAAATACAAACCAAAATATATTATTTGCAATTGCCATGATCATATGAAATGAATAAAAAGGTCTAGAAAGTATCATTCAGACATTGCTTTGAATATTACTTTACATATTTACAGTCTGTTTACTGATGAGTATGTTTCTGGTTAGACACTAAATAAACTAATTTTAAAAAAAATAACTTAATAAAGGGAATCTCTCTAAAAAAAAAAAAAAAAAAAAAAAAAAAAAAAAAAAAAAAAAAAAAAAAAAAAAAAAAAAAAAAAAAAAAAAAAAAAAAAAAAAAAAAAAAAAAAAAAAAAAAAAAAAAAAAAAAAAGATAATAAAAAAATGGAAAAAAGAAGATTATAATGAAAAGCAGTTTACGTACTGCGTGAAATGATGAAGAAAAAGAAAACATACGAACTACTACACGCAGTCATAATGTAGGAACATGAAACATCTTTAAATGCAAAATAGAACTCAAAAAGAGAACAAGTAAATTTATCTTGACGTTCAAATTAAAAAGAGATGTACGAGCAATTCATGTCGTTTGTTTTCAAGCATTCATAAATCATTTATATCCTGAAGAACTAGATTTGGATTAAAGTCAAACAGAAATACACATTTTATTAGTAAATGACATGAGACAGGAATTAATTTGGCAAAATTTCCTTTAATTTAGCATTTTGGTAAATAAATGTCGTCCCGTAGAATTGACATTCGTACATTGTATTGAGCTTCGGTTTCTATACTTAGGTTAATACCCTATGTTGTCAATTGAAAACTCTTGTATTCAACATGTTCAAAGCATAAATCACGTTTGTGTTATGTTATATGTTTAGTAATAAATCAGATAATAATATGATTGGTTTACAATTACATCTAAATGTGATAATTTTTATCGAATAATCGAATTTACTCAGAATTAGTATATCTCTCCGGTTTAATAATTACATTGCAGTGATTTCCCGATGGGTCAATGGACGAATGGATACAAATAATTATCCTTGATTCACCAAATCCAATACCTCGCATGGAGATTTTGAAATGAAATAACTGTTTTGCTTTAAAGGGATGCAGTAACATCGAATGATATTTAAATCACATTTATTCGATTTAGCTTATTTTGCCAACATAATTATAAACACTTAGGTCAGTCTGGTATCTCTTCAAAATTGCAAGCTAATTGCTTGCTTTACCTTCGAGATATCAATGATTTCATACTCAAAATTTATAAACCAACACCGGATGGTTTATAAAACCATGTGCTTTTCCACACACCCATTTCCTGTTGTAAAGTTCCCCGTCTCTAGCGGCCTAGTGGGTTATCAGCAGAGGGTACTGGTGTTCGGCTGTATGCTTGGCATTGTTTGTTACACTGTTTTAAGGTAGTAAATGACTTCCATTTGATCTGAAACTTTCAGTAGTTTGTTTTTACTGTTGGAACAATATGATTTTATTAATCTTGATATAATTGCTCTTGTTTTTAAAAGCTACTAAATCCCTTTAAGCTGTATATTGGCAATTCATCATCCTTATTTATGCTTAATGTCTTGTAGTGAGTTCCTCATAAATCATGTTCGTATGTCACATTCAAATTGATCGCTACTTGTTTACGGTTTTATGCAATCAAGCTCAATGAAATGAAAATGTAACTATTGCGCAATGGTAACAGGTGGGAGTAACAAAAACACCTCAAAATCTTACAAAACATCCGCAGATTAAAGATGAATTCTGGTCATGAAATTCAAATGTTGAATTGATTGTTTTTTTAAAAAATGATTCGGAAAGGTTTTATTACAATGATCATAAGAATATTTATGGTTTGTTAGGTTTCGAAATCACCAAAATAATAAGAAATCAACTTAATTTAACTGAGAGTCGCATGCACTGCACACGGAGATGCGTGTATGGGACTGCACACAAAATGTTCAGCCCGAACATTTTATCTGTTTTTGTCATGTTTCCATTATTATTGGATTTAAAGATCAATCTTTTGTAGTGGCCTTTTTTAAATATAATATATCCATAAATAACATGAAAATGATTTGAAAGCTCACAATAATTTCGTTCATCTTTCAGTACACTAAATTCCCTTTAATATGGTTTATACCTCGCTTTAGTGCTTCCTTGTGCGTCACTTTTGTATAATTTCGCATGAATATAAGCAGCCATGATTCACTAGTGATAATGTTTAGACAATGCTCCAAAATAGCCGCAAGATGTAGCTTTTAAGAGCCTGCTTGGTTTAATATCTTCGGGCTGTGTGACCGTCATGCGTAACACAAAACACGCAAAGACGGATGTGGCGAACAAACCAGAATCAGTGTTTAACACGAGGCTATTGATCGGTAATATGCACCTTTTCTTTCATTCTTTTTAATCATTATGTCTCCGTCTTTCCCTGTCCTTCGCGCGCGCGCTCTCTCTCTCTCTCTCTCTCTCTCTCTCTCTCTCTCTCTCACAATCTCTTTCTTGAACATGTACCATCACTCTTTCACTAACACACACACACACACACACACACACAACCCTAACCACACCCTACACACAGCCTAACAACCCTGCCCCTCCCCTTCCTCCCATCCTCACCCTATATTTACAAACCTTTCTTGTCTACATAGTCAATTATCTTGCTCTAGTAGTTTAACATCTACCTTAGATGGCTATAACATTATTCACTAATGTAGAAATATATATATATATATATGTAGCCTAACATTTATGTTTACTGTTGCGTATGTTCAAGGTACTTTGCCCTTGGGCAAGAGATCTTATCTACGTGCCTCACCTCATCCAGTTTCAAAAACAGGTACCTGGTAGGATTCATATTGTGTGCGCCTGTAAAAAAGGGGGGAAGGTATTGCATCAAATGACCAGAGTGGATTTTGCGCAATACAAATCTTTAGCAATTGTCTTTATTATGTCTATCATTCTTTAACACCGTTGGTTATTATGCTGCCTGTAATGTTTCTCAAGCAACCCCTCATCGTCTCTCTCTCTCTCTCTCTCTCCCTCCCTCTTCATGTTGCGTTGTCTCTTTCCTGATCTACCCATTGACTCACTCGGTCAAGATGACCATTAGAAAAGTTACTCCCAGTTGGAAGTTCTTCATTGTACTGTCCCTGAACACGATATAAGTCAAACATGAAACTTGGCCATTTCTTTGAAGAAGCTGTTAAATCATGACAAATGCTGCCTAAAGATCTTTGGTTGTTTAACATCTACTGTAGATAATCGTTCGTCAATGCACTTTCTATGAATGTTTCTTTTGTACACACTGAAATCCCTTTTAATCATTTATCGTTTATTCACTGGAGCAGCTCTTACACATTAGCAAAACCTTCCTCGATTCGCCAACTCCATTCTACCGCTCCCTCACTCTCTCTCTCTTTCTCTCTCTCTCTCTCTCTCTCTCTCTCTCTCTCTCTATCAATCCATCTGTCTTTCTCTCTTTGTCCTAATTAATATTACTCTCTCCCCTTTTTCTTTCTCTTCTCAATCTATCTCAATCTCTCTCTCTCTCTCTCTGCCTCGCTCGCCCTCTTTCCCTTTCTCTCTCTTTCTTTCTCTCCTTCTCTCTTTTTTTTCTTTCTCTTCTCAATCAATCTCAATCTCTCTTCCTCTTTCTCTCTCTCTCTCTCTCTTTCTTTCTTTCTCTCCCTTTCTCTATCAATCCGTATCTTTTTCTCTCTTCGTCAATCGCTCTTTTCTCAAATATAATCTCTCTCTCTCTCTTTCAAATTTAATCTCTCTCTCTCTCTTTCTCTCTTCTCTATTCGTCCTCTCTCTCTCTCTCTCTTTCTTTCTTTCTCTCCCTTTCTCTTTCAATCCGTATCTTTTCCCTCTCTTTATCTATTCATCTCTCTCCCAATCCATCTCTATTTCTCTCTTTGTCAATCGCTCTTTTCTCAAATATAATCTCTCTCTCTCTTTCAAATTTAATCTCTCTTCTCTCTCTCTCTTTCTCTCTTCTCTATCCGTCCTCTTTCTCTCTCTCTCTCTCTCTCTCTCTCTCTCTCTCTCTTTCTCTTTCATAGCCATGCAGTCTAAATATTACACCGAATATTGACACTTGATATCGATATGCTCGAACCGAATCACTCGGATATGAATGAAGAAAATAGCTTTTACTGTAATCAAACAAACCTTTTATCTGAAAAATTCATGATGCTATAACATCGATGTCTACCACATGCTGATCTGTAGATCCGAGCAACCACTCAATGTCTTAGTTGCGATTTTTAGAATAGATAGTTACTGTCATTATTTAAAGGCACTTGCATAAGCACGCAGATACTGGTTAAACTTTCGTTAGACTAAAAAATAACATCATTAATTTAAACTAGGGTATGTTGTTTTTGTTTACTGGTAATAGTACGGTAACTAATACAAACAAACAATTAAAGTACTTTATACAAACAAACAAATTTATTGTCCTTTAAGAATAATAAAAGTGTCATGAAACGCTGATCAGAACATTATGAAAATGTTGCAGCATATCGCTCACATCAGATGTATAATGGTATAGCGTTTGCAGACAAATATTGCTGCACGACTTTGGATCGTTTCCATGATGTAGATGTTTGTTTTATAGCTATACTGGTCCAAAAGAGGAACAGCATATTCAGCAACTGGGCGTACCAGAGCAACGTATGCTCATAATTTCAGTTTGGGAATCTGAATTGAAGAAACGCAAGGATCTTGTTCGCATTTGAGCACCATCATAACATCATCATCATCATTACCAACATCACCATCATCGTCATCATCATCGCCATCATTACCATTACCATCATTATCAATCTCACCAACATCATCATTATCGATTTCATTATCATCATCATCATCATCATCATCATCATTATAAATAAAATAAATAAAACTTATTTCATCATCATCATCATCATCATCATCATCATCATTTTCATTTTCATCATCACCATCATTTCACATTTCACCACCACCACCACCATCATCATCATCATCATCATCATCATCATCATCAGAATCACCATTATCATCAGAATCATTTTCATTTTCATCATCACCATCATTTCACATTTCACCACCACCACCACCACCATCATCATCATCATCATCATCAATTTCACCAACGTCATTATCATTATCACTACCATAATTACCACAATCACCATCATCACCATCCTTGTCACCACCATCATCATCATCATCATCATCGTCATGATCATCAATTTCACCAACGTCATTATCATTATCACTACCATAATTACCACAATCACCATCATCACCATCCTTGTCACCATCATCATCATCACCATCCTTGTCACCATCATCATCATCACCATCCTTGTCACCATCACCATCATCATCATCATCATTTTCTCTTGCCGTCAATGAAAAAGATCTCCTTCAAATCTCTCAAGTAATTTTTGATATCATGAAGAAAAGAATATATGTCCTCGATCGCAAAAAGAAAAATGAAACATCAGATGGTTATGATGTGTGTGCTCAGGTCCAGAGGGAGTATTTTATTGCATTACTAGGTATACGAGTCTGATTGAGTATGACATCCTTTCAGCCAAGGGTAAGATGCGGAACGTCACAAAGAAACGGGAAAACAACGTCGCTTCAAATAAAATGACATTTCATCATACTTTTCATTTGTATTCAGTAATCTTCTTTAATGATGATCTATTTACATGCACATTACGGTGGAAATGGGCAAGATATACAGGTTTGATACGGAGTTGTATGACCAGCGTTCAAAAGTTCATTGCACTTATTTACCGTGTTTACTGCATTGGCAACTAATGAAAAACATCTGCAAAATATTGGCGACCGTCTTCATGACTCAGCGGTGAATAAATGGAAACTTCAGTGCATCCTTTCTAAGAACAAAGATACTTTTTAAAAAAAATGTAATTAAATCATAATTCAGCATATAATTGCAAGGTCGACAGTTGAAAAAAAAATCGTTAAAAAAAAATTGTATGCCTCGTTTTTGTTTTAAATTCTTCTCATTGTCATGTTTATTCCTCGTTTGTAAATCCACTTCGCATTAAACATGTTATAAAGGCCAATGGGGTATTTAATTGGTAGTCTGGTTGCAGTGAGATGTGTATCTAACAGTTTAAAATCAACAGGTCAGTGTATGTAGGGTAGGCCTTCATTGTAGGCTATAAGTCAAAAGTAGTAATAATTCGAGCAACGAGGAGAGATAATAGCAGGAAATTGATAAAAGCTTGCTTTTGTGAGGTGATTGCTGGCACTGATCGCTGCTGATCGGGGGCAATTTAAAGGCATCGCCTTTTAGACGTCTGTTGAGCTGCTAGAGTGTAACCCGCTGCTAGAGTGTAACTCGCCCGCCTAGGTGACTGATAAGTAGTCAGTTTGTAAAGAATGAACGACTCTCATCTCTGCAGTCACGGCTATGATCGGCATTTGTTTTCTTCACAAAACTAGGCTAAATATCTACAAAAGCTTGTGTATTTTATGTAGTATCTTTCAGACATTTACAATAACAATATCTGAAAGTATCAGAGAAAATAGAACTCATTTACTATCTTAAAATAACAGATATAGCTTTGATCGCGCTTGCAATTCATTGAATCGTCAACTCGAACAGTGTGTGTTTACGGCAATAGCTACCGCTTATCCAGATCCAGCCGGCCGACTCCGCCCGCTACACATTCGCTGTTGACCGCCTTTACGTGCTGCTGTCGCTTGAACTTGTTTTGTGCACTAGGCCCACATAATATTAGTTTGTTTGAATATTTCTTTACACTTATAACAAAGCCGTCTCGATTCGGTTTGACCACAAGACAGTTACTAGTATTTGATTCACTGAATTTTCATTGAATAATTCGTTATTATAATGATAGCAACAGTAAGTTGAGGAACAACGAGGGCCCGGAGTGTGTGTGTGTGTGTGTGTGTGTGTGTGTGTGTTAGGGGGGGGTGGGAGGGTGGGGTTCCGTTTTCCCTATAGCTTATATCGGTTACGACATTTCTTCGCTGACAATTGTTCGCAACTTCCATCCCGCATCGATTGGGGAAATGTTACCCAGATCAGGGGCGGATCTAGGGGCTTTTTCCAAAGTAGAGGGGGGGGGGATACGTTCAGGAATGAGACATGCGAGGGAGCGTAACGACCGAGCCCAAGCGCGCGAGAGGGAGGATCCCCCCACCGTAGCCAGTTTTTTTTTTTATTTTGGGGGCGCGCGTGCGATTTAAGCCAGGCGCGGATTCAGATTTTGCCAAAGGGGGGTGGGGGGGGACTTCTTTAAAAAAAAAATCTTGCGAGCACGAGTTTAAACATCGCGATATATAGGTCTATCTGACCTAAACGGAATTTAAACAATTTTATTTTCATTTACTATAAAGGAAAAAAAAAAAATAATAATCGTATCCGCGAGCGCGAAAACTTGAGGTAAAGTTAGAGTTCATTTGTGCATTATGATTTAGTATCAGCGGGCACGAAGCGCAGTCCAAATTTGGGTTTTAAAAGATGGAATGATAAGGGCACTTCTAGTATTATTATTTTTTTTAGACAATTGTGTATGTGTAGACCCTTTTAAGTATCAAGAGCGTGAAGGGCGAGCGAAAATTTTGAGCTAAAATTATTTTGTGCATCGTGATTAGTTTCCGCGAGCGTGAAGCGCGAGCCGAAAAGTTGGGTTTAAAATATAATGGGAATAAAACAGGGCAACATTTTTGTGTGTTTCCACGAAGGTTGAGGGTCCACGAGGACTTCTTCTTTGTGAATTTGAAGCTTATATTTTCCTTATTTTTACTTTCGCGTCAGTAAAAAAAAAAAAGAAGAGAAAAAAAAAAAATCGTTTGAGCAGTTATTCAAAAATACGATATGAGAAAATCAGTCTCGTGGCCCTTTACACATTAAGGGATAAGTTATGGTAGTTTAGAACCAATTAGCCTATATTTCGCGCTTCTTGAATAAAGTTGGGCGACAATCGTACAAGCATGGGCTTTATTCCCTTCTCTTCTTTCTTTTTCTTCTTATCTCCCTCTTTCTCCTCCCTTTTTAATTTTTTGTTTTCCCTTTGGCAGCGGGGGGGGGGGGTTGACCCATCCCCGCGTAGATAACCGCCACTGCAGATTTTGAAATTTTAGTGTGCAGATCCCCAATAAAAACAACAACAAAGCAAGAAATAATAAGGGTGGGTCAGATATGCTGTTTTTTTTTTGTGTAGTCACTGGCTACCGTCCCGCCCTCCCCCAGAATAAGTTTTGGGCTCAGATACGTCGGCACACGACATTTGTTTCCCGATAGCTGTTCCGCTGTTATTCTTTAGGCAAATAGAATTGAACTTTCTATTGTTTCTAGATATAATGAAAGCCCCCCCCCAAAAAAAAAAAAAAAAAAAAGAAAAAACACATTATCGATTTGGCTAAAATGAACTGTTGTAACAAATTTGCTTGATGGCAAGCGTCCGCGACGTCAATCTTGGAAAATGTTGGAGTACGTCATACATTGATAATTTTTATGTGCAGCCGCCCCCCCGAAAAAAAATAAAATAATGTGGGCTCAGATATATATGGTACTAAATGGTTTCAACATATGTCTAATCATTCGCGATCGGTTGGAGGAAATGTGGTACAAGAGGTATCTTAACCGCTATATCCCATAATTATGTATTTTCTCTAAGGGGCTGCACGCCCATCACCGCCCCCCAAAAAAATCAATCATAATATTTGGGTGCACCGATATTTTCTCGATTCGATTGAGATTGCTGAGGCTTTACAGCAGAACCACTGTATAGAAAATGTCGTTTATTTGACATAAGCCCCCAAATGCCTTTTTTTTCCCCTTGGGGAGGGCTGCTCACTTAAAACCCAATCATTATAAAATTATAATATGGGTAGGCCTACACCAACATTTTCTCTAACCGATTAGGGAAGGGTTTTAAGCGGAACATTATTGTCAGCGAAGAAAATGTCGTAACCGGTATAATATGGGAGAAACGGAACCCCAACCCTCCCCAGCCCCCCCCCCCCCCCCCCTCTTTGTTCCTCAACTTACTGTTGCTATCATTATAATAACGAATTATTCAATAGTTATGAATTAAAAATCCAGTGAAGAAAAGGCAATCATAAAAAAAATCAAATAACTGACGTGGTCAAACCGGATCGAGACGGCTTTGTTTTTAAAGGCTGATCGATTATAGGTGTAAAGAAATATTTATGATTAAAAATAAGATCAAACATATTAATATTATGTGGGCCTAGGGCACAAAACAAGTTCAAGCAACAGCAGCACGTCTAGGCGCTCAACAGCGAATGTGTAGCGGGCGGAGTCGGCTGGATCTGGATAAGCGGTAGCTAGTCGTAAACACACACTGCATGTTCGAGTGGACGATTCAATGAATTGCAAGCGCGATCAATGCAGCTATATCTGTTATTTTAAGATAGTAAATGAGTTCTATTTTCTCTGATACTTTCAGATATTGTTATTGTAAATGTCTGAAAGATACTACATAAAATACACAAGCTTTTGTGGATATTTAGCATTATTTTGCGAAGAAAGCAAATGCCGATCAGCCGTGACTGCAAGAGATGAAAGTCCTTCATTCTTTACAAACTGACTACTTATCAGTCACCTAGGCGGGCGAGTTACACTCTAGCAGCGGGTTACACTCTAGCAGCTTAACAGACGTCGCTTGTGCGGTATACATAGTGGTTTGCAAGTGTAATGTATTTCAGTTTTAAACAGAAACGAGGATGGTATAGTATTCCGTTAAATATGATATAAATGACAATGAGACATATTATTGAATCCCATATATTTTGGTTTTCTGAATATAATAATAGGCCTATCCAGATCGAAAAGGTGTATTTTATTTCAATCTAAACAAAGGCTCAAAGAAACTTGCTGAAAATAACAACAGTGGGTGTAAAGTATGCACGTTCTTTTCATTACACTGAAGGAGACCTATCTTTTTAACATTTTCAGTGCAAATCTTTTCAAGAGGTAGTTCTAAATTTATTGTTCACATTCAATCAACATTTATTCCGTCGTACTAGAATGCAATAATGTATGCATGTACCTTTAACAAAATCTAGATAGATCATCGGCTATATCCGGGCTATAATCATGCTTATCTCAGTGATATATTTCGAACGACTTCTCTTTTCTATAGAAAAGAGAAGTATACGTACTGAAGAAAAAAAAAATTCCGCTCCCAAATCATCAGAAACAATGGACAAGTATTTACTTTCTCATAAACCTAAATAAATACCTCCGTCTCTTCATCGATCAATATGGAACAGAGTACATGAGCTGGAACTTTAGGTTCACTCCTTCAATTTTTTTCTCTTCGACTCAGCGTTTCTCTTCTCTCTCTCTCTCTCTCTCTCTTTCTGTCTGTCTCTTGCTTCTAGGACAACTACCCCCTAGACAATTCTCCCTTATAAAAAACCTACCCCCCCCCCAAAAAAAAAAAAAAATAAATAAATAAATAAATAAAAAAAAATAAAATAAATAAATAAATAAATAAATTTAAAAAAAATAAATAAATAAAAAATAAATAAATAAATCTACCATCTAACTCTACTAACCCTACCCTCTCCCTCGATCTCCCCGGGTCTATCGATCCTCCTCTCTATAAGTGTATATCTTTCTCGCACAAACACATTATACACATTGAATTTAAAATTAATTATATCTATACATTCACTCCTGTATCTTTCTCTCCATTAAACGTATATAACAGCTCATCTCTCTCTCTCTCTCTCTCTCTCTCTCTCTCTCTCTCTCTCTCTCTCTCTCTCTCTCTCTCTCTCTCTCTCTCTCTCTCTCACTTTCTATCTATATGTTTCACACGCACATTCAATGTATTTTAATTTAAGATCTTCACGTTCATTCATTATTTCTTTATCTCTCTATCTCTCTCTACCTCGCTTTATATACTGTATATCTAAGACCTTCTATGTTATATATCTATATTACCTATCCTATCTCGTTTCATGTGCCTTTATTCAGACTCTCCTGTATCGATTTAATGTTGGAAGGCACCATGATACTCCACCTCTAGACTCAATCGTTCCATTCCAGAGAAAGAGTCAGATCAAGACAACGCATTCATTCATTTCAAGAGTCAACCCCTCCCGATTGTTAGAAATGTGCCATCAAAACACCCCTGTGGTCCAAAAAAGTCAAAGATAATCCCGCATTTGCATTTAAATGCGTACTGATCGATAAGAAAGGAAAAACAATGCCCCTCATTGGCATAACTGGGTCGCCCTTAAGCTAATTTACAGGAATCATGAGGACAAAAGATGGATGGGGAATAGATCTTATATGATGTTATAAATATAGTTATCAAACAGGGATTTCAAATCCAGACAAAAGCAATAGAAATGACCGACATATACACAGATCGTTGTGTATCATTGTTAAGAATTCAATTTCATCATAGATTCTTTCTCCGACCCTATTCTAAACATTCTCATATCAGGCTGTAGTTATGATGTAATTCATGCATCACTCTCTACAACGCGCCCTAAATTTGATTAATAAATTAATTAAATTCATACTCAGCCGGATCTGGAATATTACACATTTAATCAGTCTGAGATACGTTACTTATGTTCATTCTTCATTAAATTATTCGTCCAAAAAGAAAAAGATAAATGATAAATCTGTTGCAATATTCTTCATTGAAAGACAGTGGCTGATAGAGGAATGTGACTGCTAATATAAATTATCCGATTGAAATCTCAAAAGGATAGCGACATACCGGTGATTGTCACATTATCACTTACATAAAGGTGTGATCACACTTTGCCGATTCAGATGGCAACTTGATTGCAGTTCATAATTTTATACAATGACGTACATAGAGAGACTATGAACAAAAAAATAATTACTTTGATGCGTCCTCGGTCTAGCAAACTAAGGGTGGTATTTCACTTCGCGGAAACAAAATTGAGACAGATTTGCCAGCATGGCATTGCACTAGATCTGTCTCCTCTTGTCTCCGCGACGGATTTTTTTTGTGCCACAGGAGACAGATCTAGTAAAATGTCATGCTGGCTAATCCGTCTTTTGTGCCACGTAACCTTTTGTACGTAGCACAAAAGATTTCGTCGCGGAAAAGTCTAGTACAATGCCATGCTGGCAAATCTGTCTCAATGTTGTTTCCGCGAAGTGATATACCACCCTTAGTTTAGTATCAACAATCAAAATGGTGTATTTTCTTTCGCATTGTGCTTGCCTATCAAAGCAATTACCTACACATTGTGTGTACCACAACTACACCTGAAATAATCGATTTGGTCAGAGTCTCTCTTTATACGACACTGTGCGGATCCGCCACGAATCTAGGTCGGAGTTATGTTATGGAGGTGTCACATTTACCGGGTAAATTGAACGGGTTTTCGCCGTTCACCGAAAAACAACAAATTCCCACACGGCAATAGAACGGCACCGGCCACATTACATTTTTCTTAATTTTCACCGGGTCGGTGTCGTTCTATACCGGGTCTGTATCGTTCTATACCGGGGCTATACCAGGTCCTAGCCAGCCTGGTACCGGGCTGACCGTCCTCATATATAGTCCACGCTTTCCTTTTGTCCGTGTGATTACCGCTTGCCCGCCGGCCTCAACACTCTCTGACAAGAAAAACAAAATGGTTTTCTTCGCCGGGTGACTCACCGTTTCCCACCGTTCGCGACCTTGCGAAACAAGTTGATACGAACGACGGGACACGGAGGATACCCGGAGATAAATACACGCGTGCCAGCCCGTCAGGTCGATCTGACCGTAATCTCTGATTTTGCCTTCGGTTCATGCCCGGCGAATATTCTTGAGCATGCTGCTCAAAAAATTCGCCGGGCATGAACCGCAGGGCCTCGGTCGATGGAGACCCGGTGTAAGGCGGGAGTATAATGGCATTGTAAAGCAGGTTTATGAATGGTGTAAGGACGCGAACAAGCGCTCCTCACCCGTCCACAAAGCGGTCGTGCACGCGTGGTGGTGCTAACTGGCAGATCTTCCCTTATGGGTCTTAAAACATCACTTATATGGTGTCTTCAAACCGCCCTTTGTTTTCGAAGCTCTCGATCTCGTCGCTCTCTTTACAGGTCTATGAGAGGAATGATATTTAAGCTTTTTAAACATACATTATAATCTGAATTATTTTTATTGTCGTTGTCGGGGAGAAGAATTTAAAATTGGGTTCTTTTATGGACATTTAATCTAAATTAATATCAATTCTTTTTTTTTAATGTTTGCTTTGTTTTGTTTGACATTAGTTTCTAAAGTTTTATTATAACAACTTTGGAAATAAACATTATACTACTTTCCCAATAAGCTTCAGTATAGTTTGGTCTCATACGTTTTTGCCCAAATTACATGTTTACTTTATACCCGCGTTTCATTAAACAGAAATTGTGTTAGTTTTATCGATTATTATTTTAATTTCTCCGTGAAAGTGTCCCCGTGCTTTTGAAATGATTAAATCCTGTTATATCAAATGAAATATTGTTATCATGATAAAAGTACTTTATCATCTTTTTTTAATCATTATATTATGAATTGTCTAATATTTTTTTCATAATCATTTCACTGCAATATTCTTTTAGCCAAATTATAACCCCCATAGAATCACATCAAGAAAATGTCTACATCATTCATAATTCTGCAGTTAGGATGTTTTTTGTATGATCCATGGATTAGTTTTTTGTTTATTTTTATTTTCAATGTTTTACACACGACCACTTTGAGTGATTTTACTGTGATTAAATAGATTAATCAGAACTATACAAATATAATATTTGTATTAATAAAAATACATGCATAATGCCATTGTATTCTATATCTGAGAAACCGTCTTTAAGAATGCCAAAAATACGAATTTTGTTACTCATAGATTGTATATAATTCATGTAATTAATTCAATATCAGTAGGGTATATGGTTATGTTTGTGAGGTAGCAATATGAACCATTTTTCAAGGAAGCCTACACAGAATCGGAAATACAAAAAGAAACTTACCCAGGCATTTCCCGACCGAAAATTTAGGGAAAAGGTGCCTAAAATGGAAATTGTTTGCTTTTGCCCCCCCCCCCTTTATCGAACGCCCCTCCCCTAGAATAAATAAATAATGATATACATGTATATGAATGGATGAAGTGACCCGTGTGGAACGACTCCTACCCTGCATGGTTGTTTGAATAATGATGGGATATTGGACGACCAAAGACCAAAACGCAGACCCCCTATATATCAATAATAATAATCAAAACATACAAAATATCATTATTTCAAAATGAAGAAACTTTGTGGGGGAAAAAAAGTCCTTTGAGTTTTTCCCGTCTTTTCAGAACTGTAAGATAGAATAATATAATAAGTACGACCAATTCGATATTGTATAAAATCTATTATAAAGTGTAAATAATTAAACCAGCAATGAATTGATATGAAAACTGAAACAGAGGCCAAAAGTAAATGTAACAAATGCGACAAACTATGGGCCCCCTATAAAACTATAATTTCCGAGTAAAGCAGCCCCCAAATAAAGTTGATAATCACCTCCCTGTTTATGTCATATGATTTATTCCTTATGGTATATAATACTTTTGTTTTGTAAAAATATTACTCTGGGTATTAGTTTTTAACTTAACTCAAATTCATTTAGATATTGATTGATCTTGTTGGTAAACAATCAAGGGTACAACTGATTTAAAAGCATAGTTTTCACGTATAGTTTCATGTACTAGGAGTTGGCAAGTTCAGCCAAAAGGGGGCGTACTTGATGCGGAAAAAAGGGGGGGGGTTATCGATTCATGTTGCCCGACCTCACCACGGTCCATGTCCGTCCTGTAAACGGGCATGAAACGGGCGCGGCGTCCTCATTCAGTCCTTTAACCGCCCTTTTAACGACTGGTCCGGTTTAAGACCGTTCTGAAATACCCGGTCATCACCCGGCAAAAACCCGGCAAGAGTTCGGCCGTTCTTTAAAAATCCTTTCGGGAACGGGTGCCCAGCGAGCTCCTTTGAACGTGTTGGACGGGCTTCAACCGCTTCACCGTGTGCCTCACCGTTTGCCGCCGTGTGCACAAATTTGGCCAGAACGGTGGCGAACAGTGCGCCAACACGGCTAATGTGACACCTGCATTAGGTAGAGATGAATCAACGACATATCTTAATTAATATAAACACCAACATTCCATTGGCAATAATAAAAAATATTCTTCTATTTCCAAAGTAAATAAATAACATAAAAGTAAACATTTTGAGCTCTTCTAGCTCAAAGTGTATCATTTCTATGATCTTCGTTATTTTTTTTTTTTTCATATGAAAGATTAACTCATATTCTGGCCTGAGCACTTAGGCTTTCAAAAAACCTGTGCAAAAACCCCTTTGTATCAAGTTTGGGAAAAGCCAACTCATGGCTTCCTGACCTTCATTCATTGTTTGAGGTAAGCCTTCATGGGTCAATTCAGATGGTTGGGGAAAAAAATTGTTTGGGCTATTGAAATGCATTGGTGGCATCTTCTCAAACTTGGTACAAGCTGAGTTTCACATGTTTTTTTTTTTGTTTTTTTCTAAGCCCTGGCAGCATCTACGGTAGATATGAACTTGGTATTTAAGTGAACTTCTCTTCAACGTGAACAAAGAATCAAATAATGTCAAAGTTGGGTTTACTATCTTTTTTCTGGGACGCAATGTATATATTATACACGAACATCGAACATAGAACCTTGAGGTGTCGTGTGCACAATCTTTTAATTAGTTGGATGTTAGGGTAGATGTAGGGAATACCGGACAGTAGGGTATATGGGACGGTCACCACATGTCCAGCCCTAGCTGCCAACATAAGATCAACTGAGTTTGAGAATTACCGGCATCTATTGGTCAGATGGTCTGTCTGGGAAGGTTGAATGCTGTATTCGACAACAACAAGTGAGAAATCTCCGAGAAAACTACCAGAATCTGTCAAGGTAGGAAAATTTGCAGCCTGAAAATTGGCCTGATGTAAAAATTGAACATTTTAGAGAATGTGATGGTATAAAAATAGAATTGGGGCATGACCTCTATTTCATGCATTATGGACATGTGTGGAGGGTGGCCAAACGGGTATGGAGTGTTTGCACTGTACAAAGCCTGTGTATTGGGGGTGGCAGTTGTGTTGAAAGTGCTAGTCAGTCATTTTTTGTGTAGGGAATATCGGACACCACATGGACGGTTGTTTGTTTTACTTCCGGGTTGAGTTGCTAAGCATGTAGATCAAATAGTAAGTTGCATATATAATGTATTATATTCATTTATTAAATTGTTTGACAATTTTGAAATGTCTATTTCTCTATATATCATTGTGATATGTCATGATCTACATGAGATATAAAGTTATTCTGAGTGCTTTGAAATTTTGAGTAAAATGCACATAATCTTCTAAAAATGAATAATGTTATAAAAATCAATACAAACATGTAAGTTGATGGTTACATTCAAATCAGTGCTTCCAGACAGATCTTATAGAAAAAAAAAGGGTAAAAACATACTGTCCGGTATTTCCTACACTGTGGGAATGCCGGACAGTTTACGATGACGTCATTATTTGCATATAACTGCCTTAACAAATATTGATTACCTCAATTTTTTTGGAAAATAAAGTTGAATGATGTAGCTAAGCAATGACAATCTTTTTCTTTTGTGATTTTATGTTTTCATGTGCTAATTAAGCAAATGAGCTTAAGTGGCCGGTATTCCCTACATCTACCCTATTTAATGTTGCAGTCAGTTTACTTGTATTTCTTTTTACTTCTGTTTCTAAAATGCAAGCATAGAACTTGGAGGAAAGTCCTCCAAGAATAGAATAAGCAAACAATAAAATATAACCTTTAAAAACGCATTCTAGGTTAAAATTATGCTAGTTATAGGCGTAGGGTTGAAAGATTTTAGCTTGTGAATATTATACGAGTCTACAAATAACGTAGTTCAAAGACGTTTTCTATGCCGAGAAAAAAGTAATTACTTTATTTGCTATTCTGACTTTAATAAAATGGCGTACGAGGCCTAGAAATATAATGATCTCTAAACACCTCCTCCCTCTTATGAAATCATGACATGCCCATTGACGTTCAAACATACCGTTTAATTGAAAAACATCTGCTGCGCAGGAATAAGTCTTCGTACTCTAAACGAACTTACACACACTTTGTACAATAGAACATAAACACTTTTAAGCTGTTTTTTTTTTCTTCTGCAGCACAGTTTGAAGCTTTTTAAAGGGATATTCAAGTACCACCCTATAAACCTAACCTAATCTTTTTCAAGCCCAAATCTGTTCCGCGGAAAAAAAAATACAACGCTGCCCGGTAACATTATTTACGAGTTATTGTATTGGAATATCCTCATTTTAAGCAAGCTATATATTTTTGGACTAAGATTAAAATTAGGAATACTAGTAGCTTTAAAAGCAATGGTGCCATTTTGATGACTGTGCATGAGCTCCAAATGAGATGCATTATCGATTGTAACTCTTTTCGTGTTACACGCAGGGCACCAGGGACATTTTGGCACCATTCTCTTCAGGCGCAGAGTGCTTACACACACACACACACAAACACAAAACACCACAACACACCACACACACACACACAAACACACACACACACACACACACCTCAAATACAAAATACTATTTTTTCTTAATACAAGATTACATTATTCCATTTGAATAACAACAGGTTGCTTAAATTGAACAATGTAATTCAAAATGACGTTATTGTTTTCGGTAATCATTACTAGTTTAGCTCTTTAAATGTAAGTGAATCATTGAAGTAATTCAGGAAAGAATTAGTTGAATTAAATATTAAGTTCATGTTAAGGACATGATTGATAAGAGTCTGTAATCACTGGTACTGCATTATTACTTTGACATTATTGTCGACGTTATCCTCAATCCTTAACCAATTAACCCATGGCTATTATTTTCTACTATCCTGCTGCGTCTTCGTCTTTCATCTAGGAGCAAATCTTAAGACTTGTGCGGTTTTCTTTGAAGATTTTACTACGGGGGCCAGGTGCAACCCATTTATTACTCTTCCCAACTCCCGGAATCCCTGGCTATTTTTAAGGTTCATATTACCAATCATCCTTTAGTATCTTAATGTAAGCTAATACCGATACGTCTGGCAGTTCCAGTATCATGAGTGTTGTGGTTGAATATGGATAATAAATCTTGTTTTGAATCCCTTGGCGGTATGTTGGGCAAACAGGTGATGTTATGCATTAATCTTGTTCTTTTACTATTCTTTTTCCAATGTATTGATTTTTGTGTCTGTTAATATTGTCATAATGTATTCAAGACATTAATTGTCAACTTCATGCGGTCGACTTGAACGTGAGTAAATTAAACCTTGAACATGGTTAAACTCAAAGGATAAAACACCTTTGAAGTAGGATAAGGATTTTGAAAACATAATGCCTGGAAAACTAAATATCTGGATTGTGGGTAAAGTTTGGTTAGATTTAACAATACAATTTTTCATTTTTTTTAATGTAGAATGAAAGAAAAAACATATGTAATAAAACAAATAATACTTGAAAGTGATAATAATATTTCCTCATTAAATACCGGGGTCGCGAAAATGAACTATTTAAAGACACGGAGAGGAAGTAAAATTCCAGGATAGCTTTATGAAAAACATAAGCTAAATCTCTGAAACTTCAGAAGGCATAATTAAGGGAAATAGTATCACTCTTGATAAATGACTATATATCTAATTTTCAAAATCCAAATGTTATGATAACCTCTACAGAATTTGTTGTAGCGCTCAATTTGCCTGTTTTGCAGTTGGAGACTTTGATTTTTTTTCTCGAGAGACGAATGCTATTAATAATATTCAAATTTGCGAAAACTAGATACGCTCGAACACAAAATATATCAATCAAAGTTTCTGTTTAATTTTTTTTTCTTTTTCAGCCATCTAAATGGTTGGTTCTGTTGCACCATAATTATACTCTACGGTTACCCATAATCATAATACGTCGGAATCTAAGCTTCATCTTATTTCTTAGGGCTGAGCCTATTTAATAAAGTTTCTGCAGCTTTGGATCCTGAGCCTATAGTCTTAATAAAGATCAACCCTCGTCAGTATTGGTCTCAACAGCTGGAAACGACCTTTATTGCAAGACGAGTCTCTTTCGTGGAAGCCAAGCTTAGGGTTTCGGCTTGGGTTAATCCAAAATTACTCATGGTCAAGACAAATGTTTATACTGGCGCTGCGGCTAGTGGAAAGATAGGACTTCATTTCAGTGGGTGATTTGAAGTTCAAATCTTTGGCGCCTGACTCGTTAGTAGCGGTCAGACGTGGACAGATCAGAAAACGTACAAGAAACGGATGGTTCTATATTGTTTTCTGTTTTGTGGCTGTCACACATGGATGGACGCTCATTGACATGTGTTGTCGGTCAAAGCGATCGAGTATCGTCCCTTATGCGATGGCCTTTCGTTTTTGAACGTTTGTCATGCGTTCCATACACGGTTTTTATCGGAATCGTCCTGAATGCGTCCTGTGATATGCGGCCATTGTATGCTTGCGTAGGCGCCTCGCAAACGGCGTGTGAGAAAAGAATAAGCACAGTACACACACAGGAGAAAACGCACTGCCACCGGAAAAGGAACTGATCTCGTTATCCGTTTCCCATCCGTTTACCTTCTCCGGTCCTGTCTTACAGCTGTTTTAAGTTCTCCAGTACTACACGTTACATCCTGTCAGCTACATTTTGCTACTGTAGAAAATTAAGAGATATCAACCGGGATCCCAATAACGTTATATCCATTTTTTTTTTTTTTTTTTCACTTCCATAAATATGCAGGACGGTCAAGTGGATCATAAGACAAATACAATGACGAATTTTAAATACAAATTAATCTAAAATCATCTTTGCGTGTTTTCGGATTTCTCAGAAAATAATCACGTCGACGTGGTGTACGTGTTTTTCAGACACGCAGCTATGTTTAAAGGAAGGAATCACTCGACAGGGGTGAATCGTCTAACCCACTTCGTCTAATGCCCGTTTGATCTCATATAATTCCATTCCGTCTACTTACCATTTCGTCTAATGTCCAGATCGTCTAAGACTGCTTGTTAAATTCCAGTAACATACTGGCAGTAGCTCAAAATTAATTTTTGGCATTAGACGAAAATGCAATGAGCTCAATTTTTCATTTACCAAGTAGTCGTTAGACAAAGTGAGAAGTATGTATTAGACCAACTGTAAATTAGACCAAATTTTCAGTAGACCGAATGGAGAATTAGACCAACTGCTGTTGGACCGAGTGGATATAAACCGTTCGTAAAGCCATGTCGAAACGCGATGAATCGCGGGATTTGGTAACCACTTAAAAGGTTGTGAATGATTTTGAGCATGACATAACATGAAATAGATGAATAATAGTTATGTTTGAGGTGTAAACAATACTAATGAGCACATTTCAGTTGTTTTGAATCATATTTATGCATGTTATATCAATGTTACTTATTGTTTATAAGAAGGTTAGACAACATACTTATCTTTCAATTCTGCAGGTGTGGCTAGCCTTAAAAGACGACAAAACATTTGCCTAATTATTTCAGTCCTACGTAATAATGAATCCAACATGTCTAATGAGATCCTGAGAAAGTTATTAAGCGAACATTTCTTCATTTCTTCTTCACACTGTTATTATTTCACTTCTCTGTTCTTTTATTGTTTTGGTCATTGTGTCTTCCTTTCCCGTGAGACCGTTATCAGCTATTGACATTCGTGAACATAGCTGGCGCTATTTCAAATATTGTTGTATCGGGTGCGACGCGATCGACGGGTTGCAGAGTCTTGTCATCTCATTAACTCTGAGTTTTTGTTTTGTTTTGTTTCGTTGTTTTTGTAACAACTTATTGTTTTCCAATTGATCGAAATTTATTGCACATTCCAGAAGCTTTAAAATGATTTTGATTACACGGGATACCAGCTTAAATTAAAATATCATGCAAATAATTATCTAAATGATTTTACTTTGGCAATAATGAACCAACTAAAGGCAACCCCTCCCCGCTAAATATTAATTTACCCCTTTTGTTCCCTTTGTTGATCATTAGATTTCCCAATTTGTTTAATTCTTTCTGACAATCACATTATTAGTTTTTCATCAAGCGATATCCAATGCCTTAAAGGGGAAATATGGGATAGCAAATTCAGTAAAAGGTACAAAAGCGTTATTCTTTGGGGACAGATACAGGACCCCCTCTCCTTTTATCTTGAAGATGGACCATAGTTTGCTTTATAGAACCAACGGATGAGTTTGCTTGATGCTTTTATTTTGTGTGCAAAAACGGCGGTTACTTTGATACTGTTTGCTTTTTATATCTGCCCGGCCTCTCTGAATAATGCTACCATGATCTTTAATAAAATCCCAATGCAATATGATCTTCAAAAGATTCCCTTTCAAGTGTATTCACTCACATGAAACCTTGTCAGCAAGCTCGCTCAGGTAGTGTCTGCTGACATTATAACTATTGACACTTATTTCAAAAAGACGCTCGTGTGCACTTTCTTCAAGTACGTGATGGCGGAACAAAAACGCAAGAAAAGCAAGTTGAAAGGAGGTGAAAGGAAGCGACCTTCATTCTATCTAGACGGGAACATATACATTGGAATGATGGATAACATAAGAATGCATTGCCTTGCTTTAGTTTGAATGCCTCTCTCCGGAGTGCTGCATTGGCGTTCGCACCCCACCCGAACCTCTCTATAAATTGTTGACGGTAGGAAAGCAAGTGATTTTACTGACGCTGTGTCAATTTGTTCGGCCAGCCCATTATCCGGTTGCCGTCCCCAATCGCGCGGCGTGGCATGATCCGAGGTTCCTGATGGATGAACTTAAAGGCTTAATCTTGTGATTATTTATGAATTATTTAATCTATTACGCATCAGTTTTACTCAAATCAATAAACAGATTACTGTTTACTCTCTAAGAATATACCGAATATTAATTATATGTTGACTCCTGAAGAAATGAGAATCAGAAAAGAGTGAGTTTAAAATATACGGAGAAATACGAGTGAATTTGGAGTAAAGATACACATTTCCACTCGACTTTCACTCATTTTGGAGTGACCTCAGGAACCATGGCCTTAGGGGATCACTCCAAAATAGAGTAAAATATATATTTTCACTCCAGATTCACTCCAATTTCACTCTAAACTCACTCTTTTTTTCCCCCTCTTTTTTTAAAAGCATAGATTGTGTTATCATATTGCATATCGTAAACTCAGGCTAGCACTTAATATGCAGAGATCATTGGCAATAAACAAGTGTTTTTTTCTCTCTCTCCTTTATATCAAGTACACTTTAAAAAAATATTTGTATTTTTACAGCAAATCTGCTGTCAGCAGAGTCGCCATAAAAAATGTAATTTAAAAAACAGTTTTGTTGTAAATTTCTCCTGCAAATAATTACATAAGAAATACAAAATATACATCAGGAGTAACACATTTGTTCCGTTTTAATATGTACGCTATAGAACTCTAATGATTTTCCCTTCTCTTTCATAAATTCTTAGACGAGAAATTTACAGCAAAACTGTTTTTTTAATTACATTTTTTATGGCGACTCTGCTGACAGCAGATTTGCTGTAAGAATACAAATATTTTTTTTACAGTGTAGGCTTATTTGCATATTGATGTTATATAATGTAACTAATGATGGAATGAGGATATTTTCTTTGTGCCAACAATTCTGTTAGTATGAAAAATATTATTGGCCTTCATATTTCGGTGCCTTTTTGATGGAATGACAAAATAATAATATACACTAAACACTTCCAGGGATCGTGGCAGGGGCCGCGGAGCCGCGGGGGCTAGGGGGGCTGCAGCCCCTCCACTTTTTTTCAGCAAACGTGTACAAAAACGCGAAAATGACCATAGCTTTGTGATTTTCAGCCTGTTCAGCCCCTCCACTTTCGACCCGGTCCATCCACTTTAAAAAAATGCTCCGCGGCCCCTGCGTGGAGCACTTTAGAAGTGAAGGGGCTGGGTCTTAGTGAGGGGGCGGGGGGGGGGG